>JAGDYQ010000124.1:1043410-1622749 GCA_021962125.1 Bulinus truncatus
ATACAGGGCCGAGTCACGCTGGGCAGGGATATGGGAGGAGATTCAACAGCTGACATGGATACAAGACCCGTGCGTTTGGGTTGGCTTTGTTTTTGAGTGTGGAAGTTTCCGCTGCACATTGAAATAAAATTTGACATTAAAAAATTAACACCCACACTGCCTTCGTTGAAAAAAAAAATTCAACTTAATTATAGAAACAAAAAACAAGGTTTAACTTCCGGTGTTGTGAGATAAAAACAAACTAGGAGCATTCTATTCTATCTATCTATCTATCTATCTATCTATCTATCTATCTATCTATCTATCTATCTATCTATCTATCTATCTATCTATCTATCTATCTATCTATCTATCTATCTATCTATCTATCTATCTATCTATCTATCTATCTATCTATCTATCTATCCATCCATCCATCCACCCATCCTCCATCTATCTATCTATCCATCCATCCATCCATTCATCTATCCATCTATCTACATTTCTGTCTTTCTTTCTAATGTCTATCAATGTATCTGTCCGTCTATCAATATATCCGTTCGTCTCTCTATCACTGTGTATGTCCATCAATAAGATATATAGACAGACTAAAAAGACAGACAATTAACTAACTATACGTTGTAAATTTAGGTCACTAGTGGTTCAGGCTATCTCCGATGGCGGCTCATTTTCCTTTCAATTCGCCCTGGGGGCGCCAAGTACTCAAGGGCGGCAACTAATAGGGACCACCACTGACCATGGCCATTACCTGACCAGATTAACATCTGTAGGCTATACAAAATGTTTTGAAATACAAATGTGCCTAAATTGAAAAGACAAGTAAGATATATATGCGTTAAACCGAAAGCAAAGAATGAATACAGCAGTATTCCAGTTTAAAATACAATCATGAAAAAAATCGGATCTACCAGAAACCAAAAAAATAACCTAGACCACCGATCAAGCCTAAGGGGATATAACTCTATGCAAAGGTTTTGTAGGGTTACAGCTAGTGTATATATATATATATATATATATATATATATATATATATATATATATATATGTTATATCAGTATATCTGTCCATATAATACTTTGCTATTATTATTTTTTTTTATGTGCACCAACACTTTCTACTGTTTATATCTGATTGTAGCGTGTCTAACAAAAGATCAGCTTTCTGTTTTTAACAGATTTGGAAGATTTCACTATCCTCTTTTTGTATTTGACCTTTTTAATTTCTTAGATGCCGTTTGTATAAATCTTTTGTTTTAAAATTGATCTGTTTGTCTGCCGGTAAGGTGTCATTTTAAGGGGGGAAGGGGAGGGGAAGAAAATAAAAACACATTTTCTTCACCTGTGCTCTACCCCCCCCCCACCCCACTCCCTCACCTGTCCCTATGCCTATCTTCAATTAAAAATTGGAATAAACTTCGAAATCTATAAAACAAAAAAAAAAAGAGGTTTGATGGTTTGATGTCGAGAGTATTGCGGGAAAATGTAAGGGATGAAAACAAAAGATCTTCGAGATTATAGCGAGATCCCATTGGTTCTGTAAATATTACAACGACTCCATGGCCTCCACTATTAGAGAACCGTCGTATCATGTAATCAGAGCTTGCCGCTAGGGGTCTCTCCATATACAGCCCCCCTCCCCCCCATATTACCCGCCATACCCATCTGTAGTACATTTTTGTGATTTCTCTCTCTCTCTCTCTCTGTATATATATATATATATATAAATTTTCTAATCTTTACTCAGTTGTTCTAAATAATTCCAAACTTTCCAAAAACTCACAAACACGGTATCGTGATAAAAAGGTCCGTGCCGTCTTAAGTTTCACTAACAATTCCCCCTTATCGTTTAATTTCTTCTCCCATTGTTTGTTGCTCCAATTTTTGTATTTATCTTCATGTTTTACTGTACATTTTTAACCAAGATTATATTCACAATAAAGTTATATATATATATATATATATATATATATATATATATATATATATATATAAAGTGTGTGTGTCTGTGTATCTTAGACGTTAAAAATCAAATTAACTAATTTCCTGTCCTGAATTTGACTTTTACCAAGAGTTGTGCCCTTGTAGCTGCCCGGCTGGATTCTCTCCCCTTGTTTTCGGTTCCTAGTGTGACCTTTAACAACCATTGAAAAATATGTTGTTATCAAGGATTGTTTATACTTTCGGCCTTTTTATCAGTGCCGTTTTTAAAAGAATGGAAAAAAAAGATAAAAAAAAGAAAGTAAGAGAGAGAGAGAAAGAGAGAGAGAAACAACAGAGCTCACACATTGCACACAAAGAAATGTGGAAGAGTTTTATTTTTTGTATTTTTTTTTTTGGTTCTATTATCTTTTGTAAAGTCAGCTGAATTGGTTGAGTCGGCTTTTGTCAAGCATATCTATAGTCAATATGATAACGGTTTTTTTTTTAAATATTTATGTGAGTCGCATGCATCTTTCTTTGAGTCCGCCATTTTATCTTTCTATACTTCTTATTGTCCATCTGTCTGTCTGTCCGTCTGTCTGTCTGTCCGTCTGTCTGTCTGTTCGTTTGTCTGTGTGTGTGTGTGTGTTCATGACTCTTTGGCTGTTACATGTATTTTTCTGCAAATCTGTCAGACCGTTAGTCTGTCAATCATGAAACTGTTTAATTGTCCTTCTTTCTGTCCATCTACCAATCTTTCTATCTGCCCGTCTTTCTGTCCATCTACCAATCTTTCTATCTGCCCATCTTTCTGTCCATCCACCAATCTGTCAATCTGCCCGTCTTTCTGTCCATCCACCAATCTGTCGATCTGTCTAGTCTTATATAGATTAAGAACGCATACATATTCAACTACATTACATATCTTTCATTCATTCACTCAAAATTCCACTATTGATAACTGACAAAAAAACAGCTTTGAGCCTCAAGGGCAATAGAGTGCGTCGCCTATAAAAAAAAAATAATCTCCAACCCAGCACCATCCAACAGTCAGATCAAAATAAACAACTGCAAACAAAGTATCCACACTCACGTGCGCCTCGTGCCCCCCCTCCCATCCCCTCCCCTCCCCCTAACATCTCGTCAGTATCCTACTAATGAAACCATTGTGTGTTATTTGTAAATCATTTGTGTCTCCCTGCAAATTGCAGGTGAATTTTTCAACCCAGCCCTTGCCTAGTTTCCTGCACATCCCAGAGACCCGGTGTCTTGCAGACGATAGTCCACTCCACTAACCCCCCCCCCCCACCCCCTCCCTCCTCCTTCCTATAGTTTGATAAGAATACTTCCGTGTTATTTGGGGGGGAGGGGGGGAGGGACACTTCCCAGCGTGTAGGTATTTAATCAATTACGGACATTTCTTGACACTTACTACATTCTAAATTAAAACAGGCAAAACAAAAACAATGAGACATTCTATTGTGTCTAAACTCTGTGCAGATTGGATAGAAATGTGTTGTGATTTTTTATTTTTATTTTTAGATAAAATATAGATGAGAAGAAGAAAAATAGACATACATATTGAAAGACAGACATATTGAAAGACAGACATATGGAAAGACAGACATTATGAAAAAAGACGAACATTTTGAAAGACGGACATTTTGAAAGACAGACATATTGAAATACAGACATATCGAGAGAGACATATCGAGAGACAGACATATTGAAATACAGACATATTGAAATTGACATATCGAGAGACACACATATTGAAAGACAGACATATTGAAAGAGAAATATCGAGAGACACACATATTTAAAGACAGACATATTGAAAGACAGACAGAATGAAAAAAGACGATCATTTTGAAAGACGGACATTTTGAAAGACAGACATATTGAAATACAGACATATTGAGAGACAGAGAGACATGTTGAAAGACAGACATATGAACAGATCGATAGAGAATCAGATATCTGATTCTCAAAGTGTGGTTGACTGTCAACTAGACTAGAGGACTCCGAGCTATTTCTAAATGGGTCCCGAAAACTTGAAATAATTACAATAAATTAAATTTCAATTAAATTCATGTTTTCTTTTTTTTCCCACCTGTACAAGTGGGTCGCCAAAAACAAGCTTAATAGTCACGATGAGTAAAATTTTGATAACCTCTGAACCAGGTAGATTTAGTCAGAAGTATATTTTACCACGTATATCGACCAACATGCGCAATAAAATAAGGGGGGGGGCAGTGACGTAGCGAGATTTACTCGCGCCCGGGGCAAAATACCTTTATAGCGCCCCTCGCCCCCTATACGAAAACCATATAATATTATATGTAAAATATACCATTTGGCGCCCCTTTGTGAGTGGCGCCTGGGGCATGATGCCCCCCCTTTCTACCACCTCACTACGCCAATGGGAGGGGGGGTTTCCCTGTAGGTATATGGCACCAATTGAGCTAAGCTAGAGTTTGCATTCAGTCATCTAAGATGTTTTCATCACGTGGGAGGGGGTGGGAGGATGGGGAGAATGGTCACACGGTAAATCGCTCGATCGTCGAGTGTTCAGGGTTCGAACTCCAATCAGAAGCGAAGTAAATTCTCAGGTCAATCTGAAAGATTCCCTTCATGTCTCTCCAGGGCCCGATTAAGGATTGTGTAGGCCCCTACGCAGGCCCGTAGCCATGTCAAAGTAAGCAGGGGGCACCAATACCCAGCAAGGGGGCACCTTTACTTTTTCTATATTTTTTCCTCTTTTCTTCTTTTTTTAAGCGGGGGGGGCACGGCCCCCTAGAGCCTCCCTGGCCACGGAGCTGCCCCTAGGCACTATAGATTCGTGGGTCCTAAGTTCAGAGGAGGAAGCCCCCACGATTGAGATTTTTTGAGATTACAGTTTACGTCATCTGGATTAGTGATAGTAAACTTACACATGTTCAAATTTATTCGAATGGAATTGAAAATTTATAAAATAAAAAAATCTTAATCAATAATATTACCACTGTATAATGCTATTTCAATTGTTTTACATCAACAAACAATGTCATGTTTACTGATGTAGCCCTATTTTTTGTTTGTAGGCCATAGGCACGGTGCCTAAAGCCTTAATCGGGCCTTGTGTCTCCCGTAGTGCCACAATGATCATTGCACTATGTGACAATTTAAAAAAAAAAAACTGAAATGAACTTTTTTTTTGGGTCATGACTCCTAGTGTAAGGGCAGTGAGAAAGGGGGCAGAGAGGTCGGAATAAGAACAAAAATATTCATCAATTGTATTAATCCCACTGGATTCAAATTTTCATTTGAATTTGGGTTAATGGGTTTCGATTTTCTTATCTACAAACCAAACAAACAATAATGTCTGTCATATATATTTTAAATCTAAAAATGACAAACATTAAAAAAAAAAAATTGACGAACAAACATTCAACCACTTTTCAGCCACCCCCCCCCCCATCCCTTTCCGCAACCCCTCACCCACCCCCAAACCCCAACTTAAATTTTTTTTGTGTCACACTCTCTCTCTCTTTCCTCCACCCCGCAATATTTTGTTTGTATGGTTCAGTGATGTAGAACTAAAATTGGCCGCCTGGGTTTGTTTCGTTGTTGTTTGAGTTGCTAAATTGATTTTTGAATGAGTGAAACCATTGAACAGCATGGATTAAAAGTTGCACTTTTTTATGAAGAAGATAATAGAAGGGGAGACTTAGCCTACTTTACAACATAATGTGTGGATATAAATAGATTGGACAATATACCGTGCCCTCTAATACACGAGTTCATTTTACATGTCTCCATCGTCTTCAACTTAAATCTGATTTTTTTTTCGTTGATTGATACATATTGATTTGAAAATTCAATAACCAACGGCTCAAGCCTTTCCAACATTATTCTATTAAGGTGAAATTTCAAATCTTTCGACTTTGATACATCTATTTCATAGTCTGTGACCTTGAACCTCACTGGTACCTTCTAGTTCATGGATTGTCCCAGTCGTTGAATATATGTATTAAAAGAAATGACACAGTGGGTTTTGGAGGTCACGGTGGCATTGCACGGGATGCAATGCTAGTAGGATGAAAGTGACATCACATGGAATGCTGTGCACTAGTAGGATGTGACATTATAGGGGATGCTGTGCACTAGTAGGATGTGACATTACAGGGGATGCTGTGCACTAGTAGGATGAAAGTGACATTACATGGAATGCTGTGCACTAGTAGGGTGTAAGTGACATTACACGGGATGCTGTGCACTAGTAGGATGTAGGTGACATTACATGGAATGCTGTGCACTAGGACCTGCTTCATTAAATCTCTCGATGTTCTCGACCGTGACCGCGTGTCTCACAGTTCTCTGCTCTGCACGGTCCTGTAAACTCTATGCCCTCTACACAGCGACACTCATGACAGACATTTTCGTGTCGGTCCCCGCGGATAGAAAGTTTCGCCCGGACCCGCCCTTAAAATTATGATTTGTCTTTTTAAATGACACTAGACACACCCCGCCCCACCCACCCTTACCCATTTTCTAATTCCGGACTCACCCAAAGGCTAGAGCTTTAGTCAGTTTCCCCTCCCCCGGCCCAAATATGAGAGGTGGACGGGGGTGGGGGTTAAAAAAAAAACAGAAAAAGATAAAATTGATTCATATCGACTAGTGTGTCCATCTATATCAGTGTGCAGGTGTGTATGTAGGTTTGTGTGTATGTGTGTGTAGGTGTGTGTATGTGTGTGTATATGTGTGTGTATGTGTGTGTGTATGTGTGTGGTTATGTGTGTGTGTGCCACGCTCTAGCAAAGCTTTTTTTTTTTCTAAAAAGAAATTTTAAATGTATGCCGCAACCCCCCCCCCCCCCCTTTCCACATCAGACAAATACAAGTTGAAAGTCAAAATTATAGATCATCAGTGTAGTGTTGTTTTCGTTGACGAAAACTAAAACTAAAACCTTCGTTGACGAAAATGTTGACTTTTCGTCAATGAGAACTAAAACTAAAACTAAAATTAGCAGCAAGACTAAAACTAGACGAAAACTGAAATTATTTCAGAAAAAACGAAGTAAAAACTGAAACTAAAATATAGTGTTGCTTTCGTTCACGAAAACTAAAACTAAAACCTTCGTTGACGAAAATGTTGACTTTTCGTCAACGAGAACTAAAACTAAAACTAAAATTAGAAGCAAGACTAAAACTAGACGAAAACTAAAATTATTACAGAAAAAACGAAATAAAAACTGAAACTAAAATATGACCTGGGACTAAAACAACACTACATCAGTGATTCCTAAAGTCTGGGTTGCGACCCCCCCCCCCAAAAAAAAATAGGGGGGGGGGCGATGTATTTACTTTTACGTTTAATTGCGAGTTTTATCTATTTGTTTTGGTAAGTTATGACGTAGGGCTACGTCAGGAAAATGTAAGTCAGAGGTGTGTTCTTAAAAAAACAACATTGGTGGGTGGGTGATCGGGGGGGGGGGGAGTCGTAAGGTGTCACAGATTCGAACCCAAAGTTATAACTTTCGGATTACACGTCAGGTCCTTTTGAAAGTCCCTAAAGTCCACCCCGCTTTGAATGGGTGGAGTAAAGGCGACTGGACGTTGTGATAGACACAGAGTGTCTCGTAGCTACTGAAACTTCACCTGCCTCGATGTGTCCTTACAGGCTTATAAGGGAAATTTACTTTTTATAGGGAATAACCAAGAATAGGAACTTGAGAACCGCTGTAGTTTTCAGGCGAGCTCTTTTGCTAATTGACCTCATTGAACTCTTTATCATTCAGTCAGTCAGTCAGTCAGTCGGTGTGTATGTGTTTTTTCGTTACTTTTTTATATATAGGTAATATAGCCTATAAGTTTTATATTTTTATACAACATATGCGTGTATATATATATATATATATATAACATATGCGTGTTGTTATATTTTTATAAAACATTTGAGTGTCGTTAGATTTGTATGCATAGGCTACAAATGTAACTAATTTTTAAAAAATGAAAAAAGTAAATATGTTATTGTCAATTTTTACGAGCACATTGTGTGTGCTTTGTATTTGGGTCATATTTGTGTGCTCATGGTGCTGCGGTGCTTTATGGTGCTGTAGGCAGGGCCGTACTTATGTTGTTGATGGCCCCTTGGCAGTTTTTTACAAGAAATATTTAGGTGGGGGGCCCCCAGGTCAATTATTAGTCGGGGCCCTATTCGAACTTTATACAATAGACTTTAATACTAGAATGGGGGCCTTTCGGGAGGGGGGAGGGGAGGAGAGTAGGTACCTGATTTACAAACTCATAGGGACGGTAACGATAGTGGGCAGGCATGTATTGTGTTGGTATTTGAGTGGTTGTGTTGTGTTTGTGTTTACGTATGTGATAACAGTGTTATCAATTAATCTCTGTCTTGAAAAAAAAAACGTGGAAACAAAAAAACAAACAAAAAAAAAAAAGGAAACTGTGCCTAGTGGGGGGGGGGGCGGCAAGGGCGGAGGGGGGAGTAGGGCATCTATAATACAAATTTTACATCATATGTTCCGGTTTCCGTCTGTCATCGCGACTTCCGTCTGTCATCCAACAAGGCGGCATAAACAATTCAACCAAGTTGGCAGAAACATAATACTGTTTTCGACCGCGTCAATCTTTAACATGATTTTTTTTTTTTTTTTTTTTTACTAATAAATTTTTTTTTTTTTTTTAACGCCGCCATTGCCAGCATGGTAGGGTGTAGTGTGCCTACCACACCAACATTGTTGGCGGCGTTGATGCACGTCTGCCATGCCTACAGAGCGGCGGGGTGAGTGTGCCCGCTATCATCTGCAGGGATGGCAGAAAGATGGGTTTTAATCCTTGCCAAACCGGCCAGACCAGCAGGGTGTGTGTACTGCCGGTCGGCCAGAATGACAAGGAAAGGGGTTTTTCCTGCCACTCGGACAGAGGGGAGGGTGTAGTGTGCCTGTACCCTCAGCCGGAAATGGCAAGCTGCGCAGGTGTGCTTGAGTGGGACGGAGTGGAAGGGTGTTGTGTGCCGACCACATCCGTCACCACCGCCAGCTGTGAATACTGCGGTCTCGGATAGTCCTCATTGACCACAGTACCACCACCCTCGCAAGTAATGGGTTTTTTTTCCTGACTAGAGAACACCTATGATCCATCCCCCGTGGATCATGGTATGTCTCTCAGACCAGGAAGGAGAGATCACAAAATACCAATATAATTTGTGATACTCTCCGAAACAAATCTTTAACATGATCTCCATAACAAATCTTTAGGCGAATCGTTGTTACATAGGTCTATGTATATATATCTCACAGTATCGTCATAAATTTATGGTGTTCAATTTGTTATTAAATGAGAAGCTATCATAAAAGAAATATTTACAGAAATCGTTCAATTAATATTCTGTGTTATGTTCCACAATTTAAATTCTAAACCATAATTATGGATACCTCAATATAATGTAATATTTATATTGTTTAAATTGTTTTTATTTCTAAAATATGTCTATTTCTAATGTACAATTATTTCCCTTTATTAATAACCTAAAATACGTCACTTTTTTTTTCATTTTTTGACTATTACGTCACATGAATGAATTGAATAAGGGTTGAGATTGAGTAGCGCCGTACACAACGTTTACAATGCAAACTAACCCATTTATGATGGGGGCTTCACACAGAGGGTGTATGGAGGGGGCCCAGTTTGAGGAGGGACCCCAAAATATTTTTTAAACTAAATATTATGGACATTATCTTATGTCAAAATGTAGCGGCTTCCGAAGATGCCTAAAATCCCTTGGTTCGGCATTGGCTTCACAGAACTATAATGTTGAAAGCTTTGATATATCTTTCTTTTTTAAGAGGCCTTATGTTTTCTGCATCTGCGGCCTCAACTGCATTGATGGAATAATATGTTTTTAATTGAAGGTCAGCTAAAAGCTACAAAACGCTTCTTTCTTCTCGGGACCAAGCTTGAGAAGCGTCAAAAAATTATCCCATGTCATAATTCAGGGGCAGCCCCCAAAGTGGCCAAGACACCGGGCCCCTAACTCCCTGTATTTTGCACTGCCGGGTCGGCAATTTTTCTTAGTTAATTGTACTATGCTACGATGTGTATAACCTGTTAAACATGTAGCGTTTTGCTTAACACAAGCACTCACTCACGTCTCTCTTTTTTTTTAAAATACGCCATGTTGAACATCATAAAACATTAAATGAATAACTGTTTGGAAAGGAGTCCATTAAAATATTATGAAGGAATATGATTTTAAGAGTTGTTGTTTATGTTTACCCATAGTGAGGATTATTTTCTTTGGGAGGAACTATTTAACATATGAACTTTATTTGATGTATTATTAGGTGTCCCTATTCTCAAATGTATTTTGGCTACAATAATCTGTTCATGTCCTTGGGGCCACTGCAAGTATATAGACTGATTGTTAACGCGCTGAAATATATATCACCATTTTCAACCCCAACTGTGTGCCTACTCGCCGGTCCGGGTACCGGGCCTTTGATAACTAGTTGTATATAAAAAATATGCGACAATATAGCAGCTATTTTTTTATGAATTATAAATCTAAGTTTTTACGATTTTTTTTTTCATAATATAATTATTTATCTGAGGGCAGAAATCTGTGACAAAAACTTTTATACAAAAACACGATAAATTATAAAATGTTTAATGTTAGGGTGCCAGCTGTCCAACACTTCGGTACATAGAGAACCTGCAAATTACTTATCTGTATCGCTGAAAGTCTAAAAATCATTGATTTTTTTCCCTATAGACCTGTTTTTTTTTTGTTCTTTTTTTCCGGTCTATAACTTAAAAAACAAATTTTTTATTTCATCTCAATACTTTCAAAATCATTTATTGGCATTAGGAAAACAATAAAATGAGGTAGATTTATATAAAAAAATATGTTAAGCCTACCTTAAACACTTTAAAGTCAATATATATATGTATACTGAGGTTTTTTCCTACGTAGACCACTATAAAAGTAATTTATGTAGGTTAGAGATACGAAAAATTTTTAGTTACATTTTTTTTAAAAGGAAAAATGGTGTATTCTTTAACATTGTCAAGGTGCCCTAGTGGAGTCCCTGCGGTCGTTGTCTATTGGTGTGATCACCTACTGAGTTCACAACCAGCATTTATATTTGTCCCAACCACGTGGTTACACAGGACGCACAACTTACAACGATAAATTATGCACAACTCAGAAGTAAATACACTAAAACACACATTTATTTACCTCAAAACAGAATACACATCAGCGGGCCTTAAGAAAAGCCGTAGCTTTACCAGCTACTACAAAGTAATGTTATAATCAAGTATATTAAAATGCATTACCTGAGGTGGGCAGTTCTCACAAGAACTTAGCTCTGAGCCGGTCTGGCTAGTTAACCGCACCCAGGACTTCGACCTTCTTCTCAACGGACCAACGCTCACTGACTAATTCCAGTGAATCATTCACTGACCCCCAGTTTTCCCTCGCAATCCAACTCTCGCGTTGCGAAACGAGAGTTCACTGACCAATCGCAGTGGCCGTGACCCATCATAATTTTTAAGCTGTATTTGAATATTACACTATATATTTACTTCGATCGTTTGACTTTTGAATGCTACTAAAGTAAAACTGATATAGTTTTGCGATTGATCATATTTTTTTCCGGTAATTACTGGCTAATGTGCCTTTTATCAATCAGTTGTTTACAACGTAAAAGAAATATTGACAGTATACTAACTATCCAGGGATAGCGATTGTGCTACTTGTTACTTCTTCTTTCTTTCACTTAATTATCTTTCCACAGCACACTATGCATCTCACAACTACACCCAATAAATTGTGACAAGTCAGATGAATTGAATATCATAAATCACTATCACTTTATTTATTCTGATTTGTTTACAAAAGGTAAATCACCACTACAGATCAACAGCTTCAAACACATTACAAACTATCAACTCCTGGAAAATAACCACACAATTCTTACTCCTTCGTTTCTTCCTCATTAACTACCTTCCTCAAACTCTAACAAAACTACACAACAACGCGGTCAATCTACGCTTAACACTTCCTCTCAACAATTCCTCCCGAACTAACTTTACATTCTCTTATATAGACTAGCTGGACAAAGCATCCTATCATTCTAAAGTCTCCATTCACTGCATAATTAAGAGTTTGTTGAACCTAGCAGACTAAACGTGATATCGCACTTCTAATGTTAATTGAATTCTCCGCCCTGACACATTGTTTCTTGACTTGATTTAGTTGTAGTGCTGCCCTACCTGAACTCATGAACCTACCCACGTCTACGCCTCTTCCTGAATTCTACCTTGATACTATTCTTTGTCTAAAATCCCCCTACCTCGTTAAAGTTAATGGGTTCTGTCTGCATTTCTGCTCCCCCATCTCATATCAAATTACTTTAAATTGTCCCAAAGCTTGAACTTACATTCACCTACACCCTGACCTACTTTCACTGTCCTGACATCACCCTTCCCTCTCAGTAAAAAAATTTCGTACAAAGTACGCAATTTTCTATTATAATTAACAATCTTGTGCAACAATGATATTAACATCAAACAAAACAGAAAAAAAGGAAGAATAAATTCCACATCAAATGTGAGTCCAAAATATCAAAAGAAATACAAATATTCAAAAATCATTAACACATTTCAACAATGCTTATGCTCATAATTATCCTTAAAAAATCTGTTAGTGTTAAGTCTTAAAATATCTCAGCAAAATCTACCAAATCTCATCTTAAAGGCTCAGTAAAATAAAATACATTGATTGTATGGTTTAGTAAACATTTGTTTTTTTTCCAAAACCACTGAAGGCATATCTTTTACCACCTACAAAAAGTAGGATCCTTCAGAGAGTAACGAAAACAAGAAAATTAATGCCACATAAAAAAATTACATTTAAGTTCTCTTAAATATATATGTCTTAAACCTTAAGTTAGGTATGTTTTTTTCTTCCAAAAACAATGAAGGCAGACTTTTTCCCAACTACACTCATATGTAGGCTCCTTCAAAGTTAAAGAGAAAAAAAAAATAACGACACCTATCTCCCTTAAAACCGATAAGAGAGGGGGAAAATGGTTAAATATTGTGATTGCTTAAAAAAAAAACAAAAAACATATAAATTGTTAAATTACATTCAGATTAAAGGAGGAAACGAAGAGTGACATCATGACATGAAGAAAAAATAGCAAAATAAAATTGTCAATGAAAAGCAGATTAATGATGACAAGAACTAAAAAGGGCAATATTAAAACAACAACAACAACAATCAATTGTTCAATGTGTTCGTGGGTCTTGGAGACCTCACCATGATAATAGAATATATCAGTTAATTAGTCTTGAGAGAATGTTAGCCAGTGCGTTTTCTGTTTGCCCGGAATGGTTTTGATGACAAACTGAAAGTCCTGTAGTATGAGCGACCATCTGATTAGTTTGGAATTAGGGATCTGTTTTCTTGTTTGATTATACCGGTGGCTTATGATTAGTCACAATGTGGAACGTTTTACCCAGTAGATACTTGACGAGTTTTGTTACAGTCCATAGGATATCAGGGCATTTTTATCTCGATGTTAGAGTAGTTACTCTCCGCTTAGGATAGTTTCGTACTATTGTACAGAGCGGGATGATTTGTCGCAACATGCTTCCTGTAATGCAGCCGGTTTGTGTAGGGTTTCTGCCCGACCGGTGTGCCAGGTGCAAGGCCCATCTCACGCTCCACCGTGCTTATACTCCATGGAACATCAGCCGCTATATCTTGATACTCACTCAGCACTGGAGTAAATTGTCCCTAACATCTGGTGGCACATTACCGTCACATCCTCATTGATTCCTTTTGTTCTGGTCAATAACATAATCGACCTCAGTGATGACCTTTTGCAGTAAACGATAAGGTACCTGGCATGTCAGATGTCTCGTTGTAGGCAGTCTCACTAAAACAAGGTCGTTCTCACTTAGTTCTCTGAGATGACGATGTTCGTTACCGTTGTCGTAGCGGCATTTGTTTGCTCTCTCTGAACCTAGCGTAGCCTGTCTGCAGTCATATACCATGGCTTCTCCGGCATCGGCAACCAAGATCGCAATATGACAACTTTATTGCTTCAGGTAGAAGTGATTCTTTGAAGTTGGCAAATTGGCTTGCAGGTTGTCTCCAAATGGATGCTCAAAAAGGGGAGCAACCGGTTGATAAGTATGGATCGCTGGACTTTGTCACCTTGAACAATGTTTTCATGGACTCGTCAATCATCTGTTGTTCAGGGAACTCGTCAGAGTCGGATTAAAATCCGGAACTTTCTGACCCTGCTTGTCGTCTTGTCTGATTTCCTGGTATCTTTCGGCCCTCGTTTGAACTAGAGATGTCTGTGAATCGGCTTCCATTTCGACAACCTCTTCTTCATGTTGGTTTTGTTGAGTGTGAGCTATCTCTTGTCTTCCGCTGTCTGAATCAGAACATGGTTCGTTTAAGGACCCGATGACGAAAAATGAACTATTGTTTTGTTTGCGGCCCTTAACTTTTCAATTTCCAGCTCATGGGCTCTGGCCTTTTCTAGTTGTTCAGCTAGGTGTTGTCTCTCTTTTTCTCGTTCTTGTCTGTCCTTTTCTTTTGTTCCGCTTCGTATAATCTTTGCTGCTGTCGTTCTAGTCTTTCTCTCTGCTTCTCAACAAACTTCTGAAACGCTTTGCCCAATAAACCCAACTGTTTACCTGCACCAATTATTTCTTCCATTTTGATCGAAGTGGAATAATTTTTCTCCAATTGAACTGTCTTTACTGACTCCTATTAACAAGCATGGGTTCACTGGACAATGAGATTAGTCCTACACTTCTGACACCAAATTGTCAGGGATGGCGATTGTGCTACTTGTTACTTCTTTACTTTCTTTCACTTAATTATCTTTCACAGCACACTATGCATCTCACAACTACACCCAATAAATTGTGACAAGTCAGATGAATTGAATATCATAAATCACTATCACTTTATTTATTCTGATTTGTTTACAAAAGGTAAATCACCACTACAGATCAACAGCTTCAAACACATTACAAACTATCAACTCCGGAAAATAACCACACAATTCTTACTCCTTCGTTTCTTCCTCATTAACTACCTTCCTCAAAATCTAACAAAACTACACAACAACACGGTCAATCTACGCTTAACACTTCCTCTCAACAATTCCTCCCGAACTAACTTTACATTCTCTTATATAGACTAGCTGGACAAAGCATCCTATCATTCTAAAAGTCTCCCATTCACTGCATAATTAAGAGTTTGTTGAACCTAGCAGACTAAACGTGATATCGCACTTCTAATGTTAATTGAATTCTCCGCCCTGACACATTGTTTCTTGACTTGATTTAGTTGTAGTGCTGCCCTACCCTGAACTCATGAACCTACCCACATCTACGCCTCTTCCTGAATTCTACCTTGATACTATTCTTTGTCTAAAATCCCCCTACCTCGTTAAAGTTAATGGGTTCTGTCTGCATTTCTGCTCCCCATCTCATATCAAATTACTTTAAATTGTCCCAAAGCTTGAACTTACATTCACCTACACCTGACCTATTTTCACTGTCCTGACACTAACATCCTACAATGTATAATCAAATCGACTGGTAATATTTGTGCACATATTATCAGAGGCGTCCCCTAGGGGGTTTGGGGGCCCGGGGGCTTGGCCTTTTGGGGGCCCCTGCAGATTTGACATGAGATAACGTACTTAGTATGTCTGAATTCAAATTAGTACAGTATATCAATAAAATTAACAAAAAATAATCATTAAAACTCTTTTAATGAATAATTCCATAGTTTAGTGACGAGATAATGCACAAGTGACAAATCTCAATTCATTTTCCTCACGTTGTGCTTTCTGTGCAGTAAAGGCATTTATAACATCATCTAAGTCAATGTTGTCTTGTATTTTTGACTTCACTTACATTAAAGCCATGCTGCTAAGCCTTTCTTGCGTTATTGTACTCCTGATATAGTTTTTGATTGACTTTGAGTTTTGAGAATACTCTCTCACATGATGCAATGGAAGTGGCCTGAGTTAGCAGTATTCGGATGGAGGTTGCAAGGTTTGAGCAAACATCATTATCATTTGAAGCCAGCTTCCTCAATAAGTCAGTTGGTGATTGTGGTACTGGTTTTGTTGATGAAAGTACTCTTGCATCAATGACACCATTGAATTAGTGATTTGCCTGTATGTCATCATACAAACAGGAAAAAGTAACAGTTTTTCATCAGTGTGTAATCATCCATAGAATTCAAGAGGTGTCTTGGTTTAAAGAAGAACCCCAAGGGTGCCCACATGGTTTTGCAGCCTTTGGAATCTATCTGCTCATCTCCATATGAAGTCTGTCAAGCACTTCTGTCGCAACACTTTTGAATTGCTGTTCTATTTACAGTCCTACATCAGAACTCAACTCCCCATCAAGTCTTTTCTTTCTTCTGGTTGTTTTGCCTACAGGAAATCCATAGCATTCAATTCCTTCTTTTGCTCTTTCGATGGATTGGGTGATCAGTTTCGTCCGTTTCTCATCATTTGATGAAAGCATGAAAGAGTCTTAATCTCTTCAACATCTTTGTCAAGCTGCAAGGAGAGTGACGACAGCTTCTTCTCTTGAGAATACCCACCATGTGGGCTGCTACTCTCCCTTTTTTAAGTTTCCCGGCTCCAGTTTCTTCCAGTTTTGTCTCTGGGGTGAATTGGAAAAAGGTTGAGCAATTCATGAAAAAAAGGTGCCAATTGCTAGATCTATCTCAGCAGAATGAAGAGCTGCCAAGTTGAGAAGTGATTATCACAGTTCAGAAATGTTACGTTTGGATTTAGCACCTAAGAGACGTTTCTGCCGGCCAAACAAACGGCCACTCATTGTGGCTGCGTTATCATAGATTTGATTTGTGCACAGATTTAAAGTCTAGTTCAATGTCTTAAAGAGTTTTCAAGAACAAGTTCTTCATTATGTTGTGCATCTTGCTTCACAATTTCAAAATAACCAAGGAATGACTCTTTTATTTCAAAATTCTCGACATCCAAGTTACGAACTTTAATGGATACTTGTTCTTTGTGAGAAACATCTGGAGTGGAATCAAACATCAGAAAAAAGTAACAAACTTGCTTGACTTTCCCAACAATTGATTCCCTATCTTTATTGCCCATCAAGCTTATGAACTCATGTTGAATTATTCAAGTGATGTTACGTAACTTCATCAAATTCTGCAAGAAATTTCAAAGATTCTAGGAAGTTCCCAGGACTTGGAGAATCTAGTACTTCTTTGTGGCCAAGTAAGCTTGAGTTGGTTTTTTGCTAAGTACTTGACAGCTGTTGGTACACTGCTGTATCTTTATATATGAATTATCTGAATGGTTATACTTATCTTCGCCATGTTCATGGTCTTCTTTGTTTTCACTGCTATTATCCAGCTTTTTTCTTAAAAAACCCATCAAATTTTCCTTGATTTTGCAGCCTCTCGTCTTTCTGTAGCACGCTTTTCATTTTGTAGTGTTAAAATAAAAAAAATGGAAACTCGTTTGGGAGCCCCCCCTCAAGCGGGGGCCAGAGGGCTTAAATTCAAATTTAGACCCCCCTCCCCCCACCCTAGCTACGCCACTGCATGATATGCAATTATAAATTTTGATACAAGTTTGATATATCGGTGCATTTGCAGCGTTACCTATCTTCCTATTCATTATCTGGATGTTGCCGCTCTAAATTATAATCAAACTGGCCGGCTGCCTAGGCACCCACTAACACAGTGGTCCCCAGCCCCAGGCCATGGACCTGTGCCGGTATTATAAACACTCCATTGATCTGCTTTTGGTCCGACCCTTGAATCAAATTTAACAACTTATTGTGGCTTGCATGCATTACGATAAAAAAAGTTATCAGTTGAACACATTGAAAGATGAAGAAAAACACCGGATATGGACATCAAGAGTAGCTGCAGTGAATACATTGAAGTAACAAAAGTGTATGATCTACTTCAAGATATGCCACAGTATGCGGGATGTTATTTTTATAGTAAACCTGAAGCGGCCAATGCGCTACTTTTAATAATTTCTCTTTAATGTGTAGGCTTATGCTCAAGTATTGGTGAAGATTATTATCACCGGTGCCTAAGTCAGCCAGTCACTGCACAAAGTACCAGACATATCCAACAACACTGGAACAATGATGCTTGGTAGTTTTTAAGTGGCCATTCAGAGAATCCGAATTGCTGAAATAAAATCACGGCAAGGGCTACAGAAAATGAAAAAGATGGTTGTTCCAAACCTATTTTTAGATGAAAGAGACTTATGAAGACACTGCATAATAACAGCTAATAAAGGAAGGAATCGTTATTTTACCCAAATTAAATATGAAGTAAAAAATATTTATGTATTGTAATAGGTTGCACACTTTTCAAAACTGTTGGGGGAGGGGGGGGGGGGTCTGGGGGCGCCAAAAAAACTCACACATGGCGCCTCAATAACTACGGACTGGGCTTTTATGTAGTGCCAATGTAACGTAGATTGGAAATGTTTCAGTCTGGCTGAGAGAAATTAAAAGCTGTGGTGAGTGTTAGTTGTTGAGTTAACTTTGATTGTGAACATTTGAAACATGTCATTCGTTCAGGTTCTAAAAGACTTGAATAGGTTTGTGTGTAATCTTTCTCCAACATAGATATTGATAGAGAGATGCAAACTAAACATTTCTTATGATTTACAATGATTGAGTTGAATAACAGAGGGAATATAGCCTTCCTATCTGCTTTCAGTCACAATTCTGTTAATTTTGACAAATCGTTGTACTGTAGAGAATCTCGCTTAGGAAAATAACCGACACCGACACCCGCTCTCCAGCCCTGGATTATACAAAGACAGGATGCAAAGGTGACAGAACATTTTCACCCCTGACTGTTTTGACTCGTTAACTGATTAAAATATCATTAAAATATCATTAAAATATTATTAATTTCTATTGACCCAAATTAAATATGTTTTAGATACCATGGAAATAAAACACACATATTTTTTTTTTCTTCATTTGCAAAAAAAAAAAATAAAAAATCTTAAGATTTGGTTTTGTAGAATTGTGACCATTTTGTTAAAAAAAAAACATTTATTAAAATCAAAAAAATTATTCAATGTGTAAACGCTGAGACAATTTTTATCTGAAATGCAGTTACACATCCGAAACCCTGTTCCTTTTCTTACTTAATGTCAGTGGCTGAGCTTAACCTGGGCCCGGGGCACAGCGGGGCCCCTTCCCATTAAAAATCCATATAATATTATATGTAAAGTATACCATTTGGCTCCCCTTTGTGAGTAGCGCCCGAGGCATGATGCCCCCCCCCATTTGCCTCTCTCCTCCTCACTACGCCACTGCTTAATATCTTAAATATTGAGAAATTTACTTCATATAGACACAAAGTAATAAAATAGACATGAATTTTTTACTTTCTCTGTAAAACCGGACACATGTTAAATTGATAATCAGGATGTTTAAGTACCCCCTAATGTTTATTTTCAAGAATCCATTGAAGCAGAATTTCAACTATTGTTATTGCTGACTTTCCTCTCTCTAGGTAAACATAAGGACACGTGAGTTTGTATTAGAGAATAATACAAGATTTATTCAAAATCAACAAATAGTACAAAGTACAGGTTATAATGTTCAGGCGAAACCAGAGTTTATTGTGCGTACATGTCAGGAGGCCGTAGCACCGTTTGGGTGTTATGGCGACGTGTCGGTATCGAACTTGCTGCAAAAACAAACCATGGGTTTTCAGCGACCAACTCTAAACTGTACTTGAACTCATCTGCTCTCTGCGTCCTCTCTGGTACTCGTCTCAATGTGTTGTGTTTTCGGCGTGCGACAGACCGTTACTCTGAGTGCATGAATCACAGCACGATGCTTTTTATATATAGATCACCAACGCAATTTCCGTCAGCTTTTTCCCGCAAAAACTGAAGGTGGAGGAGTCATTGCGTGGTTAGCGAATGCCACTATCTCATCACTCGTATTAAGGCATGGGAAAACGACCGAAATAAATATGTGTCAGGGTCGAGGCGTGAGTGTTGCCGGCCATAACTCTTAGAGAAAATGTATTGAAGTTTTTATGCTATACAAAGCACAAACGAACAAAGATCTATATTTTTGTGTAAAGTATTGAACTAACAACATATACGATTTTTATATAAGTGATGTTATTATACATTTAAACTTGTAGTCCTTTTATTATGATTAGTATAGCATTAACTATATTCCAATAAACACAGGACCATTTTTATAGCTATATATGACCTTTTCCAGTCATGTTTAAGGTTCTCGCTCAAATCTCTCACTAAGAAAAGCTTCAAGTTAATAATTTTCCTCAAGATCGCAAACGAACATCGGTATAAAAAATACGACTTTTAATTTCCTCAATCATTTGTGTAATCTTCACGCTATCATCTGGAGGGTGTGAGGAGGCCACATAGAATCAATGCTCATGACGACACTACTAGACCAAACATACACACGGATTTCAATATTGCAGCTCTTTTTCTTTCCCTCCTACTCTCTTTTCACCTGCAACCCTTTCCTGTCTTTTATTTCTTTTTTTCAAGATGCGATAGTTTTTAATACATTCGGTTTCCGCAAGGTTCTTCAATTAGATATTGTGATTACGATATTGCAATGCTGATCTATCAGATGTTTTAATACCGCAAAATCTAAGTAATGTTTCCGACTTATTTCTTGTTTTACGATTCGGATTTACCCTCCGTGTGCCTACTTCGAACTCTTTAAGTATTTCCATGGGTATACCACACTTTGTGAAACACTGTTCTAGAAATTGGTAGAATCTCCAGTTGCATTTGGCAGCAGCTCTCGTAGTTAATAAGCTGAAGCAACTTTTTCCAAGTCATATATAATTAATGTTGTTTTTAAAGGAGTCCTTTCTTTATTTATATTTTATGAAATTGTTCTTTTATTATTAGAGGGGCCTCTGACATGTCAGAGTCTCCAAATGGGGCTACGGCCTCTGGCAAGTTATACAGCCTAATGACGGTGCTACGGCATCCTTAATAGGCTAGGGTCTCCTGGCACATTACTTAGTCTCGGCGTGGCTAGGGTCTCTGACGGTACTATGGCCTCCTGACGGTGCTACGGCCTCCTGACGGTGCTACGGCCTCCTGGCGGTGCTACGGCCTCCTGACGGTGCTACGGCCTCCTGACGGTGCTACGGGATCCTGACGGTGCTACAGCCTCCCTGACGGTGCTACGGCCTCCTGACAGTGCTACGGCCTCCTGACGGTACTACGGCCTCCTGACGGTGCTAGGGCATCCTAATTGGTCGTATGCCTTCAGTTGCAGCTAGGAGCCTCCTTACGGGGTCATCACTTTTAGGACGTCCTTTTATGAAACCCTTTCACCATCCCAAGTTGTTATCAACGCCACTTGATAAGTGGTCACCTAATGTTAGATGTTCATTTTTTGTATTGACACATAGACAGATTAATTATTTTTTTTAATTATAAAAATGTAGTTCTTTTTTACGGTCTTTGTTTTACTTTTTAATTTGTTGACGAATTAGAACCATTTCCAAAAAGAAACATTTCGTTGGGATACTTAGTTGCAAAAACTCAACATTTTTTCCACATTTATTTCTAATGACAAATTGTAGCCATTATTACAGTAAACTTTGTACTTTTTTTCTTATTTTTGGCTAGATTCTGATTAGTGGTATTCAAACTAGTTTACTTATGACCTTCTACCAATCAGCTACAAAAAATAGAAGGAAATAAAAACGCCATCATTATATTTAAATAGATTTTCCCCTTTTACTCTAAAGGTTCAAAATTTTCATTTTTATATGTAACACATAGAAGTGAGTTGGAATTGTACATTACATAGATTATAAATTTAGATTTTGTTTGCGATCCGTAAATTTAGTCAGCGACCTACCAGTAGGTCACGACTCACACTATGACAGACACTGGTCTGTTTGAATTATTATCTGTTAACTTGTACTTGTACTTGTATTATCAACTTTGAGTAGGCTACTTGTACGTTTAATGTACTTGTACCTTGGGTACTTAATTCATATTTGTTCATGCCTCTTGAGTACTGTTCTTGTATTATCAGTATTTGGAACATCCTGGCTCTGTAAGAGCTAACATTTTTCATATTAAAAGTATTAAACGGTGAGAAAGTCGTTTTAAACCCTAATTTTACATTGTTTTCTAATGAACCAAATTGATAGAGCTGAATTCAGTTTTTAATAATTACTATATGACCACAGACAACTAATAAATTCTAAAAAAAAATAATAAAAAAAATAGAAATAAAATCTGGCTTATAAAGTTCTAACTAAAACTAATCGAAAACCGCATAATACTCAAATAGCGGCATTAGACTACCCCTGATAAACAGCAAACAACTACAGCTCTGGACACTTCCTATGACATTCGCTTTAAGCCCCGAAAAGACGCGTCCCAGGGCCTGAATATTGCTAATGCCATCACCGAGTTAACTTTATTATGATGCAGTAATAAAATGTCACCAAAATATAACTAACATGCTTTGAAAATTCTTTAATTCTATCCAAGCTTTCCATCATGTTTATATCAGCTGTCTTGACTGATTGGAATTACAGATATCAACAACTTTTTAATGACTTCTGTCATTGTTTCGAACTTCTAGCTGTTTTAAGAGCTGAAGAGGAATTTACCTTACCATTCTAATTCCGGGCTTCGTAGGTAATACTAAAATTCAGATTAGAATAAACTATTCATGATATCATTATAATTGATTCAGATTTACTTGCAGCGGTGTACAAAAAGAATGCATAATTGCATGCAAATATCTTTTTCCTTTACCGATTTATAAAATGATAAATCACAATTTGTTTTTGTCATAGGTGATTTTGTGGTACTATATATCAGTTGTATATATATTATATTTCTAAGGAACTTTTATAAAAGGTAGTATGGTCTCTTCGGAGTTATTCTTGTTGACGACTTGGTGTATTAAATTATATTTAAAAGAACGAACTACATGTAAAAAGCACTGAGTAGACTTCTATGTATACATGTACATATATTTATTTGCATATAAAGGAACTTATTTGACATAGTACAATACAAATGATGTGATAAAATATATTCTTACATAACAAGGTCTCAGTTGGTCGATCTCTCAGTATCGTCTGCTCTAACTAATAATAATATCACTTCCGCTAAACTAGGTGGCCAGATAATTCAAACCATCTGTGCCAAATAACATTATTCTAGCCTAAACTGATCATTCCCCAACATCACATATATTCAAAAACAAATGTTATACATTTAGTTTTTTGTTCCTCTCATTTTTCTGTCGTTAATTTAATAAAATTTACTTTTGTCAAAAATAAAAAAAAAGTGTTGTATCACATCATATCAATAGTCATCTATAAACATGTCAATGTATATACACATATGTCATATTAGTTATGATACAAAATATCAAACTAGTTATGATACAAAATTTATTAATAAAAATATTCTTGTCAATACTATATCTCATATTTCAATTTTTAAATGCATCAATATAGCATATCATAATATTGACATAAAGAGAAAATTGTCGATTTTCAAAAATATTATTATCAATCAAGTTCTATAACAAAAAAAATGTATACAATAACAAGTGATTATTCACAAGTTGGTACCAAGTACACCAACTTCTTAAGTTTAAGTGCATTTTAATTATCATGCAATATCTCCCTTTCTTTATCAGTACTGCGCTTTTTTTTTTTATGGTGATTATTTTCTATCTCTATGACTTAATTGTCATTTCAATTTCTTCTTTATATTCACTTAATGAATTTATTTCAATATCTTCAACACTTTCATATTTTTCTTCACATCATTATCATTCTTTTCTTTTGTATGAGAGCATTTTATTTCATGTTGTCTTTTGACAAACTTCTTATTTTTCTTTCATCTCTTATGAAGACCTTTTCTTTTATCACAATGTCAACACTTTCCTTAGTGATTTGACAATATTCATTGTGCTCATCAATTATATAAGACATTTTTTCTTCATGTCTTTCTCATCATTTTATATAGTGTGAATATATTAACTTTGCACTTTTTCGTGATAATTTATCTTGACATATTTAATATTATTACCATGTACAATTCATTATGTCTTCTGACGTATAAAATATTTAAACATAATTTTAATAAAATTGATATATTATTACAATATTCATATCTTTGACTTCTTTAGTCAATAATTGTTCAAGTTACATATTTGAGACTAATAAGTCTTCTTGACAATAATTAATGTCATAATCAATAATCCTTTGATTGGATTTAACAAAAATTTAACTTTTTAAAATCATTATAAAAATTTGAACAAATTAACTTCAAACAATGAACAAATTCAATAAAATATGCATTAGTAACCATTGCATAATAAAATCTTTGCATAAACTTCAATTAATATTTTCATCTAACAGATGAAATGAATGAGTAATTAATCATTCTTACAACATATTCATGTACATTATACTTGTTTAGTGTATGTGTTTTATTTTAAACACAATCTCTCCTCATTCCCATCTTAATTAAGTATGCATATTTCTATTTTAAATACATTATGCATCAATCATCAATATGAATCCTTCAATATACATGATTTTAAAAAATATTTGAGTCAATATACTCAATACAATAGTGTACTTGACAAGTTTAAATGTCATTATCATTATTTATGTGTCATATTATCTTTTTAATACATACAATTTTCTTTTCAAATACAACTCTTATTTGTATTAATCGTTCCAATATCCATATTATTTTTACTTATAGTTCCAATATTCTTATTATTCTAGTCATTATCATTATTGTTCTACTATATTTCATTTCTATTTGTTCCAATTAAATTTATGTTTCATTATTGTTCCTATATTCATTTATTTATACTTGTTATTCCAATCATTATATTCTTGTTGTCCCAATACAGTATTTTCTATGTTTGAATAATTCTGACTGAGTCTCGATAAAATATCTGGGATATCTGGGATATGGTTACTTGACCCTTTAATGTATTTTATGTTAAATGAGTAGTCTTGTAATAACAAAGACCAGCGTGTTAGTTTAGCATTATTTATGCTTTTGGTATTCAAGGTTAGCTAAGGTTTGTGATCTATTAACACAGTGAACTCATTGCCTAGTAAGTATTCACTTAATTTATTTATTGTCCAAACTAAAGCTAAACATTCTAGTTCTATTACTGAATATCTACTTTCAGTGTCTGACAGTTTTTCTACTCAAATAAAGTATTGGTTTATTGATATTATCCTGTTCTTGATATAGACATCCACCGATTGATGTCTTACTAGCGTCTGTGCCTACAATAAATTTCTTTGTCATATCTATTGAACTTAAAATTGGTTTTCTTCAAAATATTGTTTTATTCTCTTTAATGCATTGTCACATTCTGAATTCCATTCAACTTTTTGTTGCATCTTTTTCTTAGTTAATTTAACTAAAGGTTCAATTAAGTTTGCAAAGTTAGGAATAAATTTTCTATAAAAATTGCATAATCCCTATAATAGATCTAACTTCTTTTTTCTTTTCTGGAATGCGAATATCAAAAATTCTTTTAAGAATATTGTTTGTTGGTGTGACTAATCCTTGACCAATATGATATCCAAGAAAATCTATGTTTTGAAACCTATTTTTATTTTCTCAGGTGATACTGTTAAATTATTAATTTGAAGAATTTCTAAGTAATTTATTCAAACTGTTTATATGGTCTGACCAGTTTTTAGTGTAAATACATATGTCATCCACATAGTATCTAATGTTTTCAATGTTTCTTAATAACTTATTCATCAAATTTAGTGAACGTTGCAGTGCTGTTCACTGAACCAAGAGCATAACATTCCACTCTTAAAATCCTTCATGAGTTTTAAATGTAACATATTGTTTAGAATCTTCCTGAACTTCTATCTGCCAAAAGCCTCCTAGTCAAATCTAGGTGTGTGAAAATATTGGCATTTGACATTTCCTGAACTAAGTCTTCTATGTTTGGTAAAGGTTGTTTATCTATCACTGTAATTGAATTTAAGCTTCTGTAATCACAACATAAACGAATTTTGCCATTATTTTTCTTTACTACCACTATTGGAAAACAATAGCTGGAATCTGATTCTCTTATTAATCCACTATTTAGTAATTGTTCTATTTCTTTTTGAACTTCATTTCTGTATTTAAATGGAATGTCATAGTATTTAGGTTTAATTGGTTCTTCAGTTTTTAATTTGATTGAATGTTTAATTATGTTTGTCTTTCCTGGTTTGTTAGAAATTACATTTTGAAAAGAATTTAATGTTTCTATTAGTTGTTTTTTATATCTGCAGGTATATCTGGTGCAAAATTAATCTTATTCATGTCATCCTGTTGATCTAAACTTATTACTGGAATCTGATCAGTGTCATTAATATTATTTTCTAAACTATAAAGTGTTGTCTTCTCCGATTAAACAATTTAAAGACTGAATCTGTTGTACAATGGTTTCTAATTCTGTAGGAGGATCTAAAATATCTCTCAATCTATCAATATGAAATGTTCTACCCTCTTCATTTATTTCTACTGAATAGTCCACATTTCCTATTTTGTTTATTATTTTATAGTTACTCTCCATCCAATTTCATTATCTTTGGGTATCAATACATAAACTAGATCTCCAACTTCAAATTCCCTCAAGTACCTGTTTTTTTGTTTTTAAGATCCCTATGGTATTTATTTTCTTTATGAGATTTTCTTCTGCATATTTGTTTGAATACAGTATGTTATTTCTGGTTTTATCTACCTATTCAAATGGACTAATATGTTCATTATCTGTATTAATTATATTTTCACTGAATAACTGTAATGGTCCTCTAGGATTTGAACCGAACATGAGTTCAAATGGTGTAAAACCTGTTGTTTCATGAGGAATTATTTCTCTATACGCGAATAAAATTAAAGGAGAGTAAAAAATGTGTCCCAATCCTGTCCATGATCACTAATTATTTTTCTTAACATGGTCTTTATGGTTTGATTTGCTCTTTCTATGGAACCATTTGATTGAGGTCTGTACCTAGCTGTAAATACCTGTGTAATGTTAAGCATATGAGTAATTGCCTGAGTAAGATGTGATTTAAATTGAGTACCATTGTCTGATAATATAGTGTTAGGAAAACCAAAAGTTGTAAAAATAGACAATAATGCTTTGCAAATTGTTTCTGCAGTTATATCTACTAATGGAATTGCCTCAACCCAGCGTGTTGCTAAGTCTATCATTGTTAAAATATATCTATGCCTTCTATTGGACATTACTGAAATAGGTCCAATTATGTCTATGGCAATTTTATAAAAAGGAATGTTTGTTGTGCTTTCTTGTATGGGAGCTCTGTGTTTGGTCCTATGTGATTATATTGTTGACATTCCTTACATGCCTTAACAAATCTTTTTACATCTCCTATGACACCTGGCCAGTAACAATATCTTCTAATTCTATCTAGTGTTTTCTTAACACCCAAATGACCTGCTAAGTAGCAATCATGAGCTGCTTTTAGTATATTATTTCTTAAAACTGTAGGAATCATTATTTGTTTAAATGACCTGTTATGCCTAGTGTATTTTCTTATTAAAATGTCATTTTCTACCTTATATATTATGTTTTTATTTTTCATTTCCTCTCTATTGAAATAAATTTTTAAACTTTCATCCTGTTCTTGTAATGTTTTAAGTTTATCCTCTCTCTCTCTCTCTCTCTCTCTCTCTCTCTCTCTCTCTCTCTCTCTCTCTCTCTCTCTTTGAACTCTCTCAGTTTTATCTGCGGGCTGAGACTTAGTCTCTTAGAGCCCGTGAGATCAGACCTGCTGTGTCTCTCAACATCTGAAGACTGCCATAGAGCCCAATGGCCAGCAGGCTTCGGACTGAGTCCCACCCTGTGGTCCGCCAGTCCGGGGCACTCGAATAACAAATGATCTACGGTTTCCTCCACTTCCCTGCAGTGTCTGCAAAGGGTGTCGACATTGGGCCTCAACCTCCCAAAGTACGCGCCAATAGGACAGTGCCCAGTTCGGAACTGGGCAATTAGCGCCTACTCGACACGCGGAGCTTCCACCACGGGTCAGTTTTGGACGGCCGCTCTAGGACTTTCCGGATGTTAACTCCGTTCACCCCATGAGCCCAGCCCGAGAACCACTTCGATTGTCCAAAGAGGCAGATCATGGAACGTGCTGCCTCGAATGAGCTCTTTCTTTTGCTCACGGGCAGCACTTGGGAATCTGTCGACTGGACTATTGCCTTGGCAATGCCGTCTGCCCTTTCATTGCCGGGCGTCCGCATGCCCGGGAACATTGAAGGGTCACATGCACGTGATGTTGGGACACAAGACCCTGTATTGCCATCAGCATGGCTTCCAGCAGAAGCGGCCATTCTCCTGTCCCTTTTACAGCTTGGAGAACAGAGAGCGCGTCGGATGAGAATGACAATGTCAGAGCAGGCAAAGTACCCTCACCGATTAGCTCCCCTATGGTTCACTGCCTCAGTAATGGCTGTCATCTCTGCCTCGTAAGCACAGAGTGACCCACATAGGCCAGCATGGTCTTTCACAAAGCCAGTTTGTGGGAAAGTGATGTGGACCCCAAACGAGGCGCTTGTCCGGCCGTCTCTACTGGATACAGAGGCATCAGTATAGGCCAGTATAGCGTTCCCGAATAGTTTCCAATCGTCTCCATAGCCACATCCGTGATGGTTCAGCGATCCTTTTGCGTTCCCAGCATTGGTTTCGACCAGGGTCGTGCGTACCTCGGGCATGTAAGAGAGCCTCGCCAGTGGGAGCCTTGAGACAGTCTCTAGCATTAGGCGGTCAGTCAGCAGCTTGATCTCAGGCAAGTCTCACTGCGTGGTGCATAAAGAGCTGCATCGAGAGCCGCTTTCTTTCCGCAGCCATCGACCATCTCCCCTTGGGACGGGGTCTCTTCCTGCCGCTTGAACCGCTCATACGCGGTCAAAACGGCCCTGCTCTCTACGGATACCTAGAGGTGGCACATTTGCCATGATTTCCACCGCTGCTGTGGGTGCCGTTCGAAAAGTGCCTGTGATCAGCCGGAGAGCCTGGTCCTGTACAACATCTGGGGCCTCTAAAGAGGACTTAGACCCATAGACCTGCACAACCTGGCTATAATCAATCTGAGACCTTACTGCACCCATGTACAGCGACCTCAGGACATCTGCTCGAGCCCCCCGGGACGTGCTCGACAACTTCTTGACAATATTCAGTCTGTCTGAGGGCGCGGCGGGCAACCTCCGACAGATGTGTGCAGAGTAAGCTTTCTGTCAAGTGTTACTCCCAGGTACTTGGGCTTAGGTTCAGAGCAAGAACCTCACCCTCTACCTTCAGTCTAAATGGCTCCTTAAGGACACTCGTGCCCATGGTAAACAGCAGGTAGCGGTCTTCAGGCGTTAATCTCTAGCCCCCACATCCTAGTATAACAGCCGACCGTAGTCAGGTCCTTCTGGAGTGCCCTCTCGGGACAGAGCCTCCTTCCGGTCTTCCAGATTGCTAAATCGTCAGCATACAGTAGGCTTTTACATCCCAGAAACTCAGGCAGGTCATTAATGAAAGCTAGGAACAATGTACAACTGAGGGCAGAGCCCTGTGGAAGACCCTGTTCGAGGTCCGTTTCCTCGACACGCTGCTCCCAACGCGTGTCGTGATAGTAGGATTACTGAGGAAACTGCGTAACCAAATGTACATCTCAGCGGTGACACCCAACCGCTGTAGCTTCAACAATAGTCCTGGTCGCCAGACTCGATCGTAAGCCTGCTTGAGATCTGGAAAACTACCGCCGTTGACTCAGCTCTCTGAAAGCCGTCGGCTATTTCTTGGACGAGGAGCGTGACCATGTCCATCGCACTCACCCACCAGCCTCTCCTTGCTTTGGGGTAATAAGCCCTTTTTCCTCTAAGAACCACATCAACCTTCCGTTGACCATGCGTTCAGCTACTTTCCCAACACATGAAGTGAGAAATAGGACGGTAGCAACTTTCAGCCCAGTAGTCTTTTTCCCACTATTAAGTCTCAGCATACAACGAACACCCTCCTTTCTGAGAGTTTACCTAACCAACCGGCAGTGATAACTGAAGTGACACGCTGTCTGGCGCCGAAGGTGGATCAATCATCTCATACTGATCAAGTCGCCACACAGGACCTTTCTGTGCGACACTTCTGACTGCGACTGCAATTCATTGACGGAATGGGCTCTGAACGTGTCTCGATTTTCCGTGCCAAACTCAGCCTTCTCTTTGACCCGTCGGACTTTATCCAGTGCCTTGGACAATGTACTCTTCTTACTCGACTTGCTGACCTCTGCAAAGTGCTTGTTAAGCACTTCGGCCTTCTTGCTATCGCTAGCCGTCAGGCCTGGAGTCCGTTTGCATCGGGGCACCAGTTCTAGTGCCCCCAGCGGGTCAAGTCTTTCAGTAATTTCCATGTCTTTTGGCTCTCCCTTAGATCAACTTCTCGCATGTATCAGTCCATTTCTGCTTTTTGGCCTCAGCAGACGCCCTTTTACTTGCTCAGTTAGTTTATTGTACTCACGGCGCGCCTCGGCGTTTTCAATCGACAAATCTTTCGAGCGGCTTGTCTTTGCCGAACTAACCTTGCAAGGGCTGTAATTGAAATGGTCTGAACTTACGTTTCGGTAGGCTCTTTGGGATCGTCCTACGTGCGGCACCTAAGATCGCTTCAGTGATCTCCTTGTATACAACGTCGACTGTTCCACACTCGGTATCTACCCTCTCCAAGGCAGCGTCAGCTGCTACCTTGAAGGCACGTCCCAATTTGCTTTTGAATAAACCCAGCTTCTATGCTTGAAAGCTCCTGGGTTTCTCTCAGGTGGAGGAATATCCACTGAGACGAGAACAGGTTTATGATCACTACCGACGCAATCTAGCACGCGGAAAAGAGGTGTTACAGGCCAGGTCAGCCGAGACGAGTGTTAAGTCGGGTCTCGTTTCGCTCCCACTCGCACCGTGCAGCAAGGTGGGTACAGACTCGTGGTCCTGCAACCTAACTAAATTTGTAATATTACAAATCTCCTCAAATCCTCTGGCCAGCCGCATCAGTGCGTTCATAGCCCCATGCCGGAGACATGGCGTTGAAATCACCGCATACGAAGGTGCCAAGCAGAGTATCCTCAGCTGTTAGACTGAGCTCCGTCTTGGGGATTGTACACGTTACACAATGGTACTTCCTCCATCCTTATAAACATCCACCGCAAGCGTATCCATTTTTCCGCGTGAGCCGTGGGCGCTGCTCGGCTGAGCGTTTAGCGTATTTCTGACCAGGGTCGCAATCCCCTGCAGTTCTTGCACCCACAACGGAAGCACGAATAGCCAGTGAAGTGGACTGTCCTAAGTCCAAGGATGCACTCTTGTAACATTGCAACATCCACGTCATTCTCGTTCAAAAGTTTTGCGACTTCTAGGCTCTAGGACATTCAGATGGACATTCAGATGGACAATCCTGAACGAGCCTTACCAGAGCGTTTTGAAGTCTTCGCTTGTCAGTTGTGGTGCCAGCCACCTCAGGCGGGAGCTTTCGGCTACACCCGAAAACAGTGACCTGCTCTCCTCAATTTTCGGCTTCCCGCTGACAGAGCAATCAGCGTTTATTTCTGCCATGTCAGATTTTAGGGATAGTCATGTAAACACTCCAATGTTCAGTTCAACACAAAATAAATTTAATCTCATGAAAAATAGTGTTACCAGGAAAGATTTAGTAGCTTACCTCCTAGGTTTAACAATCCATGTCAAATTAGTCACAAGATAGGACACGACAAGCATACTTGTTGGTTTAGGAAACAGCATACTGACAATTATCAAAACAGAAACAGACAGTATTACAACTATGGGGATAGAAACAAATATTTTAATAAAAGACAACATAAATATAACAATAAGAGACAATCACCAAACACTAGTCCCATTAGAAAACAAGAAAATAGAGGTGATCAAGTCAAAGACACTCCTTTAACAACATACATAACTGCAACATGATGGAGGAAAAGGAGAGTTAATTTTTTATCCTTGTTATGTAGATGGTAGGAAAGTAATGTGCTTGAGAGACAGTGGCTGTACATGTATTATTCTGGATTCAAAATTAGTAAAGGAAGAACAAATATTAGAGGAGCATAGAGGAAATAAGAATGGGAAATGGAGAAATAGTGAAATGTAAAACAGCAAAAATTTATATTGAAACACCATGGATTAGTGGGGAAATAAAGCACTTTTAATGGATTCACCTATAACATCATTAATAATAGGAAATGTGGAAAATATACAAGATAATTCCAAAGAAATTTATATGAAATGGTTAGAAAATAGAGAATTAGAAACAATTATAGAGGAACCCTTAGAGACAGATACAGATAAAAACATTTGTACACTATTCAAAAGCATACAAAATTGGAATGGTACTGAGAACATTGTAAATTTTTTAGAGAGAATAGACACAGTAGCCACACAGAACAATGTTAAAGAAGAGAAGATAAAATAACAGTTCTAATAGATAAATTACACAACCACCATTTGGCAAAATCACTAGCAGAAAACAACCAAGACAATTATACAGTATTAAAAACAAAACTAATAAATAAATTAAATTATGACAATAATTCAGTTGAAGTTGGAAAAGAAAATACTATAAAGGAATACAAATACAGTAAATAAATCTGATCATGAATGCATTAATTGCAGTAGAAAATGCAGATCATTAAGAAGATTAAATAAACACATAAAACAAAAACATAGTTACAACCTAACTAAAAAATTAAATGTAATGACTAGAGCACAAGCTAATAAAGAAAACAGTACAAAACAATACCCTGAATCTAGTAGACAAAACAACATTTTGGATATTGATAGGGATAACATGGCACTGCTAGTGATGGATACGTAAAAACGAGATCCGAGATTTAGAAGTAGAATCATCGGGTTCGTCACTGCTACCCTCGTTGGGAGGCACTGATATCATTGAACATCCTGCATTTTCTTCTCTTGCGCGTTTCTGACGTTCCAATGCTGCGGCATCTCGTGAATGGCGTCGAGCGACTTTTTGCAAGTATTTTGTCAAATGATCCAAAGCTGGATGACCTGTCTCTTTATAGACTTCAAGAATGCTAGATCTTCCGCATTCTTGATAATAGTCGACTGCTGGTGGTCACAGTTGAAAAGTTATTGCAACATAGATTTCATTTGTTCCAGTTTACGTTTGGTGGCTGGTGTGTCTCGGCGACTTTTATCCATTGAACGAAGTTTATTGTTTTCATCAAGAAGCTGAACAATCTTCTCACATGCTCTCCTCTCTGTCACCATTGGAATGTTTGCTTTTTCGTAGAAAGCAGTAACTTGATTCAGCACAATTTAGGCAGTTGTAAATCGAAAAGGTGCACCAAGAGAACCTGGACGCTCACTGTGTGCTGCTACGTTGCAGTGATACATCATGCACCTCAAAACTTGTAAACAAGTTGGTAGTCGAATACCAGTAATTGTAGCATCATCAACACAGATTGCAGGACCAATGCCAAACAATTCAGTTTTCCGACGAGTTTGTGGTTTATTTGTTCGTGAGGCAGGAGGCGCAGTAATAACTGGATATGACACTGTTGAAGTGGTGTCAGAGTCAGTCAGCATTTCACTTAGAAGTTTTAAAAAACGTATTGTTGTGTTCCTTATCACCCAAACAGCACCTTAAAAAAACATGCACTTTAATTGTATTGAAAATTCAAAATATTCTATTGGAGTTCAAATATAATATTTTATAGTTAGATTTAATCTTAAAGTTTAATGAGTTATATTTTTCTGTTCAACACAGAAGTAACAATATTATTTGTATGTTCTGATTTTAAATGTCGTTTGTATCAGAAATTAAAATGATAAAAATTAAAAAATTAAAATGTTTACCTTGGTCTTCAATGTGCGGTAAGGACAAGTGTTATTTTGGTAATAAAAATTTGAATTTTAACTTTAATATCTAGCACAATTGTTCATCAAAATCAATCATCGCTGCCAAACATTTTAAAGCAATGGTTATAAAACAATTTATTTAGCGATTCACTTTTTGTATGTAAGACTTTACAAGTAAGGATGGTTTTATATAGTTTCACTTAATAATGCAAACTTTGTTGAAGTCCGGGGGACGTCTAAATATTATCAAATATTTTTATTTTACAATGCTTTTGATCAATGGAACAAATTTAAATAGCAGACAGATCAAATATTAGACTTTTTTTGGTGATGCACCCTAATATACATATATTAAATTTACACTGAATCAATTAATACTATTTTTTATTGCTTGATTGACACAGGTGAAAAATTCTAAGTCTGACTTTGTTAAAATATGGGATATGGAGTAGCTCAGTCCAAGATATAACAACTGAGTGAAGACATCAGTCATAGTTTTAGTGTATCACGCACTAATGAAACAGATCCATTTGTATGGACCATGCAATCGCTAATCCCTTACCTCTAAATGTAAGTGAAATATGTTGTGCTAATATTTGTTCTTCTTAACAAAAATACACAGGAAATATATTGGAATACAGATCAAACATTAAACTACCGAAAAGTACAAAAGTAATATAATTGGAGACATAACAAAATATAACAATATATAACTACATATATAACTATATATATAACTATATGTATATATATATATATATATATATATATATATATATATATTAGGGTGTCCCAGAATTTCAAATTTTTAAAAATTCATTAAATCTCAAATAGCACACCTTCTAAAAGTTTCCTTATAATTAGCTGCAATAGTCCCAAAAATGGTACCTCATTCAGAACAGGTGAGGGTCCCTCAAGGGTCAGAAAGATTAGTTCAACTTCCTCATGTTAGCAATATATGACAAATATTTTTATGCTTTATTAATTTTACTTTTGAAATAATGGCCTGCCATACCAATGTCACATCACTGGTCATGTGACTTGGAAACCATCTTAGTTTGTAAAGCAGTGGAGTTATTAATGAAGTCTAGTTGTTAGTTGTGTGTTTTAAGTAAATTTGTGAAGCATTTAACTAATTATTATTCAAAACTGTGAGATTAATTGAACTGTACTGATTGATTCACTCTTGAGGAAATAGACAGGGTCTTAGAATGTCAACGAAGATGTTACAAACTAGGAGTTCTAGAAGTGGTAGTAAAGTATGGTTGATTGGCTACCCTCTGGAGATGATATCTGGTGCCCGTCTTCCATCGGGTCGAGAAGTTTGCGTAACTTTGTTTATTACCAACGGTCGAAACAGCTCTCCAATTAGCGAAAGTGCACATCAGGTACATGACCAACTGATACCATTCTGGATGAAGTCAAGGCTGCCCACACGACACAAGAATCACATTGTCAAAAAGATCCAAGGATCTGTACGCCGAACATGTTCGATTGTCGAAAAATCGTTCCAGATGCAACAATAGTGACCGTTTGAACCGGAGGAAGTTTACGGAGAAACTAGACAAGCTGTTTGATATCAGCCATGCCAACTCAAAGACAATGATAAGGAATGAGGAGGATTTGAACTTTCTGAAATTGCAGCAAGAGTCAAAGATCGGGATCTATTGGTTCTTTGGATAGAAAGCTAGCAGCACGAGGAAAACGTTATGCCAAACGTAAGGAGCAAGTCCATGGACGGGAAGTTGCAGCTGCTGCTGCTACAGCGGAAGTGCAGAGTAGGTGGATGTGATTCTCACCCAAACAACGCCATTGGCATCGGCATCCAGCTCTGAAGAAGACGGAGGAGATATGACAGAATCCGACAATGAATTCGACGTCAAACCAAAAGTGCACCGTCGAGTCAGGGTTCCAAAATACACAAACGACAACATGTCATATCGTCCACTGTTGCAGCTGCGTTAGATCGAACCAACACCAGCATACGAAAGTCGACTATGATCATAGCTAGTGTGCTCAATGAAGCAGGCTGTTCCACTTCATCTTCTGTACTTTCAAAAGTACTGTCCATCGTCTGCGTAAGCGTTGTCGTGCAGAAGCATCAGAGGAAATCAGGGGGCAGAATATTGCAGCTCAAGGCAGTAGTTCACTGGGATGGGAAACTTCTTCCAGATATTACAGGTGGTGCAGCTGGTGCTGAATGTGAGCAAGTTGATCGACTGCCTGTTCTCTAACCTCACTTGATGATGGCAGTCAGAAGCTGGGGTTCAAAAAGTTGGCTTCTGGGACGGGAGAAGCAGCTGCAAGCGCTGTTTATTGGAACAACTGATCGTGGAACACTGACTCCACCATCGTGGGAATGTGCTTTGATACGACAGCATCAAATACTGGTAGAGTGAAAGGTGCATGCACTCTACTGGAGAACCACATTGGACGAGAACTTGTTGTGGCTTGCATGTAGACACCACATGCTTGAAGTTCTGCTATCGGACACATTCAATGTGTGCTTAGGACCATCAACTGGACCAGAGATCCTTATCTTTAAGCGATTCGAGCAAACTGGTCCAAACTTAACAGCCACCAACCACAAAACGGGAATCTCCAATGATGTCAGCATCAGCTTCCTTAAAGGCATTTTTAACTGAGCAGTTGGTTCAAACTCAACCCAGAGATGACTACAAGGAATTTCTTTGCCTTGCTGCATTCATGGTTGGGCTGGATAGTGTTAAGTTGATCATCAGAAAACCTGGTGCTCTTCACGGGGCCCGCTGGATGGCGAAGCTATCTACTCGCGCCAAAAAAAGATTGAACTCTTGTTTGATGGCAACGAAACCATTATTAATCTGACGTCTCGTGAACTGCAAGGTATTCAGCGTTTTAATCGGTTTGTTGTTTCGGTGTATGTCCAGTCATGGTTTACAACAGGTCTGCTGCAGATGCACCAATTAGCGGCGTTTACTTGATTCAACGTCTCCGAGACTATCAAGATGACAAGCTGCGTAATGTTGGCCTGAAGATGATGGAACGTCACTCCTGGTATCTAAGCCAAGAGCTTGCAACTCTAGCGCTGTTCGAATTTGCTTAATGCTGATGAGAAAAAGCAAATGGTGCTGAACATCAAAGATGATAGAGGCCCACGCCCAATCACATCCCTTCCACAGAGTGCTGCAGAGCTATGTTGTTCGCGCAACTTCTTTCAAACTGCTGGAATTGATGACAGCTTTCTTGCTGGGCCCATCGAGCTGTGGCCAGAATCACAGTCATTTAAAGCTGCAGCGCACTTTTGTCACAGCAACTTGCCCTGCACCAATGACTGTGCTGAACGTGGTGTCGCCCTAATTCAGAACTTTAATACAATAACAAAGGATGAAGTACAACTGCAATATTTGCTTCAAGTGGTGGAGAAGCATCGAAAAGACTATAAAAAATGCCGCCGTGACGAACTTAGGTGAATGTAACAACTAACTAAACGCGCAAACGGTTGCGAAACTGCTGTTGAAATTACTGACATCTTCGAACATCTTCAGCTAATTTGTTAAATAATTTCATTTACAATATGAAAACTATATGTATATGTCATATATTATTATTTTATAATATTATTGATTGTTAGTCTTTAACTCTTTGTCAAATTAAATAAAATAATAAAGCTGTATCAAATCAATGTCGCGATTTTCAGCTCAAGCACATAATTTTGAAGCGGTTGAAGGGACCCCTAAACTTTACCCAAATGGACTGAATTTTTCCTTTGCTAATTGTGGCCCATAAGAAAGCTTTTAGGGATTGTGCATTGAACAGTTCAAAACTTGGATTTTGGGACACCCTAATATATATACTACAAGGGACGATTGGCCGATGGTGTAGATGCTCGATTCTAGAAGTGAGAGTCGTGGGTTCGATCCTGAGTGAGAACCATGGGATTTCCAGGTGTAATTTGGTGCAAATTCGTCCTACAAATTACCAATATAAATGGTTACGTGACATAAGTTGGGGAAGTAAAGCGGCTGGGCGTTGTTGCTAACCACACAATCTCTACATATGCCGAGGTTATAGAAACAGATGAGCTCTACACTTCATCTGCCCCGATGAACCCAGTAGGGCTAAGGGGGAAATATATATATATTAACACAGTAAGTATGTAGTATCTTCATACGTCTTTCTTTTCTAAAAATAGGTCTGGAAGAACCATCTTTTATCATTGTCTGTAGCCCTTGTCGTGATTTTTATTTCAGCATTCTACATTCTCTGAATGGCCATATAAACTTCCAAGCATGTGACCCTAGTGTTGTTGGATATGTCTGTGCTTTGAAGTGACTTACTGACTTAGGCAATCGTTAATAATAATCTTGGTAATATATGAGCATAAGCCTACACAGAAATGAGAACCTATTAAAAGAAAGTAGCGAATACTTTTGACCGCTTCAGGTTTACTATAAAAACATCCCACATAATGTGGAATACTTTTTGAAGTAAACCATACAATTTTGTTACTTCATTGTATTCACTGCAGCTACTCTTGATGTCCATATATAGTGTGTTCAGTCTGGAAACGGCAAGGATTCGTCAAATGAATATACAAGACAAAATGCCAAACTATGAGGTGTCTTTGTGTGAAAAGAAAATTATATGCAATTCAAAATGCCATTCTAGTCTTCCCTGCTGCAACAAGTACCTCATTCCAGTTGTGTTCTGCTTGTTTTCAACAGAAACAACAATTTTTTTATTATTTATCAGTTCTTCACTAATTGTGAAATATGAACATGACAGATCAAGGCCTTAAAATACGAAGTGTTTCGTGTGAAAGAAGAAAATTAAGTACAGTACAGTTCTAAGTGTGAATCCAGTCTTACCTGCTGAAACCAAATACTTCAATCTCAGCTCTGCTATCGTTATTTCAGTATTTTGCATTCATTCTATATTTAAATACGTTTTTATTTGAGCTGCTGTTCGATTAAAAAAATTGATCGAAATTAACGCATGATTAAAAATTTTAATCGCAAATTAATGCTCACATTTTAATCGACACAATATAATTGTTTGTATTCAAACTAATATGTCATAATATCAAAGCATAACATTGACATAATAAACAAGTCATTTTAATTTACGAAGAGGTTTAATGAATTATAACATATTTATTAAGCATTAGCTTATATGTCTATTGAATTAGTTGTTGAGACCAGTTTACGGACATGTATCAATCACGTCAATGATGCGATTGTTTCTTTTCATTTAACAACAATGTCTAACACCTTTTTTTTTCGTACCATAGTTTTAGAACTAATGAAGTATGTCAACCCCTCTTCCCTCCCTCTCTGTCATATTTTGCTTCACTTCGCCCACACGTAAGTCTGTTTACCCTACCATCCATTTCCCATTCCAAAAAAAAATACACACGTCATTTATATATCTCAAATGTAACTTTTCTTTCATAAAATAATAGTATAGCCAGAAAGTTGTCGCTCACTTATTATTAACGTTTTTTTCTTTATTCTCTCCCCCCCCCTTTCCCCACCATGTCACATTTTTAACACACTCTCCACTTAAAAGATGTCCCAAAAACATGTTTGACACCGGTTCCATTGTTTCAAACTAGGAGCACGCGTCAGAAATGACAACCACAGTCACCGAAATGAAGGACACATTTTTCTTTTGATCTTCTTTTGAAGTTTTTGCTTTGCGCGTAAATGTCTATAAATGTTACTCTTATATTCTTTCATTCATTCACTTTCATACTATAAACTATTTGTTCAATGTTTTAGTGAACAGCAGAAAAGAAAATTTTATTTTTTTATCTGTCTGTCAGTTAAATGAATACAAAAGTATCTTGTAAAATGACACTCTTTAATGTTACCGTTTCAAACGTTCAAAACAAAATTACTGATAGGTCGGCTTTATTTTTGATCTTCTGTTGTTCTTTCGTGTGTCAACATTAAAAATTCTTTCTTTACAACCTGCTCAGTTAGCTTATTGTACTCGCAGCGCGGCAGCCGTTTTCATTCTGCTCGCTCTTACGAGCTGCTTGCCTCTGTCTCATAACTTTGCAATGGCTGTGGTCAAATGTTCTGTACCTACGTTGCGGAAGGTTCTAGGGACAGTCCTACGCACGGCATACAAGGTTGCTTCGGTCATCTCCGTGCATGTAACTTCGACTCATCCACGATCATCCACGATCGGTATCTACCCTCTCCAAGGCAGCAGCCTAAAGACTTTCAATTTGCATTTTTGCACCCGCGCGTGGCACTTGGGTTTTTCTCAGATGGAGAGATATCCGCCGAGTGCAAACTAAATGTTCGTCAGCATTAAGTTTTTAACAAACAATGTCGTAAAATATTTCTTTTACTTTATTTGCAACGGGTTTATAATCACTCCCGACACCTCGAGCACTCTGAAAGAGGTGACACAAGCCAGATCAGCCAGATCAGCCGAGACAAAGGGTTAAATCCTGTCTCATTTCGCTCCCATTGCTGCCGTGAAAATAATCTGGGATTTGAAAACTGGTCCAGAATCTGAACTAAACTTGTAATATTACAAATCTCCTCACTCCGCCCAGTGACATCGGTACGTTCGTCTCCCCATGCAAAAGACATGGCGTTGCAATCACCACATACAATAGTGCAAGTAGAGTATCCTCAGATATATTTATGATGTGAGCTCCGACTTGGGAGGGGCTTACATTTACACAATGATACTTCCTTCCATACTTATAGACATCCACTGCCAGCGTATCCGTTTTCCTTGCGAGGTATGGGCGCTACTCGGCTAAATATTTAGCCAATTTCTCATAGGGTAACCAAGCCCTGAAAATTCTTACACTAACACCGAAAGCATGATTAGCCAATGATGGAGAAAGTCCAAAGGCCAAGGATGCATTCTTGTTGCATTCAAACATCAACTTCATTCTCGTCCAAAGCTTTGCGACTTCTAGGCTCATGAGATTAACTCACGGACATTCAGGTGGACAACCCTGAATTGAGCCTTACCAGACCGCTTCCCGAGTCTTCGCTTGTCGGTCACGTTGCCGGGCACCAAGGCGGGCTATCGCTTTTGGCGTCGCATGAGCAGTGCCCTGCGAGACGTAACTTTCGGTTTTCCGCCGACAGAGCAATCAGCGTCACCCGAGGACTGGGTTCGACATTCCGCAGCCACTTTCAGCTTGCCGGGCATCAAGCACGGGGTATAGCTTTCGGCGTCACACATAGGCAGTGCCCTGCTGGTCGTTCATTTTGATCGGTTTTCCGCCGACAGGGCAATCAGCGTTACCCGAGGACGGGGCTCAGCGCCGCGGCAGCCACTGTTTGGGTTTGCCCCCCGTCTCCATATGGTCTTACGTTCCGGTGTAGTGCCAACAGAGCAATCAGCACTTGCCGATGGCCAGGCTCGACCTGTTTCAGCCACTGAAAACGGTGTGCGACTTACCTCTTAGCGCCGTTCTGCTGTCATTCGTGACGGGCACTGCATACGTTATTTTGTTCGATTTCTATTCATTGTGCTTTTTGGGTGCCCCATGGGGTTGGTGGGTTGGGTTGTCTGACTGATATGTAGAGCAGCTCAAATGCCTCCCTTTCCCCAGCAGGTATGGACCCATGCCCGCCGGCTTACACGTGATCTCATGGAATGAGAGGAGTGAGTGGGCGTAACTTTTCCTCGAAAATCCCAACCTGCTGTCGAGAGGCTAGCGGCGTGCAATGCCAACATTTGGAAACAGTATCCGTATGCCTGGGCTCACTTACAACGCACGTCCTGCGGCAGGAGTTAAAATCAGTTTCCGTACAGTGGTTTCCCCATTATTTCCCGAGTAACCAGGCGCTCCCCCTAGATCAGAGAGGCCAGTGGTGCCGATTACGGCAGTTTCCTAAAGTGGACTCTCCTGATTTAGCCGCTGTTCCCAAAAGCAGGAAGCATCCCAGAGCTTTGAGGCACAGTGTTACCATCCGGACCGCGGGGAGGTACTGGAGGTTAAAGGGCCGAGTACAACACATACACAAGACTCTAAGGCGGGCTAGTGTCGGAACTTTAACTCGGACGCCATCCATTTTCAGGGCTGGTTGACCTTGTGTTAAAACTATTATTTTGCTTCTTTTATCTAGTAAGATAAGCTGCCTGTTGATGTAAAGCTAACATGGTATTAACTTCGAACCACTGTAGCTCAAACGGCTTATGCAGCTTTGGGGTACTTTGAAAAAATCAGTTCAAAAAACGTAATTTTATAAATATATATTTACCTCAGGTATAATATATTAAATTTTATAATAAATTTGGGGGGGTTTAATAATAGATTTTATTGCAAAAGCAGGGGTTAGATCCAGTGGGGTTTAGTCCATGGGGTTTATGTCCGAAGGGGTTTTGTCCGCTGTGTGTTTTGTCCGTTGGTTTTTTTCATTAGGTTTAATCCGCTGGGGGTTTTGGTCCGGATAAGGAATGGGCGCCCTGTCGACAATTTCTGACAGAATATAGCAGACTGATACATGGGCTATAAAATTTTAAAATTGTAATAGCTACCGGTAATCTAAATATTTTTTATCTAGCCAATTATTGATGTCATTTCCCAAAAGATTTAATTTATTGACGTCAATAAATTTTATCGTTATCCCCCCAACCCTTCTCCTTGTCAACAACTATCAAATATTTTCACACCCACTTAGACTCCTAAAATGTTAGAGATATTAATGGACGAACCCTGAAACTATGAATAATTATGTTATTATTAGAACTAATCCACATTTACAACTTTGCTCAAATAACACTGCATCCTTTAATTTGTTAGGGTTACGCATGCGTGTCTATATGTGTTATGCTTAAGCCTGTGTGTTTATGTATATACTTTATGGCTATGTGTGTTTAATAATGATTGTCCCCGTTTTGTCTGTCTGTCTGTCTGTCTGTCTGTCCGTCATCACCCTAGAACCCAACAACCATAAGTCCTAGACCCTTGATGTATATATTATTTAGTAGGTCTTGGCCTGCCATGTGTGCGGCAAAGTTCATTTCGCGATCTGAACTTTAATTACTTTTCGTTTTTTTCATTGGTTTTTCATGAACGGTCTCATTCAATTGCTTAACATAATTTTTAGACGAACAATTAAAAAATTTAACATAAATAAGTTCTTTTAAATTATGATTGAAATAAAAAAATATTTCTTCAATCAGCAATGACTCATCAATTGTTACTCTATCAACAATTTAAACAATTTTTTTATTTGTTTGTTCTAGAAATAGTTTCAGACTACTTGCTGATCTTTTCAATGACTTGAATACTTTCCAATTTAGTAGGCAAGTAGAAAGAGTGTACTCAGATGGCTTCAATAGCCCTCCTCTGTTGACATTGTTAAAAAAAGCATCCAGCTTTTTCAATCTTGGTCGTCAATGTCTTTAAAATTTTTATCGACTAATATTTCTCTAAAGCTTTTTATTTTAAATATTATGTTATTATAGTATATATATATGAACATGTAGTAAATTAAAAGGGCTTTTTAACAATATATGTTTCAAAGTGATATTATTATGCAAGTATTTTATTATTTTTAAAAAGTTTAGATGAAAAAAATAAACAAAAATAAATTAATTAAACAATTCACAAACACAAAGAAGAAAAAAATTCATTATGATTCATTTCAGCTAAAAATCACTTTTATTAAACTACATTCAATTCTCTGTGTGTAGGATATTTTGAAGACATTATAATCAGATACAAAAGATATTTTAAAATTTCAAAATGATGTGTTTTTAACCAATACAACATTAAAGAAAAATTCAAAAATATAAATCTAAGTTATAAAAACTAACATTCTAATGTCTATTGATAACAACAAAGCTCAATTTCAGTATGTTTTGTAACTTGCTAAGAAATATTTTACAAGATTAGTGTAACTAATATACCAGCTTATGATAATTTTCATAGAACATTATATTTATTTTATCAACTGGTCACTCTTATCTACACCCCATATATTTATTGTAATCCTGTATTATGGTTGGTTGGTCAGCAGTAAGTTCCTAAAATTTCCCATTTACTTAGTCTGTCATTTAAAATGTTCCAAAATCACGTTGCATTATGTATAATTAGGCATAGCAAACAGTTTTATTGTCCCTCCATCGTACTGTCAATAACTCCCTTTCTAACTCATCTCATATCCCTCTTTTATATTTTTCAAAGATTGGGGAATACCTTTATGTCCTAAGAATAGTTCCACATGCTCCTACCCCTAAATTCCATAGATCTTTGAACAATTGTATAGTAGTATAAAAATTATCGACTAATAATTTATACCCCTCTTTAGCTAAAGATTTAATTAATTTCATTACCACCCCATATTGCCCAATCAAAAGGCCCATTATCCTGTTTACCTAAATATAAATGAAAATCATAAGTATACCTAGAGAATCAGCTAATACCCATAACTTCATTCACCACTTAGTCGGCTTATCCCTTAGGTACTGCCTAAAAATATATCTACCTTTATTTCTTATCATTCTTTAATCTATTGATATATCTTGGTAAGGCTGAAACAATTTTATACATTACAATCTAATAAAGTTAAAGAAAAAATATGCTTTACATAACTTGTTAGTTTTTGTCTTCAGTTTGATTAGACACCTTTAGAAAGCTCATTATAGTTTCAATCTATCACGAAACATAAGCTCTATTTAAAGTCCATTGTATAGTGATTTAGTAGACCAGAAGCGGTCAATGTTCAGTAACCCAAACAAGTACAGCATACACTTGATAAGTCCACGAAATCTGTGAGGGTGTCTGGTGTAAGATCAAACCAGCCTTGGTAAACACAAGGTTTTGTAGGTCCATAATGTCTGGAATTTGCTATTATTAGTCACAAATATGAATTACTAAGTTCAAAGTAAAATAAAGTTTTTAAATGCCACTGCATTACAAAATTTCCTAATGTCTTCCCTTGTTTTTAGCTCCTCCGAGTTGTTGAATGCCTGGATCCCTCTCAGGTGAAAATTCTTTGGTGGTTCTGGTAATGTGTCATTCATATCATCATGCCATATGACCTGGGGGATAAAAAAAATATGTAAAGAAAACCATAAATAAAAAAAAATTCAGCTTATTTATCGAGCTACAATAATTATTTTATAATGATGAAAATAAAATATCATCAATACAGATATGTAAATATGTAAACCTCAGTTTTTTTTTTTTTTTTTTTTTTTTTTGTGTTTACGAAAATCTGCTGATTGGCAATAACACAAGAATTAGAAGCAGTAACAAGTAATTCTAGCGGTAGAACTAAATAAATAATATTTATACATAAACCTTTATATAATAAAGTATAAATGTAATACTTTTCTCTTATTTTATAACTATTCCCACATTTTAAGTTCTAAAAAATAAATAAATGAACAAATAAATGACGTAAAGATCGGTAAGACAAGTCAAAGCATGTTGGTTCAATACTTACATGTGAGTTTGGAAGTGTTGAAAACTTGAATTAAAACTAATATTTTCAGCAAAGTGTCTGAAGTAATGAGCTCCCAAGTTTCATCTTTGTCACTTGAATCAAGTTTATTTTCCTCTAAATAATCAGAATCTAAGTCCATTTTAGTGTAGTCGAATTGACTGACAAAACGTAAACAAATCAAAATGGCGTTCGGTGTGTCACCTGATAGCATTGTTTTATTTATGAGAAATTGTTGTTAGTAAAAATTGACAATTTTTTTTTAGTAGAAAGTATTTAGAAAGCATTTTTTTAAAATAGAAATGTTATACTAGACATAAAGTCACATTTTATTGTATGCCGTCTGTTGGGCTTTAATCCTTGCGTCAGCCTAAACCGTACACAGCTAGAGAATGAAATTTTGTTTAGCGGTTGTCTATCCTGGGTGTTTATATCTAGATATCCATGGCCAAGTGTACATCAAAAGTCCATTTCGCGATCTGACCTCTCAGGGCCAAAATATAAAGTTTCTTATACACCGTTTTTGCTTATATTTTAAATATAAATCATAAAAGTTAATCAAAGGGGCGTAATCATTATTTATCTTTGTAATACTTATTTAACATGATTACTTCCCTCTCTAAATTTATCTAAATCCATATGCGTGGAACCAATATTTATGGCTGTAACCCGGAAAAAAATACGGATTCCGTCCGAAAATGCTCTAAAATGTCCTTTGTCCGAAACGGAAAAAGACTTAAATTGCTTGTTTTATTATGAATAGCTTACTTCATATTTATTACTAATTACAGTCAATGCGTAATTAGTACTATTTTGCTAGTTGAAGATGAAGTTAATAAAATTAACCTCAACACCGTCAGGCTGTGGAGATAAAATTCGGAAGCCAGCTGACCTTCAGCTTGAAAGTTTAGGTGTCAAATTTAGCACCAACTCTTTAACCTCTGGAAACGTTCTCTTTTCCACCCCTACTCTTTACCGCTTCTGCTTTTTTATCTACAATATTCAGAACCGAATTTAATCATTGTGATTTAGAAGGGAGGCTGAAGTTTGTGCTTTACTAAGAACTTTTATTTCATAATTGCAAATATGAGTATACTTTGTTATATTTATATATTATGACTCTATGAAGTTACAAAAGAATACATTTATGCAACATTGTACTTTAGTTACTGTCTTAAGTTATCGGCTTTTCGATCAAACATTGTAATGCTACAAAATTACTAAAAGCAAACAAAATACTAGGTGCCCCACAGACAAAACTCTTATTTTTAAGACCGATCCTTTGGAAACTTCTCTTTTGCTTTTTCAGTGGGTCTGCCATAATGTGAAACTTGCACAAGGCATATTTTTTGTACAAACAAACACTTTGGATCAGCAAATAACAAACGATTACACTTAAATTTGTATTGTGGTAAGGTAATAAAGTAAATAACTTAAAGATCTTCTGTATATACTAGAACATAATAAAAGACAAAATTATCATGTCATTATGGCAAAAGAAATAATTCGATTTATTTAGGAATGTTATTGTAAAATGCATTAAATGTTACACCGCAAACATCAGGACTTTATCAAAAATAGTTTATCGTATACTGGAATAAGCTTAAATCTTAGCCTTCTAAAAAAATATAAAAATGGTTTTCCTATTATAAATGTACTGAATATTCCAATAAAAATTAAATAATTTAGCCATAAATTTATCTCGACCAATAGCATAAACGCCAAATCATAACTGAGATAGCCGTTAATAAGAAACTTACTCATTTTCAAACTACCCCTTACCCGAATAACAATAATTTCCATAAAGCACTTATGTGATAGGCTGAAAAAAATATCATTTTCCACGCCCATGCCATATTTCACCGTTAACTGACGTACGCTTGTCGGGTGTAAGGCAAAAAGTGAGTGTAGGACAGAGCCCTCATCAGTCAAAACCCCCACGGACCAAACACTTGCTGACATAACGCCCTATGTAATTTAATAGTAAATATTGAGAAAGCCTTTGTTTCTAATTCTGTTTATTTTTTTAAAAAAGGCAAAATTTAGAAAAATAATTATCACCCATTTAAAACTATAATCAAAGGATCATGGGTTCCATTGAATGTACAGCCGTTTCTAAATATGCTATGTTTATTAATGCATTGCTTTTGGATGTACTTTCAGAATTTTGATTAATGGCGAGAATCATGTTTTTATGTTTGATAAAAAAAATACTGTCGAAATAATAATTTGCAAATTAAAGTAAAAAGAAATATTTTACGACATTGTTTGTTAAAAAACTTAATGCTGACGAACATTTAGTTTGCACTCGGCGGATTGGTTTATTTTTAAACAAATACTGAGAATATATTATTGAGCACTCTGTGACTTTTGAATTACCTCCCGTGGTTTTAAAAAAAAAAAGAAAGAAATTTTTTAAAATATAATAGACGTCATCCCCCAGGCATAGCATACGCCGCCATATCAATCAATATAATTACTGTTATTATTTTTAAGAAAACAGCAATCAAACAAAACAACAGGCTGACATCTTGGGAGAAAATACATGGTATGCAAATTTGAACTTTGACCTATCATGTGCAGACTTAATGGTCACTATCTGGTTGTCACGGGTTGTGATTAATTTGTCCGAAACCATTCCCAATTGGTTCAGACCCTTGACTCACCCGGCCACACCCTAATAAAAAGATTAATACGTATCTATAATACAATGTATAGTAGTATACGTTCCAGTTTTCCCGCCCACCACCCTTTTTACCCCACCCCCGTGATTGCGTCACATCGCAGGTGGTCAGCATGAAGCGGGAGCTGAGGAATGTTATATAGGGGTGATACATTCCTCGCGGGATTCTCTCTGACCGCTCGGCTCCTGTTCAAATGCCGACAAAGGATAGATGTCCAGTTACTCTTGTCTTTGTCGGTGCAATATCTTCTCCCCCCATCTAAGGGGGTAGTTAGCTTCACCCCCCGATTGACAGGGAAAGGAGCGTAGCTAATTGATTGGCTAGAAGTCATATGTAAGAAAGTGTGTGAGTAACGAAAGATAGTTTTTCTGGACATTCGACTGAGGGTCCTGGTAGCGACCAGTCGATTCGACTGAGTGCTCTGTGAGAAGAGAGTCGATTTATGTGTCTGATTGAGAAGAAATGGAAATGCCTACTGACCATTCATTTATACTTGGATTTATTATTTTTGCACTGCATTTTGGATTATCTTTGCTCTATGATTTAACAGCCACCAGATCCTATTTACGGACTGGTGCCTTTGTGTAAAGTATTATATATTGTTGTTGTTACACAAGACTTGTCGAATTGATTATCGTCCTTTATTGTACGTCTAATTACTGGTAGACACACAAATAGAAATACGGGTCATCACTGGGTCGGCCATCATACTTCTAGATACAAGCCAAGAATACCCTCATAGGGATCCTCAACACTGGTACCTTCCAGCAACTTGTTTTTTATTTTATTGTTTAGCAAGATTTTAGTCAATTATTTGGATACCTTGAACTGCCAGACTTAATTTTTCTCTTTATTGGTTAGATATATTTTAATGCCTTTTTTTAAGATCAGGATTTTTTTCTTTAAATTGTAATTTTTTATTTCAGCTGCTAACAAACATATTGGGGGGGGTGTTTTTAAATTTTCTTTGCTTTTTATTTTGGTTCGCTTTGTGTCTGCCTCAATCCACCCTTTCCCCCAGCACACTATAGTGTTGTTTTGATGTAACATGTATTTTTTTCATTTAGGTCATGCCAGTCTCCATATTACCTGTAGGTAGCTGTTGTGTATTTTTTAGACTAGCTCAAGACAGCTTAACTTTCTTTCTTCCTACACTTTTCAGTACAGATTTAATATTTTTGTAATGCGTACATATTCTAATACAGTTAACTTTTGTAATGCGCCATAAATATTTATGATTTTTCTTAATTGGGAATTTTCCTCAAAACAGCATCACAAAGAAATCAAAACAAAAGATGTCACCATATCTAATATTTTATTGTCTACACTTCAGCGTTGAATGTGGTCTCTTGGCCCACTTTGTAGCCTAATGGTAGCGCCGGCCTCCATAGCATTTTCACATCTTATCTATATTTATACACCATTTTTTTAAATTCTAAAATTGGAAATCAGTTCAATATTGCTTTATTCTTCACACATAGTCGTATTGTTAAATGTGTTTTATTATTTTTTACAATAATCCAGTTGATATGATAATGTTATTTTATGTGCAACATTCCCTCATTTTCCGCGACTTGGGATAAATGAAATAGTTTCTTAGTTAGAGCATATAAACATATGATTACGACAAATAATACTGTTTTTAAAATTACTGGAGCTGTCTAGACGCGATAATATTTTTAAACCACTATTGTTCTCGTATTGCTTAATATATTCCTAAATAAAAGGACAAAACGTAGTATTAGAAATTTAAAAAAATCTGGTTTTATAAAAAATTTGTTGAATGATAAATGCGTCTTGCTTGCTTTGAGGTATTCGGGAATTCCACAAACGCGACTAATCTATCTAGATATATATAGCATTGCGTCTTGCTGGCTGGTGTACCGCATGGTTGGGCGAAGAAGAGAATCTCTATACTTATAAGACGCATCTGTTGTCTGTCTGTCTGTCTGTTTCATATAACTCCAAGATCCAGACAATCAAATAACGTGAAAGTTGTTACACATACACATAATTACAGGAAGGTTACAGGACAGGTTTCGTTTCATCTTGATGGGTAGTTTAATTTTAATTAATTTTTTTATTTTAGTATTTTACTATATTAAAAGTAATCTCGACGGCGCCATAAATAAAATTCCTCTGTGACGTCATTTCCCGATGATTGAATAGAACTTGCGCGCTGGTGCTGTATAGTTCCCTTGTGCTGCGAAGAATTGTTGTTGTTTTTTCATGCTCCCTGATATGTACAGTTTAAGGAAGGTAAAGAAAGGAATGAAGAAGGATTTTAAAAGTATTGTGAAGCCATAATAATAAGTATATATATATATATATATATATATATATATATATATAGTGAGAGAGAGAGAGAGAGAGAGAGTGAGGGAGGGGAGGGAGAGATAAAGAGACAGAGAGAGAGGGGGGAGAGAGGGGAAAGGAGGGGGTAGGAGGGAGGGAGGGGAGAGAGAGGGAGGGAGGAGATGAGACAGGCGGGAGAGAAGGAGGGAGAGAGAGGGAGATGAAAGAAGGCAGGAGGGAGAGGGAGATGGAAAAGGGGGAGCAGGGGGAGAGAAAAGAAGGGAGGAGAGGGGGTAGGGAGGGAGATAGAGGGGAGGAGGGAAAGAGTGGGGAGGGAGAGAGAAAGGGTGAGGTGGAAGAGAGGGAGAGAGAGGGAATGAGGGAGGGATGAATGGGGAGAGAGAGTTGGGAGAGAGGGAGGGAGAGGGAGGGAGGGAGAAAGGGAGAGAGAGAGAGAAGGGGAGAGGGGGAGACCTTGGGAGAGGGAGGGGAAGGAGAGAGGGAGAGAGGATGGGAGAAATGGGAGGGGAGTGAGAGATAAAGAGAGAGAGGGGGCAGGGAGGGAGAGAGGGGGAGGAGGAGGAAGGGAGGGAAGGTGGAGAGAGGGGGGGACGGGGTGAGAGAAGGGAGGGAGATAGGGGAGAGAGGGAGATGGGAGAGTTAGAGAGGTAAGGAGAGGGAGGGAGAAAGGGAGGAGGAAGAGAGAAGGGAGAGGGGTAAGGAGAGGGAGGGGAGGGAGGGAGAGAGAAGGGGAGGGAGAAAACAAAAGGTAAACAGAAAACCTTATTTTAAACCCGGGCAAAGCCGGGTACTTACAACTTAGTTATATATAGAAGATGTGATGTATATATAAAAATGCCAAAGTAATTTACTGCAAATTCTGTGTACTTTTCAAGGCAACTGGTAAGTGACGAACTTTCGGAGTTATTAACTACGGCTTGAATCCTATTCACATTTTTTATTTATAGGCTATAGATTAAAGATTGGTCGACTTTTGCATAATTGTTTACTTACAGACTTTTAGTCTTTTTTACAAAATATTTACAAAGCAATATTTAATTTTCTAAATATTATAATATGATACCTGATAACTTTATACAAATTTGGCATAATTTTCTTTTTATCTTATGGAATCGATTATCAAAATGAATTTGTTGCTCAAGAATTTGTACGACTATGTTTGCGTTGAAAAATTGTCGATTAGCCTATTATTATCGTTTTCGTTTGAAGATAATAGAATGCTATCTGTTGTATTAAAATAACAATAATTTGAATGGTTGTTGAGGACCCCTATGAGGTATCTTTTGGCTTGTATCTAGAGAAGTATGAGGTCTGACTGAATTGGTACTCGTATCTCTATTTGTGTTTCTGCCACTCATTGTCTCACCAGTAATTAGTCGTACAACACGGGACGATAATCAATTCAACAAGTCTTGTATGACAACAAAAATGACTATTTATTTACATAAAGGCACCAGTCCGTAGCATGATCCTGCTGGCTGCAATTATAAAGCAAACGTAATCCAAAAATGGTAAAAATAATAAATCAATATAAATGAATAATCAAAGGGACGTTATTTCGATATAACTCTCTCTCTCTTTCTCTTCTCTCTCTCACTTGATCGACTCACCCTCTCTCCCACGAGACCCTCAGTCGAATCTCGACCTGTCACTCCTAGGACCCCCAGTCGAATGCCTATCAAACTATCTCTAATTGCTCACATACTTTTACACATGTGACCCCCCTGACCAATCATTCATCTGGCATCTTTCCCTGTCAATCAGGTGGTGGAGCTAACTTCCCGCCTTAGATGGGACAGGGGGGGGATCATGGAGGTGGAGGGACGTCATACCGACAAAGACAAAAGTAACTGGACATCTGAACGGGTTCTTCCCCTTTTGAAGATAGCCGACCCGAAATTCGTGGTCAGAGAGAATTCCGAGCGGAATGTAACGTCTTTCTGCCAACCGTTGCTCGGTTAGCCGGCCTCGCTCTTCATCTGAGTTCCGCTGGCCACCTGCGCTATGACGTAATTACGCAGTTGGGGGTAGGAATGAAGGGTGGGAGAACTGGAACGTATACTACTGTGCATTGTATAATATCATATTAATATTATTAGGGGGTGGCCGTGCAGGTCAAGGGTTGGAATAAAGTGGGAATGGTTTCGCCAAATTACTCACAACCCATGACAATGGTAAAATGTTATTACTAGCTGCACCCTGCAAAACCTTTGCATAGAGTTATATTCCCTTAAGTTTGATCAGTAGGCTAGGTTATTTTTGATCAGATATTATATATATATATATATATATATATATATATATGTATATATATATATATATATATATATATATATGTGTATATATATATATATATATATATATATATATATATATATATATATAAAGGGTGCCACTAAAAAAATCTGAGTTTTTATCTTGCCACCCCAAAATGTGTTAGTAATGTTATAAGAATAAAATTGGCAAAATTTGAATGTTTTCTGATAATATTTATTGGTAGCTCAAAAGTGTAAAGTTTTGCAATAAACAATGTTGCGCGACATTACCATACATTAATCCTGCTGTATTACAAAAAAATCAAGTAATTTGAAGACACCTATCGCTGTAAAAGAGAACAAACAACTGTTTTGTACATAGCAACAGAATAATAACTTTCAGAACCTTCAGCTAATTAACATAAAGAGTCATTTCCACATAGTTCAGATATGTCTTCAAGTCCAAGTAATGATATTCTAGCTGCAGCTGGGACAGTTATGGTGGACTTGTTAGCATTAGGAAAGTCACGACGGTGTTTCTCTACTACTTTTAACAAAAATTGTTTCTGTTCCTCTTGATTGGTTAGTACTCCGTTGAATGCTTGACTCAGGGCCACTCCACGCTCGGCTGCATCATTGACGACTTTTAAACTCGCAACTTTCTTTTGGCCAACAATGTAGTTGTTATAAGTGGCCCATGTGTCTTGATCCGTGGTAAGGATATTTTGTGGTATGTTCAAAGCTGTGAAAAGTTTTCTGGTGTGTTGCGATACAAAATCAGAAAGTTTATTTTGTTGTAATCTAGAACAGAAGGCTATTCTGTTGTTGTCTTGTTAAGTGCTGCAACCATGACTAACTTCATTTCAGATGAAACATCATTGTCGAAAAATACAAAACCTACCAATTTCCTCCAAATACCACGAGTGTTCAGAGAATGATTTTATTGCTGCTTTGGCAACGGTGTCATTTGTTTCCTTGTAGTTCTCCAATTGTTATACTAGCTGCAAATCTCTTCGGGGGAGCAGATGTAGCACATGATGATGAATTCAGGTAGACCTTAAGTATCAAGGTGTTGAAGTGACCCAGTGATGACAATTCACGTGCGGTAAGTTGGCCTGAGAACGCCAAATGAGCATCTTAAGGCTGGAAATCAGTTTTGCCATGAGCCGGTGAGGAAGCTTCAGGAGCCAGAATCTTTCCATCTGCATCCTGACTGCACATAGAAAAGAAAGTGACAGTTGCAGAAGCTCACGATAATCATCTCACTAGGCTAAAACACTGTTAGCTGATGCTGGATTAAGTTAATGAGTTCATCCGGAACTGGATTGAGAACAACTGCAATTAATCTACATCCATTCCCTTGCATACATTGTGTCAAGTGAGCCCCAATATTTACCAATCTCTGGAATAAATTGATATTTGGTCCACTAGATGGACCAATCAGTGAATAAACACCTTTACCACAATGAGTTCCATTATATAGCGCCTGCACGCTAAGCTGATCAATTCTCTGCCAAGTTTCTTCTCCAGAATGGAGACAACTTGTAGTAAAATTATAGCATAACAAAAGAAAAAATAGGGGTGGGACATTGTAACTTGAAAAAAAATTCCCTTTACGTTGAGTGGCACCCTAATATATATATATATATATATATATATATATATATATATATATATTCTCCTCTCACCGCCCCCTCTACACCGGCAGTTGAAATTTCCCCCTCCCAACCAAGTGACCCATGTTACGTAACCGAAGTTCATGGTCAAGCCAAGCTACCAACACTTTGATGCCTGTAGTGACAGTGTATAGCAAGCGTGATCACTTTTATTAATTTAAGTTAGAAATAAGTAGTAGATAGTAGATCAGAGAAAAGATGCACTAGTATGGTGCTGACAGGCTTAATAAATAGACTTAGTTCGGTGTCGTTGGTTCTAATAGAAGTAGTTTTGTTGTAGATAGAAGTAGCTAAAGAGAAGTAAATTGTTATTAAAGTTCTATTAAAGTATGTAGTATATAGTGTACTACACTGAGAACTGTTTCATATATTAGTCTTGTAACAAGTAACGTAACATACTATTTGAGTTCCAAAACTGACGTTACATATGTGGTGAGCTTATAAAATCACCGTAACATATTTGGCGAGCCTGCCTTCAACTTATAAAATCACCGAAACAATATATATTCTACAGTTTTTATACTCCATATTCCTAATACGACCAGCTATGTTAGATTCATTGTCAGCTTCTACGATTGACCATGGTGACCTTATGGAATGGCAGGGAAACATCGACACTGATCAGAGTGTGAAATGCGAGCAGAGAGTACTTTTGATATTTGTTAGCTCTAGGAATAGAGTCCCAGAGGTTAAGGGATGCTAGGCATAGATTCTAGAAGTTTGAGAATGTCCAGGCATAAATTTCACTAGGGCTCTGACCAGGATCGATAGTCTTTTTAGCCTACCACTCGGTTGCTATAGTTTGCCAACTCTAATTTTTGAGACATTATATATGATATTATTTGTTGAGTGGTTGAATTCATTCATATGTCTAGAATGTACGGTGATTTAAGCAATTAAACCTTACTTATTTTTCTACAGCTGAGGACAGAGTCTCATGAATTGATATTTACAATTCATTGTACAGTACACAGTATCAGCACGGTATGTGTTTATAGAATCATACATTACCACCATTGTATTCCCCGAAATATAAATTACCATCATGATGGTGTTCATAGAATTATATATTATACCATTATACCACTCATATTATTGTCATATAAGTATAATCTACTAATTGTGATGTATACTGCATCCAATTCATTCATTAATTCATTGCCCTTCACCCATGGCAGGTAAAGTCCACCAACAACAGATCTCCAGAGTCCTTTGTCATCTTCTCCAGCTGGTTCCAGTTGTCTCCATTCTTTATGGTGTCCGCTTCAGTCTCGACGCCAGGCATTTCTTGGGCGGCCTTTCTTCCGTTTACTTTGGGGTTCCACCTCAGTATCTGCCTTGTGACAATAGCTGGTTTTGCGTAAGGTGTGTCCTATCCAGCCCCATCACTCTTTCTGATCTCTTCTTCAGCTGAGAGTTGGCAGGTCTTTTAGAAAAGGCTGACATTGCTGAATAATGGTGTCACAGCAGCTTTATTTGGGGGATTCTTCTGACGCAGCTGTTGGTAAAGGTTTGGTTTCCTTAGTGGTCTTAATTATCTTACACGTTTCCGCTCTATACAGCAGGACTGATTTGACGTTGGTGTTAAAAGGAGTCGAATCTTGATGACTAAGGACAACTCTCTGGAGGACCAGACATTCTTTAGCTGCATGAAGGCGGCTCTAGCTTTACCAATTCTTGATTTGACGTCTGCATTTGGGCCCACCCTCCTGATCGATAACACTCCCCAAGTAAACGAAGGACTGCACCTCTTCCAACTGTCTCCTTGTAGTTTGACAGGATTTGTGCTGGTGGCGTTAATTTTAAAATCTTGGTTTTGTCTTGGTTTATATTGAGGCCAACCTCGAACGCTGCGGCTTAGACTTTTCTGTCTTCTCCTGCATCTTTTGTTGGCTGTGGGAGAGGAGGGCATGATCGTCTGCGAAGTCTAGGTCGTCAAGCTGGCTCAATAATGTCCACTGAATTACATTTCTTCGTTCTCTTGTGGATTTCTTCATGATCCAATCAATTGCAAGAAGAGAAAGGAATGGTGACAACAAGCACCCTTGTCTGACACTAGTTTGCACCTGGAAGCTTTTTGTGAGCTGTCCTCAATGGATTACTCTGCAGGACATACCATTGTAAGAAATTCTTTATAATGTTAACTAGATTTGATGGGATTCCATAGTGTTGAAGGAGCTTCCAGGGGTATCTCTATCTATACTGTCAAACGCCTTCTCAAAGTCCACAGAGTTGACATACAATGGTGAGTTCCACTCCATTGACTGTTCAACTATGATGCGAAGTGTTGCAATCTGATCCGTGCATGATCTGTTTTTGAAAGCCTGCCTGCTCATCTCGCAGTTGTGGGTCGACTGTTTGCTCACCCTCTCTAAGAGAATTATTTTAAAAACCTTGCCTGGTACAGAGAGTAATGTGATACTCATGTAGTTGCTGCAGCTGCTGAGGTCACCTTTTTTTGGAAGCTTGACAAGGTAACCTTCCTTCCAGTCTGCTGGCATGTCTTCTTCGTCCCAGATCCTCCAAAGAGGGTATAGCATCTCTAGTGATGTATTCAAATCTGTCTTTAGTGCTTCTTCCTGGGAATGTCATCTGGTCCAGCTGCTTTTCCATTTTTCATCATGGTGATGGCTTTCCCGATCTCCTCTCTTGTGGGCTTTTCTCAGCTGGTTGGAGATCATTTGGATGGTTCAATGTCATAGGGGTTTGGAGGTGCTGGTTTATTCCAGGAGGTCCTCAAAGTGTTCAACCCATCTGTTTAACTGTTTATAGTTTTCCCTGCTTGTCTATGACAGGTCTTTCTGGCTTGTTCATCTTCCCTAGTCTCTTGGTTATGCTGTATAGCATTTTATGTCCCCGCTATAGGCTGCCTGTTCTGCCTCCGCTGCCCATTTCTTCACATAGTTTTCCTTGTCGGTCTAATACTCTGCTTCTGCATATTCTTCTTGAGCTTTACCTTCTTTGGACCCACTGTATCTTTGCATAACGATCTTAAATTTATTTCACTTTCTGCCACATATTGACTTCATTGTATTCTTCTTCTTCAACCAATTCTTGAAGCACTTCATATTTATTCTTCAGCACTAAGTTGAACTGTTCTTTTGATTTAGGGTCTTTCAGCAGGTTAATGTTGTATTTGACTCTTCTGTCTGATATGCTGTTGAGAATTCTCTTTAGTTTCAGTTTAACTCTTGCTACTACCAGGTGATAATCCGATGCTAGCCTGCCCATCTTTTCACTCTTACATCTTGTACTGACCTTTTAAATTTTGTGTTGATGCAGATATGATCGATCTGGTTCTCAGTTGTGTTGTCTGGAGATATTCATGTATTCTTGTGTATCCTTTTGTGAGAAAAAGATGCTTCCCCCGATGACCATATTGTTTAGTGCACAAAAGCCAGCAAATCTCTCTCCATTTTTCATTCATTACCTCTAGAGTATGAGTGCCCATGACTTATTCATATCCAGTGTGGTCGGTCCTATCTTGGCGTTGAGTTCCCCATGAGGATTGTGAGATTCTTTTTTGGGAAATTCTCTAGAAACTTTGGAGTCTGCTGTAAAACTGATCTTTATATACTCTTCGTTGTGTCGTTTGTAGAGTGCATAACACTGGATTATATTCGTTTTATCTTCTTCTTCTTTGTACGGAAGGAAGCAGTTATGTCACTCGATCCAGTGCTTCCCATAATCTCTGTGCCTGTTTGGATAGCATAAGTCCCACCCCTATGAGTGGGGTGCGTCATTCTCTTTATGTCCAGAGTAAAGCAGCAGCTCTCCTGATATAAGTCGTCTCTGTCCAACTTGTGTCCGCCCTGCACTGATGCCTAAGAAGATCAGGCTGCTTTTCCTCATCTGCTACCATGTGCCATCTTTCCTGACTCAAACATGGTCCTGACATTCCGTGTGCCGATGGCGATTTTCCTGGTTGTCAGAAGGTTAGTCGGCTTTGTGGCTTGCTTTCGGCACCAGCACAATAGCTTCATAGGTCTTCGTGATGAAGAGCCTTCTTCTCCAAGTTTCTAAAATTTCTGATTTCTCTGCTGCTCGTATTTTTGGCAGGAAAGGGTGTTTTTTGAAGGATGGGGTTGCTGGCCGCCCAACCCTCCTGCTTTTTCAGCCGGGCTTGGGACCGTCCTTGGTGGAGTTAATTACATACAATTATAGAGTAATAAAAAGGATCAATGCTTATTGTATCATGATATTCAATCAAAATAAATTTAAATCTCTTGAATACATTTCTATTCATTGAAGAGAAATAAAAAAATTAATATATCCCTTTTTTTCTTTAAATATGTAAATAAATTCCACCTAGGAAACACAACATTATGTCACAAAAACACACCAAAACGACACTATTTAAAATATTGACACAAAAACCCCGTTATGACACTACAACACACCATAATGACTTCACAACACACAATAAGTTATAAAACAGACAATCATATCACTAAAACACACAATATCGAGTTTAAACTCATTATAATGTATGATATTTAAACACACATAATGCCCCTTAAACACATAAAATGACATAAAAACACCATAATTATACAAAAAGAATGCTCCATTATGATATCAAAATACACAATTGTGTCTATAAAACTAACTATAGCCAAACACAATAATATCGACACAGAAACACATCCTTCGTGAAAACAAAAACACATCATAATGTCATTAAAACAAACCATCCTACTAATAAAACAGCTATCTTGTCCTACTAATGACAGCTATCTTATCCAACTAATAAAGCAGCTATCTTGTCCTACTAATAAACCAGCTATCCTGTCGTCAGTCCGTCCTGTAAGGGGAAAGCCGCGACTGCTAAAATTAATATATGACGTCCGATGGTACATTTTTTTTGCTGAATGGGAGCGCCGTCGCTATAAATAAATAATCCTCTATGACGTCAGTTCCCGATAAGGTGCTGTATTGTGCCTTTGTGGTGCAAATGGCATAATAAAAAGTTATTTTTTACTTTTCAGTGCATTTTTATAAAACTTTTTTTTAACGCTTTTGTTTTGATTTTAACATTGATAGAATTAATGGCCAAAAGTTTTTTTTTTTTTAGTTTTTAATAGGACAGCTGTACAAAATATTCATACTTAATTAATAGCAGTCCTTGATAATAAGTCGACCACAGTTTTTTGTTTTTTTTTCAAAGAAAAAGGAGAATACAAACATAACTTTTTTACATTGAACGAATTGACGAAATCTGTAGGGGAATACATTTCATTTATTACCTAAACTATTTATTCTTTGCACACAAAAAAAAAAATTGACAAGATTTATAAAAAAATAAATACATTATACATTGAATATTATATAAAATGTTACTATACCAACTGCATTTTCCAATCGATTATTGTCGTCTTCTTTGCCGTACAAAATGTGACACATCACACGCTATCGGTCAAACAAGGCAATTGACATAATTGTATTATCCTTCAAATATAGAAAATAATGCCACAAAATGAAGACACATTTTAAGGGCAGGCAGAAGGTAAAAAAGGAGAGGATTGTATTCCTTATAGGAGGACTGTATTCCTTACAGGAGGACGGTATTCCTTACAGGAGGACGGTATTCCTTATAGGAGAATTGCATTCATATAGGAGGACTGTATTGCCTTACAAGAGGACGGTATTCCTTACAGGAGGACTATATTCCTTACAGGATGACGGTATTCCTTATAGGAGGACGGTATTCCTTATAGGAGGATTGTATTCCTTTCAGGAGGACGGTACTCCTTACAGGAAAGATTGTGTTCCTTACTGTATTTTCAGTGCATTTTTATAAAATATTTTTTAATGCATTGTTTTGATTTTAACATTGATAGAATTAAGGGCAAAACGTAACGGGTGAGATAAATTAGCATCCATATCAGCTAATGGTGTTTAGTTTGGTTTGGTTAGTTGGTTTTGCTTTGGTTGGTTGGTTTGGTTGGTTATTTGGTTTGGTTTGGTTGTTTAGCGTTGACAGGTAAAAAACGTAATTTGTGACCTATAAAATGTAGGTCATTTCTGCACGATAGGAAAGGTGGCATAAATCAGCACCTAATTAACCTAATCAAATGTGTTAAAAATTCAGTAGTTTAATTGATTTCCAGGGTACAATTTATCTATCTATATTGCAAGCCATCATGACGTTCGTTGTCTGTCACGAAAAGCTCAGTGCGTGCATCAAGATGGAGGCATAAACAATTCAAGAAGATGGAAGAAACATTTACTGTTTTAACATGTATGATCCGGCTCCCAACTGGCCGGCCGGAATAAGATGACTCCTACTTGGCTGCCAATAATGACATTGGACGAGCCTGTATGGTGGCGAGGTGACCAAAAACCCTACATTAACAGACGGCTTTTACATTAGCGAAAGCCTATTAGCAATCACAATGTAATACTGTTTTCGACCGGCACAATAATCACCAAGGGGCAATTAAGCGATCTTAGGAAAAGGTAACACAATATCATGCCAAATTTTTTTTTTTATTTATTTATTTATTTTTTTCTTTTTTAACGCCGCCATTGCCAGCATGGTAGGGTGTAGTGTGCCTACCACACCAGCATTGTTGGCGGCGCTGATGCCTCTGCCGTCCCTACAGAGCGGCGGGGTGAATGTGCCCGCTATCATCTGCAGGGACAGCAGAAAGATGGGTTTTAATCCTTGCCCAAACTGATCAGACGAGCAGGGTGTGTGTACTGCCGATCGGCCAGAATGGCAAGGAAAAGGGGTTTTTCCTGCCACTCGGACAGAGGGGAGGGTGTAGTGTGCCTGTACCCCCAACCCGAAATGGCAGGCTGCGCAGGTGTGCTTGTGAGTGGGACGGAGTGGAAGGGTGTTGTGTGCCGACCACATCCGTCACTACGCCAGCTGTGAATACTGCGGTCAGAGTAGTCCTCACTGACCACAGTACCACCACCCTCGCAAGTAATGGGTTTTCTGACTAGAGAACCCCTATGATCCATCCCCGTGGATCATGGTATCTCTCAGGCCAGGAAGGAGAGTTTTATAAGTTCTCTCCGATAGAAAGTAAGCCAAAATATTTTATGATTTTTTTCATAAATACTCGCCGAGCCGTTGCATAGGTCTTTGCATATCCTACAATATTGTAATATATCTATGGTGTTCAATTTGTTATCAATGAGAAGCGATCATAAAAGAAATATTGACAAAAATCGTTCAATTAATATTCTATATTTTTTTTCTACAATCTAAATTTTAAATCAAACGAATTTTGTATTATGGATACCTCAATATAATGTAATATTTATATTGTCTACTAGTTATCAAAGGCCCGGTACCCGGACCGGCGAGTGAGCACACAGTTGGAGTTGAAAATGGTGATATATATTTTAGCGCGTTAACAATCAGTCTATATCAGAGGTGTGCGGATCTTGAAATTTAGCGTCCGCGTCCGTCCGCGGATTTCTATCAATGATCCGCGTCCGCAGAATCTTACAACATTGGTCCGCAGTCAGTCCGCATTGCTGAAATTTAGCTGTTTAAATGACTTGAAATTTTTATGGTAACGCTAAAGAAGATCCGCGTCAGTCCGCGAGTCCGCAACTTAACCATACGAAGCATCCGCTGTCAGTCCGCTGATTCGGAAAAATCTGCGGATCTGCGTCCATAGCGGAATCGTCCGCTGTCCGCTCATCTCGGTCTATATACTTGCAGTGGCCCCAAGGACATGAACAGATTATTGTAGCCAAAATACATTTAGAATATGGACACCTAATAATACATCAAATAAAATTCATATGTTAAATAGTTCCTCCCAAAAAAAATAATCCTCACTATGGGTAGACATAAACAACAACTCTTAAAATCATATTCCTTCATAATATTTTAATGGACTCCCTTTCCAAACAGTTATTCATTTAATGTTTTATGATGTTCAACATGGCGTATTTAAAAAAAAAAAGAGACGTGAGTGAGTGCTTATGTGTTAAGCAAAACACATGTAAGGTGGTTTATTTACTGTTTTACATTGTAGCATAGTACAATTAACTAAGAAAAATTGCCGACCCGGCAGTGCAGAACCTAGGGATTTACGGGCCCGGTGGCTTGGCCTCTTTGGGGGCTGCCCCTGCATTTTGGCATGAGATAATTTTTGACGCTTCTCAAGCTTGGTCCCGAGAAGAAAGAATCGTTGTGTAGCTTTAGCTGACCTTCAATTAAAAACATAGTATTACATCAATGAAGTTGAGGCCGCAGACGCAGAAAACATTAGGCCTCTTAAAAAAGAAAAGACATATCAAAGCTTTCAACATTATAGTTCTGTGAAGCCAATGCCGAACCAAGGGATTTTAGGCATCTTCAGGAACCACTACATTTTGACATGAGATTATGTACTTAATTTTTATTTTAAAAAATATTTTGGGGGCCCTCCTCAAGCTGGGCCCCCTCCATGCACCCTCTGTGTGAAGCCCCCATCATAAATGATTAGTTTGCATTGTAAACATTGTGTACGGCGCTACTCAAACTCAACCCTTATTCATTTCATTCATGTGACGTAAGTCAAAAAATGAAAAAAAAAAAGTGACGTATTTAAGGTTAGTAATAAAGGGAAATAATTGTACATTAGAAATAGACATATTTTAGAAATAATAACAATTTAAACAATATAAATAATACATTATATTGAGGTATCCATAATTTTGGTTTAAAATTGAGATTGTGAAACATAACACAGAATATTAATTGAACGATTTCTGTAAATATTTCTTTTACGATCGCTTCATTTAATAACTAATTAAACACCATAAATTTAATACGTTACTGTGAGATATAGATAAAGCCTTTGGAACACTTTTCGTTTTAAATTTTGTTTCGGACAGTATCACATATTTTGGCATGATTTTTGTGTTACCTCTCCAAAGATCGCTTGCTTGCCCTTTGGTAATGATAGAGGCGGTCGAAAACCGTATTGCATTGTGATTGCCATTTTGGCATTCATGATCTTACCTGACGTATGTTAGTGTGCGGTGTTTTGTCACCTCGGCACTAAACATATGGCTGGTCAATATCAATTCTGGCAGCCATGTAGGAGACTATTCTTACTCGGCTGGCCAGTTGGTAGCATGATCATGCATGTTAAGAAAACAGTAAATGTTTCTGCCATCTTTGAATTGTTTATGCCGCCATCTTGGATGAATTGTTTATGCCGCCATGTTGGATGACAGACGGATGTCGCGATGACGGAACGGAAGAGCGATGACAGACGGATACCGGAACATATGATGTAAAAAACTTGTATTATAGATGTCTATTTCTAATAAACAGTTTTTTCCCTTTATTACTAAAATACGTCACAATATATTTTTTTTTTTGCATTTTTTACTATTACGTCATATGAGTGAATTGAATAAGGGTTGAGTTTGGTAGTGCCGTACCCAATGTTTATAATGCAAACTAACCCATTTATGATGGGGGCTTCGCACAGAGGATATGTGGAGGGGCCCCAGTTTGAGGAGGGCCCCCAAAATATGTAGTGGCTGCAAGAGGTCTAAATCCCTTGGTTCGGCATTGGCTTCACAGAACTATAGTGTTGAAAGCTTTGATATGTCTTTTTGCGGCATAACTGGATTGATGGAATATTTTTTTAATTGAAGGTCAGATAAAAGCTGCACAACGATTCTGTCTTTCCGGTTCTCAGCTTAAGGGTTGCCAAATAATTTTTCACGTTAAATATTAATTTCGTTATCTCATGTCATCAGTGTCCGAATGTCAAAATTAAGAGGCCTCTGACGAGACCAGGTCCCATAGGGCCCAAAATCCCATAAGTTTGGCACTGCCAGGTTGTGGTAGTATCTAATATATTTCTCAATTGCGATATGTTGTGCTTATACTACAATGTGTATAACAATAAGTAAACCACCTGCTAAACATAATGCGTTTTGCTTAACTTACAGACACTCACTCACGTCTCTCTTATTTTTTTAACTACGTCATGTCGAACATCATAAAACATAAAATGAAGAACTGTTTGAAAGGAGTCCATTAAAATATTATGACGGAATTAAGATTTATCAACGCTAAGATGTTGTGTGCGCAAATTATGTAGGCTATAGTTGGATGTTAGATTTAACGTTTAATAGTCGGGGTTACTTTTGTTAAGCTTCTTAGCCCATAATAAGGATTATTCTCTTTGGAATGAGATTTAGAAAGTATTATCGCAACGACGGGAGCCCCAGAAAAATCTTTTTTACATTAAATATTAAGTACATTATGTCATGTCTACATGCAGGGGCCCCCAAACAGGACAAACCCCAAATCCCTAGGTTCGGCACTGGCTTCACAGAACTATAATGTTTAAAGCTTTGATATTTCCTTTTTTTTTTTTTTTTTTAAGAGGCCTGATATTTTCTGTGTCTGCGGCCTCAGCTGGATTGATGAATATTATTTTTTTAATTGAAGCTCAGATAAAAACCACACAAAGATTATTTCTCCCCGGGACCCGGCAACAGTGCCAAAAATTATCTCACGTCAAAATGCAGGGGCGCCCCCAAAGTAGGCCAAGCCCACCAGGCCCCCCAAATCCATAGGTTCGGCACTGACTGGTTGGCAATAATTTTTAGTTAATTGTACTATTTTCACAATGTGCATAACAGTAAATAATCCACCTTCTAAACATGTAGCGTTCCAGCACCACAGCACTCACTCACGTCTTTCTTTTTTTAAAATACGTCATGTTGAACATCATAAAACATAAAATAAAGTACTGTTTGGAAAGGGAGTCCATTAAAATTTATGAAAGGTAGTAGGTTGAAATTTAATCATCGGGAGTTGACTATGTTTACCCATAGTGAGAGTTATTTTCTTTGGGAGGAACTATTTAACATATGAACTATATTTGACGTACTATTCTCAAATGTATTATGTCTACAATAATCTGTTCATGTCCTTGAGGCTACTGTGAGTATATAGACTGATTATTAACACTCAAATATATATATATATCACTACTTTCAACTCCAACTTAGTGCCTACTCGCCGGTCCGGGTACCGAGCCTTTGTTTACTAATTAATAAAAAAATAATTCTCCACTTTGAATTCCGTGTTAATAGATCCTATTAAGAAGACAGTAAGAAAAAATTTGTGCACAATATACATTTGCGGCGAAATGTTTTGCTGTATAAGTGCACGATGGCATCGAGCCATGCTTTAGATGCAATTGGTAGACCATTAAGAGATGTTGCTCAGACCGGCTATTTACTAAGTTTTTGTTATGCACTTGGAATTCCGTGTTAATAGTTCCTATTAATTCTCATATTAACCATTTATTGAGATAAAACTTTTAATTGCGAATGCAACTGGCAACTAACAGTAAGGATATAAAATCAGTATAGTGACACTAAAACACACCATAGTGACAATTAAGGCTGCTGATTAAACTGCGTTAATTTGCGATTAACGCGTCGAAAAATTTTGCGATTACAATTTTTAACTCAACACCCAAATGCGTTAATTTGACCAAAATACTTAAGTTCCAAGAAATCGATAAATAACGATATATCACTCAACAATTTGAGTTAAGGTTTGTTCATATTAAGTACATCTACCACTCCACTCTGCTCTGGTCAATTACACCCTCACCCCCATGTATGTCGACAAAATCCCCACTTGTAATATAAATGAAGACGTTTTTGTTATATAGCACTTCGACAAGTAAACCTCCTGCTCCATTCCCGGTGGATGTAAAAAGAGAAAAGTTTATTCACTAGTTTACATTATATACTGCAGTGTATTGTTGAAGTAAACTTGAAAGGTAAAAAAAATTGTATAATGAGCCAGGTTGTAATTAGATTAAAATAACGAGATGCTAGACATTTTGTATCATTATTTTTGCGCAAAATTTTATCGCATTTTGATAATACAGCATTAGGCTGGTCAAGTCTGCAACAGCTGCACTAATAGTTTCATATATGACACCTGTCAATCAAGGACTAGACTAGGCTGATGCAGACTTGTACACAAGACAGTGGTTGTATTTTTCAAATTATTGTGACACTGAGTTAAATTTAATATTTTATATAAAGGATGTTGTTTAACTGCAATTAAGCGTAATTAATGCGTTAAAATATGCAATTACATTTTTAATGCAAACACCTAATTGCATTAAATTTTAGCAAAATTTGTCATTTCAGAGTTGCGGAAATTTCTTCAAAATTAGTAAATAACCCATTTCATATTATAACTAGATCAGATAAGATTAAAAAAAAAAAGCAAAAAATAAATAAATAAATAAAAATACCCGAACACAGAAACTGTCACGTTTTCATAAAATCATAGCAGCTATATGACCTTGAAGAACAATAGGATTGTCTTTCTTAATTCTAATTTATGACCCTGAATGATATCAATAGTGAACATCTGCGTTATCATAGCTTGATTGGACAGAGGATGATAAATGGTTGATTAAGCTATAAGTAACGTCATCTTTGTTGGAGAAAGGGGAATAAAAATGCGTTAATAATAAGTGAGCAAGTACTTTCTGGCCTATACTATTGTTTTATGAAGGAAAAGGCACATATGAGATAGAAATGACGTGTGCATTTTGTTTTGGGATGGGAAGTGAAGGCGGTAGGTACGGTAGTGGAGGTTGGGTAAACAAGACTTACGTGGGGGCAAAGTGTAGCAAAATATGACAGGGATAGAGGGGGAGAGGTTGAAATACGTCATTAGCTCGGAACCTATGGTACGAGAAAAACACTTGTTTGGCATTGTTGTTGATTAAAAAAAATAACTCGCATCACTAGACGTGATTGATACATATCCAATAAACTTGTCTCAATAACTAATTCAACAGACATATGTTCTAATGCTTAATAAATCTTTTACAATTAATTATATTTCTTTCGTAAATTAAACTGACTTGTTTATTATACCAATTTTTTGCTATGACATTATGACAGACTAGGTGAATACAAACAATTGTATATATGTTGTGTCGATTAAAAATTTGAATTTAATTTGCGATTAAAAATTTTAATCATGCGCTAATTTCGATCGAATTTTTTAATCAAACAGCAGCTCTAGTGACAAAACAACACACAATAATCCTACTAATAAAATCCCTATCTTGGCGTCCATCAATCCGTCCATGCAGAATGGAAGCCGTCGCTATAAATAATCTATGACTTCATTTCCAGATGGTACAATTTTTTTAATATTTAATTTATACTATTTATAAAAAGAAAGTGCGATGGTAATCAGCCACTTGTAAATATTACATTGCTAACTATATGCTTCTGGTCTTGCTGCCGGTTTGCGTGTAGTTTTTAACGATTATTCTCATATTAAACATTTTATTGAGATAAACCTTTAGTTGCGAATGGTGTTTACTTAGGTTTGGTTTGGTTGGATGGTTTGCTTTGGTTGATTTGGTTGGTAGGTGGTTGGTTTGTTTCGTTAGTTACTGTTGACAGGTAAAACATAATTTGTGACGGATGAAATGTAGGTCATTTTTGCACATTAGGAAATTGGCATAAATCAGCATCTAATTAACCTAATTAATCGTATTTAAAAATTCAGAAGTTAAATTGATTAGTAAGGGGTTTCACATTGCACCTAGATTTCCCTGGAAACGCCGGGCTTGTATCTGGTGACACAATAAAACCATAATTACTCCGAAACACACAATAAAAACATTAAAAATCATCATAATGTAACTAAAAACACAATATGGTTACAAAAACACCACAATTACACTAAAACACGTCTAATGACATCAAAGCACAAAATAATGTCATTAAAACACACTTTAATACACCACACTGTACAAGAATGACACATAAGAACATCGTAATGACACAGAAATACACTATAATGGCACTAAACGACAACATAATGGCATTAGTGCCAATCCATAAATACACTACAACATACCATAATGTCACAAACACACCATAAAATGACACTAAAACAAAAGAAGCAAACACAGAAACACCAAATTGACACTAAAACACATCATACTGATACTACAACACACAATAATGATACAAAATCATCATATAATGACACCAACACACGCAATGCCACTATATTTACACCCAGAAACATAATTGAATGCTAATGAGTATTACTTTTCTTACTTTTCTTACTTTTCCTTTTTTTTCCATTTTTTCTTTTCTATCCAGCTGTATATTAAGGCGAAACGCTTTGCTTCCTCAACAACAAGATGATGAATCAATCCACATTTTGATTGCAATAACAGTTTAAGGAGGTAGCTTTTTAATATGCGTTTAAAAAAAACAACTTAGGTAGTTTTCAAAAATGAGTACAGAATTCAAATACACACTTTTCTGATTAGTTTTTTTTTACTGTAATTCTTGATAAACTTTCTAAAATTTAAAAAGCTTTATTTGATTGTAAAGGTAGTTTTTTCTCTGATACACATACATTAAAACTATTTTTCTCTTAGTACTTTTTGGCTTGCAAGCTAATTGTATTTTAAATAGGGCTGTAACGAATTCCTAATTTTTTAGATCCTGCAGGATCGGAACCGGAATCGGATTTAATATTTGAATCCTGCCAGAATCGGAACAGGAACCGAATTTACCGAATTAAGTAGTAATTTTTCCGAACAAGTAGTAATTTCTCGCCTAATATAAAAAAAAGATATGAATGAAAAATAGAATAAAAATTTAGTTTTTAAGTTCTAGATAGCAAAAAAACAGTATTAACAATTTAGATCTTGAAGACTGTGACCCCTTCCCTAATCTTGAGTTAGAAAATAACTCTGTCAAAATAACAGGTTCTTCATTTTAAAATTTATTTTTAATAAAGCTGTACCTAATTTAACCTGATTTCTATTACAATCAAACGAAAACACACACACACACACACACTCACACACACACACACACACACACACACACACATATATATATATATATATATATATATATACTGTGGCACCACATGATAGCTTATTTTTCTTTAGTTTTCCATAGTGACGTCACCGAACCATGTTATTTCATTCATACTTTCATTTAAACCATTATCTGACTATTTCCCATAAAAACGCAAATTAAAATGCATTTCAAATCTAAATCAATATCACTTTAATGTTTCAATTAAAAATGTATCTTCAAGTTATTTATCTAAATTTTTGCGAGCAATTTTATCCAAATCATTTACAAAATCCACTAAATTTAAAAATGTACAGAATAATAAATTATAGAGCTATTTTTAAACTGTAAACACAAAAAATAGATCGTTGTCTGCTCTTTAAAAAAATTTAAACTTTGATAACTAAATATAATTTGTAGAAAACACGGAATCAAAAGTAACGGAAGATAAAGTGTCGTATTACTAGACCAGGGTCGGCAACATTTTGAGACGAAAGAGCCTAAAGTTATAAATTACAATTTTCTCAATTTTAAAGAGCCACTAAATTTGTTGTTTCAATATTACGGTATTTGATCAGGCCGCAATTTGACATCAAGAAAGAGCCATAACTTGACATCGAAAGAGCCGCAGGTTGCCGACTCCTGTACTAGATTAAATACGATTCAAATCTTCCTTTTAAATATTTGTATTTACATATAAAACTAAAGCAGTCGACGTTATTGTAGTTTTAAAAATCAAAGGAAGTTATTGTTTTAATTTAATTGTATAGTGCTAAATATTTCAAAATTATGTTGCGCTAAAATAATTTCTTACAAATTTCAAACAACAAAAAAATCCGGCTTAAATCCGGCACAATTTAACCGGAACCGGAATTGGAACCGGATTTGTTAAGACTGCCGGAATCCGGCTTAACGAAATTGGAATCGGATTCCGGTACAGCCCTAATTTTAAACCAATGCAATATTTAAAAGACATTTGTTAATGCTCTATTTACACAAAATTAATACCTGTTTTGAAAAGTTCAACAACTATCTATGTCCGACACCAGAGCACAATAGTACATGCTATTACCTTGGAACTAGTACCGGGTCCTTAATGTTTCTGATACTGCCCTTTCTCTGATTGTACTAAGGGATGGACAGATAAATGTAAGAATTTTGCTAAATTTTCGTAGAAAATTAATTAATTATACAGCGATATGAAAGTATTAATGAAATATTTAATTATAATTCATAATTTGTTTGTGTTTTCATTGAATATTTTATTTCAGGAAGTGGAGTCATTATATTTGGAACTAACGAAAAACGGCGTCATTACACTCCAACAGTCTTTGAATTCTTCCAGTGAAGAAATATTTCTTTATATTTTAAGAAGAGTGGTACGTTTAGACTGGTGTGTACAATTAAATAACAAAGATTTTTAAAACATCCTTGTTAGTTAGTGCGATAAATCTATTTTTTAGCTACATCCATATATATATATATATTGAAATATGTCTAAATCTTCTAAAATAACGACACATTATGTTTTCGGTTTTACATGTGATAGGCCTATTTTATTGAAAACATGTCGATTATTAACAAATATTCAATCCAAGTATTTACATATTTTAAAATGTTTTGATTAACTGTTAAATTTTTAACATACATTTATAATAATTTTGAACGGGATTTTTAAATGCATGCTTTTTATGCCGATTTTATCATTTTGCAAGTAATCATTTATCACATGGTGGTAAAAACAAAAAATAAATACTTGCATATATTAACAACGCGAACGTTGGCTACAGATAAACAAAATGACGAAGTTGAAAACGTCTGAAAGATGTGAATATCCATGACGACCTTTTATTTACCCAGACGTTATACAACAATATAAGATATGCTAAATATTATGAATACATTTATGCAAGAGAAAAATTGAAATAGATATGTTGAAATAATCAATAATGGAGCAGAAAGTATGGTCTGAATTAATACAAGACTCGTAAGAATTCAGAATGTTGTCCCTAATGTCATATCCACATATTGTTGTATACACAGAAATACTTTGGCAACAAGTATGATGCCCACTAAAGTACAGGACGTTCTGGATGAAAGCGTGAAAATCATTGACCACATTCAAAGCTGATGTCCTTTGACTACACGATTTTGTTACAATTGTGTCAATACAGTGGCAGTAATTATGCTGACTTCTTTATCATACTGGTGTTCTTTGGCTTTCTCGAGGGAAAATTCTAAATAGATTGTTAATACTTCGAGATGAAATTATTTTTTTCAATGATAGATTTGAGCTGTTTAAACTGTATAATGACTGAAAAAGGCTATGTAAACTGACATACTTAGCATACATATTCTCTGTTTCAAAAAGTCTCGACTTATCGCTTCAAGGCGAAGAATTTTATTGTTTCACTGTCAAAATAAAGTTCATCCTAACATGGCAAAGCTTTATATATGGCAAAACAATTGATAATGGAGAATCGGACATAAATCTTTTTTTTTCATGAGATTATAACATGTTCTGCTTGTAAAATTCATGCTCATGCTCTGAAATGTTTAACACAACATTTACAGATATTGAAAAGAATATTTTCCTGATTTGAAAAAAAAAATGGAAAGAAAACCATTCCAAATAAATACAACAGATGCCAGGAAGTTTATCGCTTGAAAGAAGAGCGATAAATGTTGGTTCACTTGAAAAATAAACATAACATCATTAAAATCATTATGGTTCAGATTCAACATGTGTGTCAACTTTTAACAAAGAAAGTTCTGAAATACATCTGACCTTTTGTAACTTTATATTTATGTGAAGTTTGCATTTTTTTTAAAATTTGTAGTCATTAGGTAAAAAAAAGATCAGGCACTAAGGATGTATAACTTATTATAACTAAATCAATCATTATTTTATTATAAATGCATTTTATCATTCGTTTATCATTAATATAATATATTTTTATTAAAGTGTAGCCTACATTTTATTTTTTACGAACGGTTATTTTTATTTTATTTTAATTCCCTTAACCGATGGGGTGGATGGGGTGAACGAATTGACGGATCAACAGATGTGCTATCAAACGTCCTTTATGTTGGCTTAAAGACTTGATGGAGTCCATCTCCTCTACAAATCAGCGGCGAATATTTTTGTCCTTACAAATGATTGAACTTTGTACCCTTTGCATGTGAGCCGAGTTCACTATCGACTTCGCAATCCACCCGCCAAAAAAAGAAAGGGCTACTTGGAACTGAAAAGTCTGATAAACACTGCAGCAAAGAAATTTCATGTCGGCAGGCCCGTAGCGTGCGGGGAGGGCTGGGGGCCGAGGCGTTTTGTGGCCCCCTCTCTTGTTTGCTCATCTTAGTATTATTTATTTCCTGCCCCCCTTCTATTGGCCTGGCCCCTGCTGTAGAATGCCTGACCCCTGCTGTAGAATTTTCGCTACGGGGCTGCATGTCGGACTAGAGCTAGTTATAATCAAATTATAAGAGCTAGTTATAATCAAATTATTAGAGCTAGTTATAATCAAATTATTAGAGCTAGTTATAATCAAATTATTAGAGCTAGTTATAATCAAATTATTAGATCTAGTTATAATCAAATTATTAGAGCTAGATATAATCAAATTATTAGAGCTAGTTATAATCAAGTTATTAGAGCTAGTTATAATCAAATTATTAGAGCTAGTTATAATCAAATTATTAGAGCTAGTTATAATCAAATTATATCAAAGTATTTGTGCGGAAAATTAAAGTTCAAACAACAACAAAAATTTTTTGCAGTTTTATCTGGCGAACAAAACATTTTGGTGTAATTTTAAAAACAAATTCCTTTATTCGAGTGCCCCAGATTTTAGACATGGAAAAAAAAGTAATGATTTTTTTTTTATTCTAATTGACACAGTTTTTTTAGGTTTTCACAATTCAGTTTTTTGAAAGTTGTAGTTGTCTTGAACTACCTATCCATGTTGTCATTTCTAAATATTTAAATAAACTTTTAATTGACAACAGAGCACAAATAAGACTACAAAGCACCGTTAAAAAGGGCGCTCGATAGATGTTTAATAAAATGAAATCTCACACATTTTGTCAGACATTTAATATCATCTATTTACATAACTGTAACGTGATAGTCAGGCTGTTTAATATATTCCATATTGACTATAATCTAAAATTAGTAAACAGCTTCCAATCCTCCTTTAATTATAAACTCAAAAAACACTGTCATTGCCGCAGCTTTCCAACCTTGGACTCTAACATTCCTTGACATATTGGGCAACCCCCCCCTTTCAGTATTTATGGTACTACTCGATAGAGTGTTGGGTGTTCTCTAGATAATGACGCTGTCGTCAGTGTAGGCTTATCACAATGTGGAACTCACCCATAGCTTTCTCTTCAGACTCTTCAGAGCTAACTAAAAACACATTGAATAACTCGAAGACTAATAATTAAATGTATTAATAAATAGTAAAAGTTTAGATTAATATTTGGTTCCAGTAAAATAAGATCCTCGGCAATAGGTTTCTAAACAGGAAGCCGCATAATTTATCTATCTGTACGGAGATTATCAGTTTTTGTAGAAGAGGCATGTTAGAAAATGGCCTGGCTTTAGGCTAAATGAAATTGTAAAAGAATTAGCAATTAACAAAATATCGAAAAAAAAGTGTTAATATTGAATGCGTACCTGTGTTTTTTTAAGGACATTTTTTTAATTAAGTCTTAAAGTTATATTTGCATATTGCAATGGGTAATTAGTAGGGAGCGACCGAAATGCCTTTTTACCGATAGTCCGATACCGATATTTTCCCCCAGCATTTTTTACCGATACCGATACCGATATTTTTCTTTTAGGGGCTGTCCATTATTTATGTCAACAAATTTTTGGCGATTTTTACCTCCCCCCTTGTCAACAACTTGTCAAACTTTCCGAGACCCTCTATAAAATTACGTCAACATTTGATTACACCCTAAAAAGGTGGCTTCCAAAAATGTTTATGTGGCAAAATTAGTAGGAATATAGTTAGTTTAATTAAAATACTGAATGTTAAGCGAGTGTGTGTAACACAGAACTTCAGCTAACTGCTTAATTTTCCTATTTATTAAGTAATTATATTAAATTTAAAAGTAACATTGTTGACGTCAACTTTTCTTGACCTCCCTCCTCCCCCTTGTCAACATTTGTCAAAATTTTCTGACCCCCTCCCCCTATTTTGTTGACGTAATTAATGGACAGCCCCTTAAGCAACAACAATGCCAATTGCCAAACACGTGTTTCTCTCGTGCTAATACAGCTAATGACGTATGTCAACCCATGCTTACCCCTTTCCCTGTCATGTTTCGTGACACTTCCCCCACACGTAAGTCTTGTTCCCCCCCCCAACTTCCCATCCCAAAAAAAAATACGCACAGATGTTCACTAATTGTATCGTTCAAGGTCATACATTAGAATTAAGAAATGCCAATCCTATTGTTTCAAGGTCGTATCTCCTGATGTATGCACGTGTTAATTTCTGTGTACGGGTTTTTTCCTTTTTTAAATCTTGTCTGAACTGGTTATAGAATTGGGTTATTAACTGATTTTCTTTTCTGCAACTCTGTTGTGAAAAAAAAACAACTATGTATCGGCAGCCAAAAAACGGCGGTCCGACGGTTAACCCATAGTGCCAAAATCGGTTTGACTATCAGTAAACTCCCTACAACAATCGGCCGATCCGATATTAACCGATATTGCCAATATCGGTCCGATGCCGATAGCGATCCGATTATCGGTCGCTCCCTAATAATTAGCAGGCTTGTCCGTGGGAATGGCATTCCGCGGGAACCCCATTGGACGTTTCACCTGGGATGGGATGGTACAGTACACATTTGTATTGTGCATGTCCCATGGGACACGGTATGGGGCAAGAGTAGCCGCGTCATAGCGACTGATGTGCACCTGGGCTACCCCATATTTGTTAAATTTTAAAGCTTTTAATTGTGGAAAAGCTTCAAGGATTACCTGGATTAGCTGAATTAGTAGAGACGGTCGATTAGCAGGAAATCGATTATGTGCTGAATGACCAGTGTGACTCAGAGTAAATTGTCGTATTGCGGTATTTCGTATTAAGATAAACGTTTTTTTATAAAATAGTATTGAATATTAACGATATCAAATTTATTAAATTTGTGTATGTAGTCCAATCCAGTAGACGCAAAACTTAAACTTTCAGATATTTCTTATTTTTATTTCAACGGCATTCCATAACGTTAATATTATCATGGGAATCCCATGGGACGGGACAGACATAAATTACCATTGGATGGGATAGGATGGGAAAGAAGAATCTGTCCCATGGACAAGCCAGGTAATTAGCCTACATTCAAAAGTTTCATAAACAATTATTTCATTTATAATGCCGGCTTAATATTTAAAATGTAATAAATGTTTCATTTCCAATCTGTATAACTGGTTATACTCTCAAATAAAAAAATATCTCATTTTAGTATTTGCGCGGGAGGTGGGTGATACTATTCGAACTAGGACGGTGAACAAGCTAGGCCAGGTCCTGATCTTACGTTTATAGGTGAAAGGAATTTAATGCGTTATAGTTAACATGATACACAGTTATTGTGACTAAACTTATTGTTTTCATAGCTTTCGTTTAGTACCGAGATACTTCCGGTTCTTGTCCATGTTCAGCCTGATGAGAACATACCTCCGATGACGCCAATGATACTTGTCTTCGTCAGCCTGTTTTCAAACTACACAACTGTTCTTCACTGCGATGTGATATTGATGTTTACAGAACCGAAATTCAAGCAACATTTCAGGTTCTTCTTTCATTAGTTAAACTAGACTGATTTATATACAAGTTGTAAACATATGTTAAAAATACTGATTTATACATTTTTAAACATATAATATGCCTAACTAGATTGAATTTGCATGGCTTTAACAATTTATATGTTAAACATGATTGATTTATTCACTGGTAATAAAAAAGTTTATTTTATACAGATATATACATTAGTTGTTAGGAACTCATTAGAGACTGTTGAAAGTATATTACACTTGAAATGGTGGGGGTGGGGGTGGATATTGTTTTTATCTATTATATGGAGAGGTGGTGTCAGTGGTGTTAGTTGTTGTTTTTTATTTATAGCCTTAACGCATACTTTTTATTTAAAAAAAAACAAAACATATTGAATGAAATATACAGATTGCATTATACATTTGGTCAGTACTGAATGAAAAAGTTGAAATTAAATTTAACAAATCAGAAAATACATAACAGTCTCCACATTGTGAATACAATTGCATTTTGCTACATAAAAGTGATTAATGTTTTATTTTTAATGTCATTGGTAGATTAAAAAATGAGGACAGTACTTCTTTTGTGATTTCTGTCTTTCACTCGAAAAGTGTCCTCCCATATGTTCATTAGGGTTGAGTGAGAAAAAACTTTTTTTTAGAATTTTTAGAGCATTTTCGAAAAAAAATGCTCTATTGTCCCCCGTTTTGTCTGTCTTTCTGTCTGTCTGTCATCACCCTAGATCTCAACAACATAAGTCCTAGACCCATGATGTATATATCATTTTGTAGGTCTTGGCCTGCCCAAGAAATAGCTTTTTCCTTTTCGCGATCTGACCTCTCAGGGCCGTAAAGGGGCCTTATAAAGTACCGTTTTTTACTATATAAGCTATATTAATAATGGACCGCCCTATATCTCAGCAACCATAAGTCCTAGACCCATGATGTATATATCATTGTGTAGGTCTTGGCCTGCCAAGTGTACATCAAAAGTCCATTTTGCGATTTGACCTCTCAGAGCAAAAATATAAGAGTTTGTTATGTACCGTTTTGCTTATATTTTTAAATATAAATAATAAGCTAATCAAAGGGGCGTAATCATTATTTATTTTTGTAACAGTTATTCAACATGACTTACTTGTCCTTTTAATATCTTTTTTCAGATATATGCATTACACAATTGAATTTATAAACATTTCCAAAATTTACAAATATTTACTGAAAGATAACAAAAGTACTGATACATAACATGAAAATGCGCTAACAGGTCCTGTGTCCAGAATGGAACGAGCAATTGCTTGTTTATTCTAATAGCTCAAAATGGTTTGCCAAATGGTCTAAGTAGTTATGGCCTAAAATATCTTTTATGTAGTGTAACGTTTATCGGTGCCCAAAAGGCTTCAAATTTTAAAGGATACAAACTTTAAAGCATTATAACAATTTTGAATGAAATCAACATCTCCAATAGTGATATTCGTAATGTTAATGTGCAAATATGAACTGCTGAACTAAATTATGTTTATAAATTAAAAATTTAACAATTTTCAATAAGTCAGGATCGTCGATTTTTTCTTACGTCAGGAGACAAATAACGTGACAGGATGATGGTCTTCCACAAGTGCCTGTCACCATCTTTGCAAGACGGTTTTGTTTTAATGTCAAACCAAACATAGCCATAAAACTTTGGGGGGACAGGCTCAGATTTGATACCATCGGGGACATTTTAGAATTCGCTGTAAAATATTAATATCCTATCAATGTTAAGTTTTAAAAAGACTTTTTATAACTTATTTGATGTCTACTTTAAGATTTGAGATTTCAATTTGAAAAAATAGTTGATATTAAGATATACGTTTTTACTGTCACTCGGGGGACACGCCTTCAAACATAGGCGACACGCTTGATAACTAGCCTGTCGAGGGACACGTTGCTAAAGTCGTTTAGCTCAGTTATTTTAAAATATTTTGTAATTTTTGTCCCTAGAAGCATTCATTGACATTAAAGCAATTATTTACATATTGTTTTTAATTAAAAAAAACTTTATTTAACATTAGTTTTAATAATTGTTATTGTACACTTTGTTTTAAGTATAGGTCTACATTTTAATCTATTATTGAATTGTTTTACTTTCAGGAACGTTTAATAAGGATATTATTTATATAACATAAAAAAAACAAAAAAAGAGGTTTGAAATACTTTTTTAAGACTTTTTGTTAATCTGATATACGTGCGACTTTGGGGGATACATATATGTCCCCTAACTGACGTCTCACGTCTTATCGTCCATTGGGCGACATACACGATTTTTTAGCGAAAATATCGGTATTCTTAGACGTATGTTACGAGTGAGGAAAAATAACTTTTTTAAAAACCATATTAAGCAATTTATGTTACTACATATATTATGCAACATCTATATCTTATAATGTTATAGTACACGAATTATTAAGACCTTACACTAAAACATTTATTGTTATTGCAGTGACGATTGTTAATAAAAATTTCACTTCAGCACATTATACAGAACTCTTACATTAGCTATACGTGTATATTTGTCTGTATTGTACCAATAGAAACGTTCAGCCTTCAATGTATATACCCATTTGACCATCAGAAATTTGTTTACTACTGACCTAAAATGACCTATGAAAGTTGGAATCCGTATTTAGCATTGATTAATCATTCAATGAATTTATATAAGAAATGCTCTAATGTTATGTCAACTTATTGTAGAAAACTATCAAATGAAAATTTGCAAGTCTAATAAATTGAATGGAGCGAGAAACGCTGGTAAATTTGGATACATCCTCCAGAAGCTCCTCCCATGTTCCGACCATATTTGGTTCCTCCCCCAATTGTCGAGATAGCTTATCTCAATTTTTGTATAGTGGCTGGGAGGCCCAAAAGGTAAGTGTCCAGATTGTCCAATCTCTTGCTTTGTATCAAATCTACAGCAAGATGTGGAGAGTTTATGGGTCAGCACATTTTAAAAATTTTTACTGCACTTAAAAATACGAACTTTCAAAAACAAAATTATCAACAAAATCACAAAGGCGAGGGTTTTTGCAGTATAGTCATTTATTAGCAAAAAAAAAAAATAGAAATGAATTAATGTTTTTTAATAATAAAATGAGTGTAGCCTAAAAATGTATTTTATTATTGTTTCTTTTTATTCAATAGACTTCTTATTTTTTGACGCTCGTTGAATACTTTTGGTTAATGGTTTGAATTTTTACATTTCTGGTACCTCTGAAAGTATTTCATGTGTTCTTAGAAACTACTGAATTTCCTTCTTTCCTGAAAAATAAAACACATTTTTTAAAACGAACTGCAAACAATATTATAATAAATATTTTACTTTGTGATACAATTTAACAATTTAAAACATATGTTAAAAACTAGTGTTAACTAAAATGAAAAAAAAGTGTGTTTTTATAGAGAGTATAGAGTTCTTGTTAGGCTGGAGTTTAGTTGAATTAATAATGCATGCTTATAAGAAAGTCTAACATATTTTAAGTTAAACAGATCACTATTCCACGACTTCATAGTAGGATAGTCAAGTGTGTGTACAGTTTAATAATAAATCATTTTAAATGATTTTTTACCTGGCAGTGAGCAATTTGCACCCCGGTAGATTATTACTAATGTAGCTTTGAAAAAAATGACATCACTATTTGTGATTCATCTTCTTTGCAGTTTACATTCGATCTTGCTGCCGAATAAAATATGTAGAGCCGTTATAGATTTGAAGCTTTAAATGTATTTAAACATTATCACTGTTATGATTTTTTAAAAATATTAAATTACTCGTAGTTCAAATTCAGCAACAACAAGTATATAAAAGCACACCTTTTTTTTTTTCTTTTCCATTCCCTTTTTTTGTTGTGAACACTTTGAACAGAACTGCCACTGATTGCATCAAACCTGTCTGTTAATAAATTCATGTAAGAGTTATTAAAATGATATGCAATTTAGAATAAGTCTAAAAGATTTACAATAAACCGTTAGAAGATAGTTTTAACTCACTTGTATGAGATTTGTTTGTATCGACCATCAAATGGCCGTTTCAAGCTCACTATTTGTCATTTCAGTAGCCGCTAATGTATTTTTTGACAGTTCGTCATTTTGCTATTTCAGTAGTACTAGCTGTGAGTAACTGGATTTCGATCACTATTTGATAACATATAAGATAATTAATTTTTCATTATAAAAGTAAAATGTTATTAAATGCAAAAACTATACATTAAAATGTATACGTTAAAATGTCTAATTTACCATGTGGAACTAGCAAACTGCCTGTATCCAACTTATGTAAGAATCCACCTACGTGAATATATTTCTTTTTTTGTAACTAGTCTAGTATTTTTAGAGCATTTTCGAAAAAAAAAATGCTCTATTGTCCTCGTTTAATACTGTCCGTCCGTCTGTCCGTGTACACCCTAGATCTCAGCAACCATAAGTCCTAGACCCATGATGTATATATCATTTGTAGGTCTTGACCTGCCAAGAAATAGTATTTTTCCATTTCGCGATCTGGTATCTGAGGGCCGTAAGGGGCCTTATAAAGTACCGTTTTTGCAATATAAGCTATTAATAATGGAGCGCCCTATATCTCAGCAACCATAAGTCCTAGACCTGATGTATATATCATTTTGTAGGTCTTGGCCTGCCATGTGTACATCAAAAGTTCATTTTGCGATAGGACCTTTGAGGGCCGGGCTTCAAGGGCTCCTAAAGGGGCTTATATATTATATGTACACCTTGTACGTTCAATAGCCCGTTCATTTGGTGCGAAATACTGCAGCACGTAAGTTTCCTCAAGAATTATTAAGAAACTCATCAAATGAAATAGTAAGCTTGAGTTCTGAGTTTAATTGACAGTATCAAGCTTTATGCAGCAATTGACAGGTTTTCGGACGATTAAATGACTATAATTTCGAATGTTTTCAATTATGAGTCCCTGTTTCAGTAACCACAAACCACTTGTAGTTAGATTTAAGAGACAATAATTTTTTTTCAAATATAAAGAAACGTCTTTATAATTTATTTTTACAGATATATGCATTACACAATTGAATTTATAAACATTTCCAAAATTTACAAATATTTACTGAAAGATAGCAACACATTACTGATACATAACATGAAAATGCACATACTTACGTCCTGTGTCCAGAATGGAACAGGCTTAATTGCTTGTTTAAAAAAACATAAAAAATGTTATATATTTACCTTTTTCTGAGTCCTCTTTTCATGATTATTTCCCTTTATCCTTTTTTAAACCCAAATCATTATTTATAAGGACTTCATGTTGATCCTGATTCATTACTAGAGTAGTACAGCTGGAACTGTAATCAAAGTAATTAAAAAAAATTGTCTTCTCTATTTTATATAGATCTGATTATATATATATATATATATATATATATATATATATATATATATATATATATATATATTATATATATATATATATATTACATTTTGAAAAATAATTTAGATGGAAAAAAATATAGTGTGTTTAAGTTTAAACCTTTTTTCTCATTTTGATGTCATATCTTCCTCTGTGTGCATAATATCTTCTTCTGGCTGCGTCACAGCGTCTTCTGGCTGTGATATATTCCTCTGGCTGTTTATCTGTCATGGATTTATCTCCAAACAGAGTTACATCTACTTGTTGTGTGATTCTTATATCAGATCTTTTGGTTTTCTGAACATAAATACTTAACGTTTCTTGTCTTTGTTTAGATAAAAGGGTTGGTGAAAGCTTCTTTGAGTAATTATTTTCACGGAAACCTGGAAACATGCAAAATTATACTTATTATCAGATAATTAGTGTATTTCAAAATATAAAAGTAATAAAAATACACACAGGTTTAGGACTTATTATAATTTTTCATAAACAAAACAAGCAACAAGAGGTCTTTATGTTTCACTGTTTGGGTCTTTAACCATTCTTTTCCCATATGATTGATTAGTAGACATATTATAGCACCTATTTTGATGTAAAGATGGCTAGTATAACAGAAAGATTAAATGGATTTCTTAAATATATGTTTAGTATGGCACAGTAGCTTCACTAGGGGTTGCGGGACGCACCGGGTGACACCATTTTTTTGGGGGTGACACAAAATATACAGTTCTAAACTTCATAGAAGAAAAAAACTTGAAGTATGATCAAATTTATAACCATGCAGAGCAGTAGCACATGGTGCCACCATGCACAGCGTAACACAAGGGTGCCACCATGCAGAGCAGTAACACATGGTGCCACCATGCAGAGCAATAGCACAGGGTACAAACATGCATAGCTGTAGCACAGGGTGCCACCATGCACAGTTGTGAGACAAGGTGCCACCATGCACAGCTGTAGCACAAGGTGCCACCATGCACAGCTGTAAAAGGGCACCATCATGTAAAGAAGCACAGAGATTTACCATGCAGATTGTCTAGAGCTTAGGTATATAAATACATAAGAAAACTGCTTCGAACAATCCTAAGTATTTTTGCGAATGTTCTAAAAAAAGGACATGTAGTCACATGGTAGGTACTTCAATAAAGAAAACTCAAAAATATTAATATAAAAGTTTAATATATTTCATTAGATAGAGCTGGCTACTAGCTGTGATACATCACTTATTATTCTATGTCTTTTAGAACAGAAGTTATGATTTTTTCAGGTCTAAAAAAGGGGGTCACTTTTACATAAGGAATATAAAAAAACCTGTGACCGAAAACTCAATGTGCTTCAGATAAAATTGCATAGTTTTTTAATTACTGAATGTATATACCTCAAATTTGCAACATAGATACTTTGATGTGTTGTCTTTCTATTCGTCTAAGTATTAATAACTAGAGTTTTAAAAATAGGCTCAAGAAAATTTTTTTATTTAGAATTTAAAGTCTGAAATAAACATTTTGTGTTTATATAACACAAACTACACAAATACAGGCCTAAATTTTAAATTGTACTTACTTTCATATAAATGGTTTGTTGTGATGTACTGCTGCTAAAGCCTTTCTCATTTTAGAAAAATTTTTGTGATAATCGAACTAGTTTTATTTACATATAATTTTTTTAATTTTTAGATATGAAAGATAAAGAGGAACTTTCAAAATTTAGAATACTTTAGTAATCAGGTGATTGTGTTATATAGATAAGAAAAATTTTCTATCCCTAGAAAAAAAATAATACTTTTTACAAATTGTAAGCCGGGTGCATTTTTCTTTTAAAATGTTCTTATTTTTGAACTAAATAAGTTATAAACCTCAATTTTCTATAATTCAACAATTACAATGAAATAATTAAAATTTAAAGGCATGGTATGATCTTGAACATTTTATTTTATTAATTAATAAATACTTTATAAAAATGAGGCTGATTGCGATGGCCGACAGCTGGCATTTTTTGCCAATTTATATATTTGGTGCTTAAGAAAAGAATACATGATTAGAATTTTCTGCAATTTTTATAAAACATATTCATGTTTCACTTAAACATTCCATATGTCATCTAAGTAATTTCTGGACATCTGTATCTGCATTAATTTCAATAACTTGCTTCCAGTCACTTGAACTGTTAGCTTGCCATTCTTCCTCACTGTTCTGACATCTATTACTGAAGCTGAAACTTTGAAATGCATACATGATTACTCTATTGTGTTTTATAAATACACTGTGTAAAACTATTGCAGTTATTTTTCTTATCAATTAGATTAAAGATAGATGGACGTTTATTATATGACTTTAATAATGGCCCGTGACAGTAGTTAGTACAAAGTCAGCATGTTATGACTTTTTATTCAGTCATCTTTGTATTTATTTAGACAAAGGACTACTAGAATTTGTTTAAAACCATGACAAGGATGTTGGATCTTGAATAATTGTTAAAGATTAATGTTGATTTTAATAAAAAATGTGTGTGAAATAACATAAATCAAAAATGCAATTGATATTCTTAAATTACACATAAAAGTTCCTCGATTGCAAGTGGTTTCATAAAAAATATTTTTTTTGTTATCACCCTAATGTAGGCGTCTCTGAATTTTTTAGAGTGTGACGCAAAAATGATGGTAAGGAAAGGTTATGTAATATTTAGCCTTGGGACTAGCTATACACTGCAAAGCCTTTCAAGGAAGATAAACTATTGTAAAGCCATTGCCGAACCTAGGATTTGGGGGCCTTGCATTTTGACATTCGATACCATGACATGAGATTATGTACTTAATATTTAATGTAAAAAAAAATTTTGGGGTCTCCCTCAAGCTGGAGCCCGGCGGGACTTTCGATTTTGGACCTCCCTTCCTTAAAATTGTTACGCCTCTGTGTTCAGCTTTGACACATATTTTCAAAATATTTTTTTTTAAGTTATGAAATAGTTTAAAAAAAACTAATCAGTTGTTGTTTCTTTTTTTTACAACATCCTAAAATATAAATTATTTCAATTTAAAAAAAATGTCAAAGATATCTAGTTAGTTAAAAGGATACATTCTGAAAAAAAAACACAATAAAAAAAGTTATGTTTCTGTGAGGAATCGAACCTGGATATAGTCAGCGTAAAAATGGGTCACAGACCAAACGGTTTCGCCACTGTGCCAGGAGGACAGACAAGCAAACGTGCAATTTTAATGTTTAACTAGACAAAATTACTCGTTCCCGCGAAAAGAAAATAACTTTAAATCATAAGAGTTATATCTGTTTACTGACGTCATCAAAGTTTTCTGGTCTTGTCTCGGAAAAAAAAATACGAAACACACCCGGTCGTATTCGAAGCCACTGCGATTTTAAAAATCCTCACTGACAAAAATGGGTAAATTAATAACAAATTAAAACTTGTAGAGGGGGATGAGCGGGAGTGGACATGTCAACCGTTAGAGTGTTAAACGAGATCACAAACAAACAAGAGGTCAACACGGTGTGCAGTAGAGTACCTTCATGATGTGGTCAGTTTTATTATGCAGGTGTTGATGTCACGAGACAGTGACACATTGTTGTGTTTTTTAAAGCACTAACGTATCACCCCAACCCTCCGCTGACTCACATTTACATCTACTGTGGTCAGCATTAAGTAGCTATGGTCAACATTAAGTCAAGCTATGGTCAACATTAAGTCGAGCTAGCTATCCGAGTTACTTACAAGTCCAATCCGAGACTACTTCAAAAAACAAAAGAGCGTAAACATTTTAAAACAAAAGACTCGGGGGTTGCGGTGATCTCTGACCCCCTCCGACCCCCATGTCCAGAGTACGGAGGGACCATGACGATCTCACCGAGGCTACGGACTTTTGTCGCGGTCAGCGGGCAGGTATTGCCGGAAGGAGAAGGACAATACCACATCGGTACGCGACCTCTTTCATTTTCCCCTTTTTCCCATAATCACACCTCAAGGATAAGTCACAATAGAAACATTTATGGGCAATAGTTGCTTTTCTTTCCCACAACCTTTGTTACGAACATTATTCATTGATTACACTTTCTCTACAGTGAATCCTGTTACAGGGGTGTAGTGAGGGATAGGCAAGTGGGAGGGGTATCATGCCCCGGCGCTACTCACAATGTGGCGCTAAACTGTATATTTTACATATAATATTATATGGTTTTCATATGGGGGGAGACGCTAATAAGGTATTAAGAAGGTGTTGTGCCCCGGGCGCGAGTTAAGCTCGTTTCGTTACTGCCCCTCTTAGCTGAGTGCATGTGCGTGAGCACACTCTACATGCCGAGCGCGCACACAACATAATACAACATATAATTTTACTTCATTCCTTTACCGTACCAGTGCAGTGTGTTGTACCATCAGCCGGGGAGGAACACTATGGAAGGTGCAATAATTAGATGTCTGGCAAAAGTCACTTTCGGCGCGACGATGAAGCATCTGGTTTACGTCACGGGTCGAAGTGTTGACAAGTTTCTTAACTCTTAGCTGGCCACGGTGTTAATCGCGACCAGAGTATCTTAGCAGATGGATGAGGGTTATTATCATAACAGACAGAATTTTGTCCGCTTTGTATTTTTTACCCACACGGTAAATAACCTGACAGGATTATGACTTGCTGGTCACTCACTAAGCTAACAGTCGCTACAAGTCAGTGAACTGTTAAAAAACCGAAGCGGACAATGGTCAAGCCCAATTAATATTCGCCAATCCCCCATAATTTTGGTTTCGACAGGTGTTGACTGGACAAGTGACCTCAAAAATAACGACAGTTTTATGACCGTGCTGATTAAGGACCAGTGATAACTGAATTGTTTCACGCCCCCCCCCCCCCAAACGTCAAATTGGTCAGGAAATATGTACCACCCAGTGATTAGTTTGATAACAAATAATGTATACGCCTCAGAAACATAACCCAAATAAAACAAATTATAGTTTTACCAGCTCCCGTCATTAAAAAAAATGATACACTATTACAGTGTTACATTATATGTGTAAATGTTATGAGTTGAGCAAATGTACAAATATAGCCAGATGGTGATCACCTATGGATCTATGTCTATGTATTGGGTTAAAAAAAACCTAAATAATCGAATATTTTGAGGTAATAATGATACATTTTAATGAAATATTAGTTGGATAGCGGTTTAGAAGACATGTGTTTTAAAAAAAAGGAACAGTTTATTGTGTTTGAGACATCAAATGTCCATCACCTAACAATGGTTATTCAAATAAACCATTACGTCTCTTACCCACCCTTCTGAAGAATTAGGGGCAACATAGTAAATCAAAAATTGACAAAAATAATAACTGGCTCATTTGGATTCGTCCATAAATAACTTAAGAGGAAACTCACAGCAAAGTTTTTGGTAGACATTCCGCTATAATAACATAATCTTTATTATATTAAATTCTGTCATATTACAATTTACCTAAATATTTAGGAAATACTTCAGGTCACGGCATGCTCTTGTCATGTGTATTATGTTTTTATTATCGCACACAAGGACTTTCTTACTTCAGGACTAAATTATTTAATCGATTTATAAAACTTTTATTTCGATTCAGCAAAAACAGTAAAAAAAAAATCAAACGCACAAACGTACACACACATGCACACGCACATGTACAGAAATGCTTTTTGTTATGTTCATATTTATTCCCGTGAGATCATTGTCTGGCACAGTTAACTATGTATTGTCCAATTGAAAAAAATAAATCATAGAAATAATTGTCAAAAGTGTAAATTCATCAAGGTCTGTTAACATTTTAGGGACAAGACAATTTTAGCCAAAATTAAAATGCCACGTTAACTGAAATATGTATGTAGAAGTGTGCAATTATTCTGACAGCTGTATGTAGAAGTGTACAATTGATCTCACAGCTGTATGTAGAAGTGTGCAATTGATCTGAAATATGTATGTAGAAGTGTACAATTGATCTGACAGCTGTATGTAGAAGTGTGCAATTGATCTGACAGCTGTATGTAGAAATGTACTATTGATTTGACAGCTGTATGTTGAAGTGTACAATTAACCTTTTGTAATTCCTTTACCCAAGTTCAGAGCTAAACATATTAACATTAGATATAATTTTGTTATTGATTATTTTTAAATCACACACTTGCACACGTTGTTAGGTGGGTGTACGGAAGCTGTGTGTGACACCTGTTATCTAAGATATCATCTATGTCAGTTTTTTTTTAGATGTTGAAATGTCTTTTTTAATTCTGCAACACGTGGCATTCCCGCGAAATTCAGAAACAAGGTGTATCTGTGTCATGTCAGGTAGATCAAAAGCACAAATCACACACAGACCAGTGAACACGTGACTTATCAAAGTACCGCTTGCTGTCAGGATGTCATATGTTCCATGTCATTTCTAATCATCGTTTATCACATTCCGTATACCTAATTCTGTGATACGGGACTTTTAACATATTCAGACACAGGTGTAACTCTGGCATATCAGGTAGATCAAAAACACTGATCACTGAAATACACGAACCAGTGAATATTTGCCATATTCATATATCACCACTGATATACTACATTCTATCCACACCAATATAGTGATGTCACGTAAACGAAACTACACCACCCCCACGGGTGTGCTATATCAAACTTAGATCATCAACTACGATGGTCAGTTTGTGTCCCGCTGCTCCCACCCTAACCCACCCTAGTCCTCGTAATATTCTATTGGCTATTGGGGTTCTTATTTAGAATCTTACTCGCCCTCCCCTTATCTCTAGAAGACTTTTGAAACCTCCCCCCCCCCAGCCTCACAAAATAATCATGGATGTCCCCAAAGTATATTACTGGACGTTGAGGAAAGTCACAGCCAGAGGAGACACGTCACGATGATGTACATGGAGGCCTGAACGGTGGATAGCAGCGGGCGCCTCCATGTGTTCAACGAGCCAAGAAGAACGGCGACCGATAATTTTGAATACGTTCAATAACATTGGAGGCGGAGGGGAGTGCAACAATATAAGTTTACCATCGGGCTCCGTACATCTTAAAGCAGGCCTTGTTTAATAGTATGCAAACAGTTTTTACTAGGGAGCGACCGATAATCGGATCGCTATCGGTATCGGACCGATATTGGCACTATCGGATAATATCGGATCGGCCGATTGTTGTAGGGAGCGACCGATAGTCGAACCAATATTGGCACTATGGGTTAACTGTCGGACCGGCCGTTTTTTTGGCTGCCGATACATTGTTTTTTTTTCACAACAGAGTTGCAGAAAAAAAAAATCAGTAAATAACCCAATTCTATAACCAGATCAGACAAGATATAAAAAAAGAAAAAAAAACCCGTACACAGACATTGTCACGTCTTCCTCAGAGATATGACCTTGAAACAATAGGATTGGCATTTCTTAATTCTAATGTATGACCTTGAATGATACAATTAGTGAACATCTGTGTGTATTTTTTGTTGGGATGGGAAGTTGGGGGGGGGGTGGAAACAAGACTTACGTGTGGGCGAAATATGACAGGGAAGGGGTAAGCATGAGTTGACATACGCCATTAGCTTGTAGCATGAGAGAAACACGTGTTTGGCATTGTTTGTTGATTAAAAAAAATATCGGTATCTGGGGGGGGGGGGTGTTACAAAATATGTGAACTTGGCTTGAAATACGTCATATAGCACGATAATAACACGTGTTTGGCATTGTTGTTGCTTAAGGGGCTGTCCATTAATTACGTCAACAAAATAGGGGGGAGGGGGGGGTCAGAAAATTTTTGACAATTGTTGACAAGGGGGAGGGGGGGAGGTCAAGAAAAGTTGACGTCAACAATGTTACTTTTTTAAATTGAACATAATTACTTAATAAATAGGAAAATTAAGCAGCGTTTGTAGTTTTGTGTTACACACTCGCTTAACATTCAGTATTTTAATTAAACTAACTATATTTCTACTAATTTTGCCACATAAACATTTTGGAAGCCACCTTTTTTAGGGGGGTAATCAAATGTTTACGTAATTTTATAGGGGGGGTCTCTGGAAGTTTGACAAGTTGTTGACAGGGGGGGGGGAGGTAAAAATCGCCAAAAATTTGTTGACAGCCCCTAAAAAGAAAATATCGGTATCGGTATCGGTAAAAATGCTGGGGGAAAATATCGGTATCGGACTATCGGTAAAAAAGGCATATAGGTCGCTCCCTAGTTTTTACCAGACTGCGACTCTCATCGACCTTGTGTTACACGTGATCATTACAAGTACAGTATAAAAATAGATCTTAATTATCAGTCACGTTTTAGGAATTCCCAAATATTTTAAATGGGAAGAACCTTACTATTTATAGAACTATGAAAAATAATTCTGTGCGAATATATTTAGACTATTTAAGGTATGTTGTAAAACTCTTTAAAAATAGTTAAATAACCTAATTGATTATGAGTGAAATGTTTTTTATGGCCCTAATTAGATTGTAATTAAGAAAATTAGCTTACTGTACACAATTGTTAGTTACAAGCCTATATAATGTGAGTGTATATAATTCAGTCAGTTTGATTATTTAATTAACCCCCTCCCACAAACCAAACAAAGAATATTCTTTTTTTTAATTTTATAATTTTTTTTTTTTGCTTTAGCATTGAAGTTGTGATAACTAAAGATAATTAAATAAAACAAAAGATGTATGTATTTAGTTGAGGAAGTACTAGTTTAAAATATCACATATCGATTTTCAATAATTGCATTCTAAAATAATGCATTAAACATATTACGGCTGTTTGTGCTGTAATTTTTAATTATCATTACATAGTACCATAACCGAACACACTCTGACCATTTTTTACAATAAACTACTAAAGCAATTTAATAAAATGTAAACAAATAAAATATACAACTATTTTTATCGATACTGTCTATTTGTTTTAAAACGATGGCTGGATGCCTATGCACTATTAGCTACATAATAGGCATGTTTGACTGACTAATCAGTTACTCTCTGTTGCTATTTTTATTTAGTTTTTAGAAATCAGTATGATATTAAAAAAAAAAAAATCTAGCATTGAAATATTATCTTAATAAAGATTTTTGCAATTTATTTCTTTAAAATATAAAGTTAGAAATTCTAGAAAAGAAGTTAATTAATTTATTTTAAAAAGATAGTATTAATGTTAGAATCATCCTGGCTACAGTTTACATCTGCAACTAATAGGCCTATAGTTAGATTCCTTAATGAATTTTTTATCTTATTTTAAAGAATTTTTTTGGGTTTAAAGATTAATCAGATTTTATAATGATTATGTAAATTTAATATAGCATGTATTTAGCACTAGTTTTTATTTGCTGCTATCAGTCTTTACATTTTATCAATAACTTCGGGGGAAAAAAATTGCTTTATCTTATCGACATCGTTAGTTTGAGTGTGATATATAGATATTTTGTCATCATTTTTTTTTAAATCTGTTAGGCTAGTTATTTTTAGTACAATGGTTCTCAAACTTTGACGACTATTTTGGTTTTACAACATATCGTCAAGTCTGGTGTTTTAGTTAACCCCTGTAAAAAAAAATCAACAAGGGTATAAAAGAGAATTTAATTATATATATATATATATATATATATATATATATATATATATATATATATATATAAGTATGTTGTCTCCATCGTGGGTGAGTAGGAGACAGAATACTTTTTTATGTGCCCAACTCTGAATTTCCCATTTTAGTTTGTATATTTAAAAGCATTTTGTTATGTAAAAAGCAATATAGTTGTAAGTAGACATTTATAGATTATCAATCATTTACTGAAGAATTAAAATTTTGTCAAACCCATCAGAAGTTTGTTAGCAACCTGCAAGTGGGTCCTATCTGTTACTTTGAGAATCACTGGTCTATCTAAATCAGTGTGCCATAAATGCCATAACTAGTGTACATTTATCACTTTTTATACTTTTTTAAATAATCAATTTCCCTTGAATTTATTTTTTAATTTTTATAAGTTTTTAATTATAAAACAAAATTTTCAAAAAATGCAAAAAAGCTTTTAAAGGGCAAAACATGGATATTTAAATGGTTGTATAATAAAGCTGTTACAAGGAAATAAGAATCTTTATTTTAGTAATCTTTGAGTTTAAAAAAATGCTTTACTATCTTAAGATATTATTATTTCATCAGGTATCATACATAAAACTATAAAATATACTCAAGAGAAGTCTTTAGTAATAGTGGAGGTTTTAATATTTATCATTTTAGCTTACATGGCTTAAATTAAAAAAAAATAATGTTTCAATTTTTCACTTTGACCAAGTAGTTTGAAACACTTTTAGTTTAATACCTAATTAAGTTGCTTAAATCTTGGTTTAAGTCATATAAAAATGAGCTTGTGTTTTAGACATGTTAATATTTATTTTTTGGTTTCTCTCAAATTATTTTTTTAGATGTCATTATCCAAAAAGACTGAAATTGATTAAGTAAAAAATGTTTTAAATAGGCTAGCTTTATTTTTTTTTGCCTTTAACATAAAATTCAATTATCCAGTCATTATATACTCAATATTACTAACAATGAAAAATAACTATACATATGATATAAAATATTTTTTGAAGATTAATACAAGTTGGCATAAATCTGATATTGATATGTTTTATTTTTGCTTATTTCTCAAGCTCCTCATATACAGAGTAACTCACAAACAGTATATATACTCTATGAGGTAAAATACATTGTGTAACCAAATATGTTTCATTGGTGTAATATAAAACATAATATAGAAATTATATTTTTTTATTTAATTTAAGTTTTAAATCTTGATATATTTTATGTTTTTAATACATTTCCAGGTGCATAAAAACTCAGATATAAGAAGTTGGAAAAATTCAATTACTGAAATAATAAACTATTTATATGAATGGTAAGTTTTTTTTTTTAATTGAAGGAATTTTGTTTTGATTTCTACATTGCTGGAAGAGAAGTTTTTATTAAAAAATCTAATTTAACTTGATTTAAGTTATATTTATTCAAGTTAACTAGCCTGAGTTGTAATATTTTCAAGTGTAAAATATAATATTATTCATATGAATTATTGATTTGTTTATTTCAGACTAGAAATTGTTTTAGTATTAGTCAACTTGGTGAACATTGACACTCACAATTGTAAATAAACTTAATAGTAAAATCAAAACAATTTATTAATATTGTTTACATTGTGGTAATATAACAAACATAATATGTGGACTTGATCTCTTTGAAATTTATATGACTAGCATGATCAAGATCAAATATTTTTACTTTACCATTCTAAGTTAATTTGTGTATTCCAGGTGACCATATTTCAATTAAGGAATGTGTGAAATAAATTTTAAATGGACATTAATGATTGATTCTTTAGAAATTGAAAGATAAATATATAAAAAGGATAAAATTAAATATAATTTAAAAAAAAAACAACTTAATTGCAGAAAAAACTTTATCATAATTATTAGTTCAAATAAATTTTAATTAACTTCAAAGTCATTAGATATTAATATATATTACTGAGGTATTAAATTTTCCAATTTCAATTCATTTCATTTATGTCCAGATCCAAATCTCTTTAACAAATAAACATGGGGGCACATAATTCTAAAGGTAAAAAAATTTTTATTATGTAATGTAATTTATAATAACAAATGTTAATAGGTAATTCTTGTGTGTTTGTTAGTTTAGTATAAAAAAATGTACATAAATACTTATGTTTAATATGTCAGTATTTATTTACTTCTGTTAATAAACATTGTTAAATAACAACCTAATATATTATTGTCTCTTCAGCTAAGTTATCTGGTCAGAGTGAGCTGGAAAAACCAGTGGATCAAATTTATGGTAATATGTTTTTTTTTATCGTTTCTCTTAAAAATATTAACATAGCAATAAACTAAAATTGTTGTTTATTTAATTATAAAAGCAAAAATCAATGGTCAATTCAGTTATCTAAAAATAAACATAATATTTTATTGATTTTTTGTTGTAAAATAAGTTATAAATGTTTTATTTTGTTTTTAGGTGATCATGAAACTCAGGTGTCAGAAGGTGGAGAAGCTGATCTACACAAACATCTTATTGATTGTAAGAAGAATCCAGGTCATAGACAGTTTATACCTGTTGATACATTCACAATAAACCATCTACCTGAAGGTCATCGTGACAAGGATATGTATGAACTAATCAAAGCTACAGCTGACCTGACAGTCAGAGTTGATGTCAAAATGACCAGTCCACGCAGACCAGAGTTTTGGCCAAACACAAAAGTTTCATATCCATTTTACAACATGAGAGACAAAACAAACTGGAGAAAAGGAAGTGGGTGGGTGAGTGGAGTGGACAAGTTTACAGATGGATATGGTGATATACAAGGAGGTAAACATTGGAAAAACTACACATCATGTTGGTGTACAAAATGTAAACATTCAGACACAGCCAGCCACGTGTGGTGGGAGTTTGATGTGTACACAGCCACACATGTTGTGTTTGATAACATTGAGGCCAGCCACACGTCCTTAAGATTGTTTTATGACAGAGAAGACAGTCCAGTGGTCAGTGTTGATCAGGTCAGTCATCTTTATGTAAACATTGTGAGAGACTGGTGCAGGTTGAAATGTGTGACATGTGACGAAAATCTGGGAAATAAACTGGATCAGTTGTGGAGACAATATGGTAATGTCTGGTGGAAAGTCTGGAACAAATACAGAAAATCTCGAGATGTGGACAAGTTGAACTTTATAGTGTCACATCCTCATGGATGTAGTAAACAGGTCAGTGTTGGTCACTGGGTGGACAAATACAAGGTGGGTAATGATTTAAAAAAATTTACCTACACAACATGTACATGTCCAGGTAGTAGTGGAGCCAAAGTTCATTGTGTGGGGTATGAAGATGTTGATTGTGGTTATGATGATGTTGTTGGTAGGTGGTTGTATCAACTTGTCCACAGTGGAAGTTTAAATTCTAAAATTAATTACAGCGGGGCTAGTATTGTCTAGTGATTTGTTTGTAAACAAACAATTTGAAAGGGTTCTATTTTATTTGTATGTCGTTCTATTATATTACAAGTTGAAAAGCCTGCTGACGCTGGCTGCTTGCTACCTGCAATGTAATAGGAAATCCTTGTCTGTTTAGATTTCCAGTTTTGGAATTCCCCAGACTATTTTTAGCCGAGATAGACAAAAATTTCGGAATTTACACTTGCTTGTTAATTCCCTAGGCCCTAGACTATTTTTAGCCGGGATCACAAGTACGGTTAGTCTACCGCCTAGGTTAGACGATTATGTATTAGATGACATCAACATAAACATTTGTTGTTTGTTTATTATTGTCATCAATATATTTATTTGTTCTAATGTTGTTTGTTTATTATTGTCATCAATATATTTATTTGTTCTAATGTTGTTTGTTTATTATTGTCATCAATATATTTATTTATTCTAATGTTGTTTGTTTATTATTGTCATCAACATATTTATTTATTATAATGTTGTTTATGTTCTGTACATTAGTTTGTCTGGACTCAAATATTTTCAATAAAACTGTCAATTGGCCAATATCATTGTTTATTTCTGTTTATTTCTGTCACGTCATGTTTTTGTTAATTTGTTTAGTAAATTAATGATTAAATGTTTACAGTAAATAGATAAATAAACTGTAACGCCATAAACAAAAGTCACAAAAAATTAAAATTATTTTATTATAATATTAAACAATTAAATATCGAAAATAGGTGCACAGTCGACAACATTTAATCAATTAATGTAAAAGTTAATAAACATTGGTCAGTTAAGTAATATTAAACAATATTTAATAAAATAATCAACATACAATAAATTATATTTAATTTCTAATAAATTTTAAATATGTAAACCGTCAGTAAAAAACTTAAAGACTATGGTAATTAAAGGGAAATAATCATTAAAATATCTATTTGTAATAGTCATGTTTTAGTTGTCTCCTTTAACCTTTTCATTTGTCTTTACATTTTTCAAATTTGTAATTGCTTTTCTTAAATATATCATTGAGTATAACAGCAGACACCTACCATATCTAATCAATTATAGTCATAACTTAGGTTTCCAATGAAAGAACAGGAAATAATTATAAATTAAGATTACAAATGAGAAAAATTTAACATAACATCTAAAACATTTCATCTCATCCTTACAGAGACTTCACACACTAAACACACAAAAAAAAAGGAATATTTATCTATTGGTTATATTGACTACAAATGGGACAAGTTTTGCATTTTCCTCCTTTTAACTTCAACATGGTTGAGACTGAAATGGCTCTGGAATCACCACAGAGGGTGGTGAAAATATTTTATAAGAGTATCCTTACTCTTACAGATAAACCCAAGTGTGGTTTGACGCAAATAACTGATTATAATTTGTACTTTAGAGAATGCATTTGCCAAATGTTATAAATGGTTCTAGGTATATAAAATATTGAGAGACAAAATCTCATATATGATTTTAAAAATTGCCTGTATACATAAAAAACTGTACTATTGACATACGAATCCATTGAACCCGTATTAGACTAGACTTATAACAATAAACAAACAAAAATACCATCAATATTGACATCAATCAATCAACTGTCTTTGTAACTGTCCATCTGTACAAGTATTTCTGTATTGACATCAATCAATCAACTGTATTTGTAATTGTACATCTCTACAAGTATTTCTGTATGTACATTAATTGGTTAATAGCTTAACAATATGGAATATGTGTTTATCCTGATCAGATCTACTTAGTGTGTGTGTGTGTGTGTGTACGTATGTGTATGTTAGTGTGTGTATGTGTGTGTGTATGTATTTGTCTGTTTGTGTATGTTTGTATTTATGTGTGTGAGTTTGTATGTGTGTATATATTGGTATGTGTGGGTATGTGTGTGTGTGTGTGCAGTAAAATGTACCTGTAAAGATACGATGAAATCTCTTGAATCCTATAAATTTATATCGGGATGGTTTTTATGGCACTGCGTGATACTCATATAGTTGCTGCTTAACCTTTTTGTTTACGTTTTCAAATGACACATGTTTCCTTAGTGCTATTTAACCCGTGGCCGGTGGAAGGGGTGAGGAGGTACAGAAGCAATGCTGGCTGTATTTAGCATGGATTGACAGAAGGGAGATAATTTGAACAAACTTCAGCCGATAAAAAAATTATGTCGTGCGTCGGTCATCTATAAGTGTTTCTATAACAAACAAACAAAATTATTTGAAAAACTCTACTGAAACAAAATGTGTGTTGAATTAATATTAGTTTTAGCTTCAGGTCTAACGGCGAGAGTAATTATTAAGATACAGACAACATTCAACATGTTTAATAGTTCAGGTAGGTCGTTTGCAACACTCGGTCCACTATGCCAACATAACTCAGCATCTGACACTTGTCAAAGATCTCACAAATGACGCTGGTCATAGTTTTTACAAAGGACACTAGCCATAAATCCCACAAATGACATTAGCCATATGTCGCACACATAACACTCGAAATCGGTCACACAATGACATTAGCCATAGGTTCCACTAATGATATTTGTCATTGGTTAAACAAATAACAATAGTCATATGTCCCAATAACGACATTAGCCATTGGTCCCCTTAAATGACACTTGTCATATGTCCCAATAACGACATTAGCCATTGGTCCCTTAAATGACAATTACCATAAGTTCCATTAATGACATTAGCTATTGTTCCCTGAATTGACGCTTGCCATTGACCCTACAAATGGCATGAGTCATATATTTGACAAATGACATAAGCCATTGGTCCCACAAATGGCCTTAGTCATAGGTCCCACAAATGACAATAGCCATGTGTTCCAGAAATGACAATAGCGATTGGTCCCACAAATATTATTAGTCATTGGTCCCACAAATGACACTTGTCGTAGATGTCACAAATGACATTAGTCTTAGGTCTCACTATTGACGATAGTCATTGGTCCCACAAATGACACGTTTCATATATCTCGCTAGTTAGTCTTGTTTAATTGGCGTTATAAAAATGTTCATAGTGTCGGCTATGTTTGTAAATATGCTTGAAGTTTGACAATAATTTTTTCTGAGAGAACTGACTGATATAAATTGATAAATACCTTATGTTGAGGCAGAAACAAATGAACACATTCAGAAACAATAGAATCAAAGACCCAAATTAAAATATTTGAGTTTCTTGCTGACATCATTAATTAACCAAGAGCTTTTGAAAGATTTGACATTTATATCTGTTGGGTTGTAATTTACCTTAAAGTTTAAACTTTGGCCATATTCTAATAGACTTATGGAATGACATTTTATAAAAATCGTAATAAATATTTGCCATTGGTGAATATCTTTAACAGTAGCGTATAATTTTCTATCAAGACTAATTGCGTTGACAAAATAAGAACCCCACCTTAAACGTGTAGGCCAAGATGTATTCAATGTAAAAAGAAAATATAGATCACATATACTTGGTCTGTTTAATAGTATGTGGGCATAAAGCTTTCAGCAGACATTTAAATTGGCATCCAGTGTAAAACATAAATTACTCTTATGGAATATAGAGCACGAGTAGCTAAATGCGGCTCTTATAGTCAAATAAAGGTCTACGATGTGTTTTGTGCAGCTCCCAATGAGCCAGATTTTTCAAATATCTAATTTCCCGAGCTCACTCAATCGTAATATAATGAGAGACATTAAATATTAGTCACTTTTGTGGAATTTCCAAATATTTTAAAATGGAAAGTACCGTACTATTTATAGAACTTTGAAACTCGATATTAGAAATGATTCTTTGTAATCATACGTCCTAACAGATCAGTCAGGAAAAAAAAAGGAGAGACAAAAAAGTGTATATATTTAGACTAGCTAGGTAAGTTGTAAAACTCTTTAATAAATAGTTTAATAGCCTTATCATGTATAATGAATTTTTTTATTGTTCGGCCCTAATTACAGTGTAAGTATGGTAATAAGTATTTGGACACAGCTAAAAAATTCTGATAGTGGTTTTCTGTATTTCAGTAAGTTTTCATTTTAATAATATTTTTTTTTAATTCAATATATCATGTGGTACAGATAATATAAGTAAACTAAAGATAAATATATTAAATGAGAAATACTGGTTTTTCCTATCATAAATCGAACTTTAAGTAACAATATCAATATTAGACAGTCAACGGTATTATTTTTAAAAGGATATTGAAATAGTGATGACTGTTTGTTTGGGTTTTTTTTTTCTTTTGTTATGATTACAAAGTGTTATAACCAAACACATGATGCACATTTTAATTAAATAAAACTGCAAAAAAGTATCCATAGGCTGCCTATTTGTTTTTCTCAAAAGATGGCGTTTTCATGCCTATTTAACCAATTACTGTCTTTTTATTTGGTTTTCGAAAATAAATATTATATTAAAAAAAAATTAATTTTAACTTATGAAATCTAATTTTTTAATCTATACTTTGAATTGGTAGAAAACGTTACAGTGTAATTAATATACTTAAAATACTTCGTAATAATGTTAGAATCCCCCTTGTAACATTTTACTTTTGTAATTATAGACAGATTAAAAATATTATTTCTTATTTTTCAAATAATGTATTAGCTTTCAAGATATATTAGATGTTATATTTATTATTATATCTAGCTTTATTTTTAGCTACTTTTTATTCGCAGCAATAATTCAAAAAAAATTATAAATATCTGCTAAAATAAATTTTCATTCCTTGTTGACATCGTTACTTGCATAATTATTTGTATTTAAATTAGTATCTACTGGTATATCTAGACTAGTATCTATTGATATATCTAGACTAGTATATACCGATATATCGAGACTAGTATCTACCTATATATATATATACGCAGTTTATATGGCTTAAGGAAAATGTTATTTTAATTAACACGAGTGGCAATTGAGCCATAAAAACCAATAAAATAAATTAAGTTAGGAAAGAATATGGACTAAAATTAAAAAAATAAAATTTTCCATTGTTAGGATTTTTTTTTTAATTTAACAGTAATTGAACTTTCAAAGTTTAAAATACACAAACATTTTGATTTATAAAGCTGTAAAAAAAATTCAATTTATAAAATATATATCTTAAGTTGTTAAAAAAGCTAAAAATATATATATTGAGTTGTTAAAGAAAGCTAACATTTGTTTTTGAAAGTTATATTTAAAAAAAAATGACATAAATCAAGTAGACACTAATTTTTAAAGCGGGAAAAAAATTGTTCAAATAGTGTATTATTTTTGTCTATAACTCAAAGAAAGATTCCTAAAACTTCATCCCTATTAGTTACAGGTGTCTTGTATTAAAGACACAATGAAGTTACATTTGAGCTGAAAGTCATTTGGTAAAATAGTATGTGCCATTGGTGTAACATAAAACTTAATATCTAAATTTTATATTTTGATTTCATTTAATACTCTTGATATATTTTCTGTTTTCTGTTTTATTGTATAGATATCCCGTTAAGAAAAAAATCCCATTTCGGAGGTTGGGAAAATTTAATTACTGAAATAAAAGTAGATTATTTCTTTAGTAAGTGTTTTTATTACAGTAATAAGACTAATTGCCTGCATTATTTTATACTCTGTTGGGAGGAAAAGTTTTTAATCAATTTTTTAATGTAACTTTATATTGAAATCTCTTTATTTAAGATAAATGTCCTGAATTTGAATATTTTCATTTGTAAACTATGATATTATTCTTATGAATTATTGATTGGTTTATTTCAGACTTAAAAATGTATTAAAGCTGAGGTGTAAAGTCAATTGGTGAACAGTGGAACTCATACAATGGACAATCAACTTTATGGTAAAATCAAACACAATTTAGTATTGTTTACACTGCGGTAATATAACAGACATAATCTGTGTACTTGATATCTTTGATATTATAATGTTTAGCATATTGAAATACTTTCTACTTTAAATTGTAAGTTGATTTGTCTCTTCCAGGTGATCATGAAATTCAGGTGTCAGAAGGTGGAGAAGCTGATCTACACAAACATCTTAATGGCTGTGAGAAGAATCCAGGTCATACACAGTTTATACCTGTTGATAGATTCACATTAAACCATCTACCTGAAAGACATCGTGACAAGTATTTGTATGAACTGATCAAAGCTACAGCTGACCTCACAGTCAGAGTCAATGTTCAAATGACCAGTCCACACAGACCAGAGTTTTGGCCAGACACAGAAGTTTCATATCCATTTTACAACATGAGAGACAAAACCAACTTTACAACAGGAAGTGGAATGGTGGGTGGAGTGCACAAGTTTACAGACGGATATAGGAATCGAAATAAAATTAAACATGAGAAGAACTACACAACATGTTGGTGTAAACAATGTCAACATTCAGACACAGCTAGCCACGTGTGGTGGGAGTTTCATGTGTTCACAGCCACACATGTGGTGTTATGACATTGAGGCCAACCACACATCATTGAGATTGTTTTATGATAGAGAAGACAGTCCAGTGGTCAGTGTTGATCAGGTCAGTGTTGATGATGCATACATTGAGAAAGACATGTGTTTGTTGGATTGTGTGACATGTGATAAAAATCTGGGAGATAAACTGGAAAACTTGTGTAGACATTATGATGATGTCTGGAGGATAGTCAGGAACAAATACAGAAAATCTCGAGATGTGGACAAGTTGAACTTTATAGTGTCACATCCTCATGGATGTAGTAAACAGGTCAGTGTTGGTCGCTGGGTGGACAAATACAAGCTGGATGATTATTACAATAAATTTACCTACACAACATGTACATGTCCAGGTAGTAGTGGAGCCACAGTTCATTGTGTGGGGTATGAAGTTGCTGGGTTTGTGTATCAACCTGTCCACAGTGGAAGTTTAAATTCTAAACTTAATTACAGTGGTGCTGGTCTTGTCTAGTGAGGTTTTTGTAAACAAACAATATGGCGGTGTTGTATTTTATTTGTTTGTCATTCTATTATATTATGATATCAATATAAACATTTGTTGTTTGTTTATTATTATCATCAATATATTTATTTATTCTAATGTTGTTTGTTTATTATTGTCAGCAATATATTTATTTATTCTAATTGTGTTTATATTCTGTACGTTTATGTGCCTGGACTCAAATACTTTCAATAAAACTTTCAATTGGCCAAAATTATTGTTTGTCTTTGTTTATTGATGTCACTTCATGTTTCTGTTGATTTGTTTATTAATCAATTATTTATTGTTTTCAGTAAATAAATAAACAAATTGTAACGTCATAATTACAAGAGAACAATTTCAATAAACTTTTTTCAGGTAGTGTTAACTTGAACAAATGTAAATGCACATCCATTTGTACATTAATGAAAAACATTATCAACATTGATATGACTGTAATGTTAAAAAACTACACATTATGGTTAATGAATTTGAAGTTGTTCAGATTTAAAAAAAAAAAGATGTAAATTACACTGAAATAAAAAATATTTGTAATCATAGGGAGTCATTAAAATATTTATATTTCACTAGTAAACAATGGCCCGGTACCCGGACAGGCGAGTAGGCATATAGTTCGAGTTTTGAAAATGTTGATATATATGTATATATATATATATATATATATATATATATATATATATATATATATTTCAGCGCGTTAACAGTCAATATAGTCAAAGTGGCCCCGAAGGACATGAACAGATTATTACATTCAGAATAGGGACACCTAATAGTACATCAAATAAAGTTCATATGTTAAATAGTTTACCCAAAAGAAAATAATGCTCACCATGGGTACACAATTTTTACATAAACAACCCCCGATGATTAAACTCTTGAAATCTTTATTCCTTTAGAATATTTTAATGGAATCCTTTATAAACTTTTCTTCATTTTATGTTTTATGATGTTCAACATGACGTATAAAAAAAAAGATAGACTTGAGTGCCTTTAAGCGAAACGCTACATGTTTACTTTTATACACATTGTAGTATACTACAATTAAGTAAGAAAATATTGCCAACCCGGCAGTTTTGAACCTAAGGATTTTGGGGCCCGATGGGCTTGGCCTATTTTGGGGGCGCCCCTGCATTTTGACATGTGATAACATTTTGGCCCCACTCAAGCTGGGTTCCGGGGAGAAATAATCGTTATTTAGCTTTTATAAGACCTTCATTAAAAAATAATATTCCATCAATCCAGTTAAGGCCGCAGACGTAGAAACTATTAGGCCTCTAAAAAAAGAAAGAAATGCCAAAGCGTTCAACATTAGAGTTCTGTGAAGCCAGTGCCAAACCTAGGGATTTTGGCCTCTTCGGGGGCCCCTAAATTTCGACATGAGATAATGTACTTAATATTGAGTGTATAAATATTTGGGGGCCCTCCTCAAGCTAGGGCCCCCTCCACACACCCTCTATGTGAACCCCCAATCATAAATTGGTTTGTTTGCATTGTCAACATTGTGTAAGGTGCTACTCAAACTCAACCCCATTTTCAATTCATTCATGTGACGTTATAGAAAAAAAAATGAAAAAAAAAATATTGTGACGTATTTTAGGTTAGTAATAAAGGAAAATATTTGTACATTAAGTATAGACACATTTTAGAAATAATACAAGACTAAACAATATAAATATTACATTATCTTAAGATATCCGTAATACAAAATTGCTATGGATTTAAAATTTAGATGGTTGAAAATAATACAAAATATTAATTAATTGAACGATTTATGTAGATATTTCTTTTATGATCGCTTCTCATTTAATAACAAATTGAACACCATAAAAATATTATATTATTGTGAGATATACATATGACATTCTTCTAAAAAAGTATTCGTTTGTGGCGAGTATCATATAAATATTTAGAAACACGTATCTATTAGTTGTGGTGAGTATCATATGAATATTTTGGCATGATATTTGTATGAACGCTCCATCTTGGTCTGAGAGACATCATGATCTACGGTGAATAAATCATTGGGGTTCTCTAGTAGAAATTTAAAAAAAAATTCTTGCGAAGGTGGTGGTACAGTTGTCAATGAAGATTACCCGAGACCGTAGTATTCACAGCTAGTGGTGGTGACGGATTTGGTCGGCACACAACGCCCTTCCTCTCCGTCCCACCGAAGCACATCTGCGCAGCCTGCCATTTCGGGCTAAGAATACAGGCACACTACAACCTCCCCTCTGTCCGAGAGGCAGGAAAAACCCCTTGCCTTGCCATTCTGGCCGATCGGCAGTACACACACCCTGCTGGTCTGGCCAGATTGGACAAGTCGTAAAACCCTTTTTTCTGCCATCCCTGCAGATGTTAGTTTGCACACTCACCCCGCCGCTCTGTAGGGATTGCAGACGTGCATCAGCGCCGCCAACAATGCTGGTGTGGTAGGCACACTACACCCTATCATGCTGGCAATGGCGGCGTAAAATAAAACAAAAATTAATTATAAATAATAATATTTAGTCATGATGTTGAGTTACCTCTCCTAAGATAGCTTTCATTGTCTCATGGCAAAGATGATCGTGGCGGTCGAAAAATTATGTTGTGATTGCGATTTGGCTTTCACAACCTTACCTGCCTATGTATGTGTATTGGTCACCTCTACATTATACATATGACATTACTGGCAGCCAAGTAGGAGACATCTTACTCGGCCGACCAGTTGGGAGCCGGATCATGCATGTTAAGTAAAATACAGAAAATATTTCTGTCATCTATGAATTGTTTATGCTGCCATCTTGTATGACAGACACATCTCGTATGACAGACGCGGGATTTCATGACAGACACGGGATTGTCGACAGAGCAGAAAAGGATTTTTTCGTATTATAGATTATCAGGTTTTTGTTGTCTCTAGTAACTTTAAAAAATAATTCAAAATATTTCTTTAATTAACACCAACAAATATTTTGGTAACATTAAAAAAAAGCCAGTAACCAGGTGAAAATTACACATATCAGACTATACTACACATTTATATACACCTACCCAGAAGCAGAAGATCCACAGAAGCAGAAGAGAAAATAATACAAAGTATATACACCATAAATAATACTACAATATATATATATATATATATATATATATATATATATATATATATATATATATATATATATATATATATATACATTAAATAAATTGAGCTTTTTGTTATTGTGCACACATCAGACAAGTTGTTCCATGTTCGTCTGTCATGTAAAAGTGTAGGCCTACAAATAAATATTTGACACCACGCATTACCCCAAGACAACGCCATCACAAAGTCTTCCTGCTAGCATGTAACAGTCTACCAGCTAGCTTGTGACATTCTACTTACTAGTTAGTAACAATCTACCTGCTAGCTTGTAACATAGATGGATAAATTCTGCATTGTTTCTTTTAAATCTACAAAACAATTTCAGGCAAATAATGAATTATAAAATATTTCATCTATGATTTCATCTATCATTTCGATAATTTAATTGAGAATTTAGCTCACCCTAGAAAACATATTTTATTCATGTATTTATTCCCTATGCAGATATAATGAATATAAAAAGCTAATAATTAAATTATTTTATTTTAAAGATACAGAAGATCTTCAACTATCCGACTAATTAGTAAACTATTGTATTTTCGAATAATCCAATGTCGAACTGACCGCCACTCCGTAATGATTTATGAGTTCTACAGAATCATAATTATTTTCAATTCCTACAAATAAAAGTCATGTATTTTCAGAAATTAGAGTTCGAAGAATCCCAACACATAAATAGATATTAGGTCTCCAAGATTCTTTGACTAATTACCCGATAAAGATTGTCCGTTTGCCTTATCTACCCCCAACCCCCGCATCAGACATTACACACTTAGGACTAAACAGAAGTACTGACATACTGAATTAGTTGAACTAAACATAGCTATTCACTGTCAAAATTACGTACACTGATACATGGCAACAATAATTTATTTACACAGTATACCCATATCAATTTATCACCTATCACTTTTAAACTTTTTTTATTAATTAATTTGTTTAAACTAATTTTTCTAATTTGATAAGTTTTTATGTTTTTTTTTATGTTGAATCAAAGTGTTAAATTAATGCAGAATTTCTTCAAAGTATAAAACGTTGATTTTAAAAAGCTGGTATATTCATTAAAGTAGTAACAATATTAATTTTTTTATATTTTTAATTTGGAATGTATAATTTTTTTTTCATTATGGCTTTAAAAAATATTTTAGATTTTAAATGTCATTTTGATTAACATGGTCTGAGTGGAAAGTGGCCAATAACAAACAAAAACTGATTTGTATTTGAGAATAAAATCAGGTGAATTTTTTTTTTCAATGTCTAAAGTTTGTATTTTTTTTACTTTCACGTTTAAAACTCAAAAACGTTGTACTAAGTAAAGTTTATTTTATATTATCTCAGTGTGATCAAAGATACTGGGATATTGGACAAATTGAATTAGTAAAATAATACAAGATATTTTTATGGTAAGTTTTTTTTTTATTACAGGATTTATGTGATGTGGCGGTGTCGATGAATGTCATAATTGATGTCGCGTGCTTTCGATTCCATTGTAACAATAGTGATCGCACAACTTTGCTGAATTTATAATGTTACAAAAAACAAACATGTGGGGTGGGGGAGGAGAGAAAATCCGTAAATAATCACTAAACGAATCTGGAAAAACGTGTTGTTATTTTATAAACTCTTTCTTGGCATAACTGTAGAATAAAAATCCAAAACCCCTAAATTTGTTATTTTTATAACATTCTAGAGATCAATATTTGATACGTTCAAGTGTGCCTTGGTTCTCATTTGTGGGTCGCCACCTGATATGAAGTGGGCTGCCAAAATGTAAATGATAACTTAATTGAAAATAAATACAACTATTTAAATTTACTTTTATAATTTTATGTTTCTCTACGGCTGTGTGGTATAAACCTAATAAAACTTCTTCGTGAGTCGTGAATACCACAAGTTAGAGAACCACTGTGTAAGTGTACTAAATATTAGATTTAGCTCAGTGTAACAAACATTTCGAAAACATTTAGAACTGTCTTGTGTACAGATGTGATTATATTCTATAACAATGATTTGATAGGTGTCATGTAAATGAACTTATTAGTGTAGCAATTGCAGACTCAGCCGAGCGAGATTTTGAATTGTCAAATTTGAAAAAAATCATGAATATGAAACTAATATTCTATTATCTTGCTATTTTGACCTATTATATCCGGGTTCACATAACATGTGTTGTTCTTTGACCTCTACCAGTACACTGCGGTATATAATGTAGACTATTGAATGAAACTATTCTCTTTTAACTTCGGCCGGCAAGATAGCAGGTGATTCCCTGTTGAATGACCTCAGTATGAATAAAAAAACTGATGCGATGTAAAGGGTTCGAAATGCAAATCTGAGGGTGTGGTGGGAAGAGCAAGGTAATAGGCCTAAGTGAGCGGTCCGTAAATTCAAATTTTAAAGAGTGAATGGACAATTTATAAAATTGGAGAAACTCTAAAACATGAACATTTTTGTCAAATTAACAAAATTATGTGTTGCTATAATATAAAAATATATCAAATCTTTTTTGACGCAACTGTCGCACATTGATGGCAATTAGTTTTATAGTTTAAAAATTTACTATAACTACATGCGATTCGCATAGCTAGATTACTACTAACGGTTTTTTTCAACTTCTGAGAATTAATTTCTTATTATAGAACTTTCAGAATAGCATGTAATCTAATTGGAAAATTCCTATATGACTAGTTCTGACATTCAAAAACACAGCTCACAGACAGATTTGAGCGATTGCTTACTACTTGGCCCTTCGTCTAAAGGGGTATTGCGCTTAAGAGTAATTTATGTTAGGTTTGATAAAAAAGTACTCTAAGTTGTATATTGAATGTACTATGTACTAAACAGCATTTTATATTAGTGGAACTTTGTGTTTGTACAACAGGCAGCTTGATTGAAAGTAACCCCACATGTAAGTTTGTAGAAAGAGTTATAACTAGTTAATGTGTGTATATCTCATCGTTATATTGAAAGTAAAATTCAGTGTAATTTTTATCGCCATCAGTTGTAATTAGTAAACTAATTTTTATAAGACAAGTCATTGTATCTAAAGTAACACAACAATGATCGTTTAACATTAATAAAAATGTGTTGCTATATTAAACGTATTGAAACATGGAAGAATTCAGGACATATGTTGTAGTTAGTAAAACAAATTGTTTGCTGAAAAATAATTATTTCCCCCTTTTTTTTACACGTAAATCAACCTATACATGTCAGTGACGTCCATAGGTATATTAACTGCAATGGCGTAGTGAGCTTAACTCACGCCTGGGCACAATACCTTTTTAGCGCCCATTTCCCCCGTTCGAAAACCATATACTATTATATGTAAAATATACCATCTGCGCCCTTGCATTTTGATGCCTCCTTGCCCACCCCTCGCAACACCACTGATTAACTGTAAAAACGACCCTCATGTTCTGCGTCTAAAAGATATTTTGTTTCCAATTTTCGCAAAAATTTAATCAAGTACAAAGTACAAAACATTGTAAGAAATATTTTTCACAAATAAAGTGTGAATTATATTTATTTCTGTTGAATGTAATTTGTAATCAATCAACTCTAATGTAAAATTTATTGAATTATACTAGCGACACTGGGCTACAAATAAACGTTCTTACTGAACTCCAAACCTTTTTATTCTCTTATGCCAAGTTTAGCAATTGAACCATAGACCATGGTGCAGTGAGGGGGTGAAAGGACATAACTTTAACGAACTTGACTGATAAAACAATTATGTCAGGCGTTAGTCATCTAAGTTTTTATATAAAAAATACAATATTTTCTTTATAATCAACTGGGAAAATCTACTGCTAAAATGAGATAAATTAAAAAGAAATAGAAGACATTCAATATTTTTGTTTATTATGTTAGATCGTTTAGTGTTTTGGCTTTGTAAATGGCCCACTTGGTCCAACATCTGATACTAATTGGTCCTGCTAATGTCACTAACCATATATAAAGCTGATTGTAGATGTAAGGAACGACTTTCATAGTTTTGCCCGGGAATAATACTGGCCATATATCCTGCTTGCATCACAACACATAGATTTTGGAAATAAAACTGCCCATAGATATGGAAATAAAACTGACTATAGATATAGGGAATGACACTGACCATAGATACAGTGAATGAAGCTGAACATAGATACAGGGAATGAAGCTGACCATAGATACAGGGAATGAAGCTGACCATAGATCCAGTGAATGAAGCTGACCATAGATCCCGGTTATGACAATGACCATAGATCCATGGAATGACAAAGACCAGAGATCCAGGGAATAACACTGACCATAGAGCCAGGGAATGACACTGACCAGAGATATATGGAATCACTATGACCTGAGATACAGAGAATGACACTGAACATAGATACAGGGAATAAAGCTAACCAAAGATACAGGCGATGAAGCTGACCATAGATCCATGGAATTATACTGACCATAATTTCAGGGAATGGCACTTGGCAATAGATCCCGGGAATGAGACTGGCTCTAAACCTTCAATACAGATTTGCATTGATAAATGCTTTATGTAACAACAGTATTAAATTAAAATATTTAGCAGCCATAGATTCAAAATCCCAATTAAAATGTTTTGAGTTCCTTGATGGCACCAACAAGTCTGACACAATTGATAATTTATTTATTTCTGTTTTCAATATATCGACGCTCCATTTACTGCGACATCTGCAGGAAATGGGTTTCAAAAAATAAATTTATTTTAAAAATCTACTCACATACTTAATAATTCAACGATTTGACATTTATTTATATTGAGTCTGAAATTACCTTTACTTAATAATTTGACCATATTCTAATATCTATTGATAAGTTTGTCTCACCAGTCTATAGATAATCACAAAAGTCTATAGATAATCAGTTTGTCCAACCAGTCTAAAAATAATCAATTTGTCTCACCAGTCTATAGATAATCAGTTTGTCTACAAATCTATAGATAATTAGTATGTCTTACCAGTCTATAGATCATCTTATTGTCTCCCCAGTCTATAACTGGTTACCACTTATGCAAATAGTTTTTAAAATAGTTGACAAAAAAGGCAAATCCCACTATTAATTTAAAAGCATGCCTATACTAAGAAATGCATTTAAATATTTATTAAAAATATTAAAACTGTCATTAGAATGATTTTTCTGCTCATTAATAATTGACTTATTACCTCTATTGTTGGAGTATTAAAAATATATTAGGCTAACTTTTTATATATTACGTTTATCCTAATCATTCAAATTTTGTAAGTTTTTCATTAAAAAAATGTTAAAATAATGTAAATGTTATTTTATATAAAAAAAACATTAATTTTGAAATGTTCTAAAATTATATGTTTAAATGTATAAATGCTGAACTAAGACTTTAAGAAAAATAATATTTTAAATTAAAAATGTCAGTTATATTAACATGACCTGAGCAGAAAGTGAGCCATTAAAAAAAAAGTAATTTTTGGAATTTTAAAATAATTTTTAAGGTCTATTTTTTTTAATAATAGTGTTTAATGAATTGTATTGTATATACCCAAAGGTTAATCAATACAACTCAGATGTCAGAAATAATACAAAATTATTTTATGGCAATTTTTTACTACAGGAATTATCTGTTGAACTGTGCAGTGTTGGAAGGAAAACTATACATTTAAATGTTGTTTTTTTTTTAACTTTATATTAAGAGCACTTTATTAAATTGACTAGCTTAAGTTTACATACTTGCAGTTGTGAACAGCAATTTTATTGATACGAATTTTTTTATTGTTTATTTTAGACATAAATTGTATTATAGCTCAGGTCAAATGTCAATTGGTGCAAAGTGAAACTCACATAATGGGAAATAAGCTTTTGGTATAAAGTCAAACGCAAATTACTAATATTTTTACATTGTAGTGATATAATATGTGGACTTAGTATTGTTGATATTTAATGTTTAGAATGTTTAAATATTTTCTACTATATAATTCTTAGTTAATTTGTCTATTCCAGGTGATCATGAAACTCAGGTGTCAGAAGGTGGGGAAGTTGATCTACACACAACATATCTTATTGGCTGTTTGATGAATCTAGGTCATTCCAAATTCATACCTGTTGATACATTTTTATTATACGTTCAGTTAGACGCTAAAATGAACAGTCCACACAGACCAGAATTTCGGGCGGACACAAATATTTCATATCCAGTATACAACATGAGAGACAAAAGAAACTGGAGAACAGGAAGTGGGATGGTGAGTAGTGTGGACATTAGTGGACAAGTATACTGATGGATTTTGAGATCAATATAAAAATTGGGAAGAATCACACCACATATGAGTGTAAAAAATGCCAACGTTCAGACACAGCCAACCACGTGTGGTGGGAGCTTGATGTGTACACAGCCACACATGTGGTGCTTGATGACATTTAGGCCGGACACACGTCATTGTGATTGTTTTATGATAGAGAAGACAGTCAAGTTGTCAGTGTTGATAAGGTCAGTATTGTCGAAGTAAACACTGAGAGATACAGGTATGTGTTGAAATGTGTGACATGTGACAAAAATCTGCGAGATCAACTGAACACGTTGTGGAGACATTATGATGATGTCTGGTAGAAAGTCGGAACTAAATACAGAGTTCTTCCTGTTAGAGACAAGTTGATCTTTATAGTGTCACATCCTCATGGATGTAGTAAACAGGTCAGTGTTGGTCAATGGGTTGACAAATACAAGGTGGGTCATGATTAAAAAAATACCTACAAAACATGTACATGTCCAGGTAGTAGTGGAGCCAAAGTTCATTGTGTGGGGTATGAAATTGGTGGGGTATTACGTTGTGGTATCAACTTGTCCACAGTGGAAGATTAAATTCTAAACTTAATTAAAGCGGGACTGGTTATGTCTGGTGAGTTTTTTTATAAACGGTGTTATATTTTATTTGTATGCCATTCATTTACAATATATCAACATAAACATTTGTTGTTTTTTTTTATTATTTTCATCAATATTTTTATTTATTTTAATATTGTTCATATTGTGTATATTAATGTGTCTGGACTCAAATATTAGCCTAATTATTGTTTATCTTTTTTTTGTTTCTGTATTGTATGTCATTTGTTGTTGATTTGTTTATTAAATCAATCTCTAAAGATTTGAAGCAAATAAATGAACAAATTATGACTTTGTCAACAATAGTCACAAGTAAAGAAATATTTCAATAAACAATTACGTATCGAAAAATAGGTACACAGTCCAATGAATTTTATCAGATATTGTAAAACTGAATAAATATGAATGTACATTTGTATGCACAATAATAATTAACAATATTTTAACTATAAATCAATAATCAATCGATTGGACTAGATGATTTATGAATTTAAATATTTTTTTCCATTTAAAAAAATTAACGAAAAGGAAATCGAAAATCAAAGGGAAATATTTAACAAAATATTCATTTGTGATTGTCAAGTTTCAGTTATCTCCAGCGACTCTTTTATATGTTTTTTTTTCAAATTTATTTCTGAGTATCACTGCAGCCACTATTTATATCTAATCAATGATACCAGTCAGAACTGAGGTCTCCAATGGAAGAAAGGGAAATGATTAAAAAAAAAAGATTACAAAAGAGGGAATACAACTTTGAACTACTTTAGTAAGTAGGTGAATGTTGTAAACATAAAAGATAAAGCTTATGTTCGGTAAATATAGAATATTTTTTTTAAAAACGAATAATTTTGCGGATGTTGCTGTTGACACTAGATACAGTTTTAGTTTTTGTCATTATTTATTATAACGTCCACTTTAAAAAAAAATATTTTCACTACAATAATAAAAATAAAAATAATTGTTAAAATAATGTAAAATTTTAGTAACTTGTCCTAATTTTATTGTTGGTATTATTATGACAAATTTTTAGCAAAATTAACATCATGATAACAGTAATAAATATTACTAGAGTAATTATATCCATATCTTATGTCTCTGCATTGTGTAGTGGTAGTTGTAGTGACTCTTCGGTCGATCCCGGGCAAATTGACGTGGTCTGGATTGACCGGGACGATTGCAAAGTCATTCAATGCTTAGCCGCCACCCTTGGTTGTGGAAAAGGTCTCACTGGAAACAGCGTTTTCCAATATCAAGCACTATGAGCAAACATGGCGTTACTTAAGTTGGACAATGTGGTGCCGAAGTCAGATGGAGTGGCCGTCAAAAACTGACACAGGAGAATCGAACTGGCACATATTGCCCAGTTTTGCTATTGGCACTGTCTAATAGGTGCATACTTTTGGAGGTTAAGGGCTAATGTCGATTCTCTTTGCCGAAATTGCAGAGAGATTGAGAAAACCGTACATCATGTGCTATTTAAGTGCCCCTAGCTAATATCGGGTAGCCGTCTTGTCATTAGCGTTTATGGCAGTTCCCAGAAGTTTAGTGACACGACAAGTTTGATTTCACGGGCTCTAAGAGATGAACCTGTCAATGTATCACCTGCTAAACAAATTGAAGATCTAATATTAATGTTTTCTTTAATTTTTCGGATTCTGTGTATAGTACGGGAAATTGATTGGCTCTGGGCAGAACTTACCATGCATGTTTCAATTGAGTGATATCCTAGAACCCTCCCTATTTCCATGAGGGCATTTTTTGGTAACAACTTTTTAACGTTTTTTGTTGTTGTTTATATATGTTGTTTAGAAATGTTTAATTTTATTATATCTGTGGATTGACTATTGATAAATTGACCACAATGTTTTTCTTTAAATATTTGTATGTATCAAATAAAATCAAATGCACACTCAGATACGTTTAGCTACCATCATATATCTTTCATTGTCTCTACATATATACATGTATATGAATATGTTTTTATTATAACTATATAATACATCGACTTTATAATACATTGGCTGTATAATATATGATAATGTTAATGATGTAATATCACTTCAATTTACTTTTGAATCATTTTCAATAAAGGGCATTTATATACAAATTGTTTTTTTTTTTTTAATAATAATATTTTTTTCTTCCCTTGCTTAATTATGATCTATTGAATTTTAAGTAGTGTATGGATGGTCGAGTTGTGTAGAGCGCCTGACTGTCAACCTGGTGGTTCAAGGCTCGATTTTCGGTAAAAAAAACAAAGAGAATTTTCCTGGTCTTTCAGAAAATTCCTTGAAAGGTCATGAAGTTCCTGACTTTAGTTAGGGATGTATTAGTTACACCATCCAATTATAATCAATGACTATAGAAACATATCAATTATACACTTCCTCTGCACTGATGGTTCTTTAGCTCAATGGGTACTTTATTTTTTTTAAATTCAATTATAAAATATTGAATGACTGTCATTATAACTTCACTATTAAAATAACAGAAAAAAATATTTACATACTGTCTAAAAAAAATAATATCTGTTTCAAAACAGTGTCATACTAAAAAGTGATGTTTCAACAGTTGTAGTTAATCAGAAAATCAAGAGTTAATTACAAAGTGTGATACCTAAAACCTCGCTATCCCACTTCTAATAAAATGATTTTGATTTGTTTAATAAAATTAAAAAAAAAACATCACGGGTGTAAGGGGGGGGGAGGTATATGTAGTAGTGAGGGGTTGTTTATTGACTATCGACTTGATAGTCACAGCTTCGATCTTGGCTGAGATACTCGGGATATTTCAAGTTCATCATTCAGGTATAAAGGCACCTGATATCAACTTAACAAACTACAGTAGTATGCCTCCCTTGGTGCCTCCATCGTCATTGCACCCTCTGATCTTGTCGGGATGTAAAGGGGACCATTAGTGATGCAGCCCTTAATTCAATAGCCCCTAAGACAGCTTGGACCATCATGGATATAACCAAACATTCAGTAGCCCCTAGGACAGCTTGGACCATCAGGGATATAAACAGACATTCAGTAGCCCCTAGGACAGCTTGGACCATCATGGATATAAACAGACATTCAGTAGCCCCTAGCCCACCAAATGCCAATAAATCATGATAGTCTTCAACTTTAGCTCGTCGTATGACTCTATATTTAGCTATTCCAGTTGTATGGTGTCTCACGTAAAGACATGAAATGTATCAGATATCGTTTATATAAATATAAATATAGTAAAAATTTCTAGAACAAATGTCATATTAATATTTTAGGACACCATTGATTGATTCAACCGTGGTATCGAATGTGGTCAACACACAACTCCTATCCACACTGTCCCACTCAAGAAAACCCTTCCATCCTGTCCCACTAAAGAACACCATCGTAGCCTGTCAATTTGGGTGAGGAGACATATCTCGCCCTTCCCCGTCTGTCCGAGGTGTAAGGAAAAACCAATCTGGCCAATCGGCAGTACACTCCCTATTGGTCAGGTCAGTCTAGACAAAAGCTAAAATCCCTTTTGTCACAGTCACCTCTTCACTCTGTAAGCATGTATCTAAAATATGTCATTGTTGACGTCATAACATCTTCACACACCCTTCCATCATGTACCATCTTTCACATTCTTTTAGCCCTACCCCCCTCCATACTTATTTGACATAACAAATGAAAAAACCACTATAGTTACACGTTGACATAACTAATGGACAACCCCCTATAGTTACACGTTAACATAACTAATGGACAACCTTCTATAGTTACACGTTGACAAAACTAATGGACAACCCCCTATAGTTACACGTTAACATAACTAATGGACAACCTTCTATAGTTACACGTTGACATAACTAATGGACAACCTTCTATAGTTACACGTTAACATAACTAATTGACTTACCCTATAGTTACACGTTGACATAACTAATGGACAACCCCTTATAATTATACATTGACATAACTAATGGACAACCCCCTATAGTTATACATTGACATAACTTATGGACAACCCCCTATAGTTATACATTGACATATCTAATGGACAACCCCCTATAGTTTATACATTGACATATCTAATGGACAATCCCCTATAGTTACACGTTGACATAACTAATGGACGACCCCCTATAGTTACACATTGACATATCTAATGGACAACCCCCTATAGTTACACGTTGACAACTAATGGAGAAGACCCTATAGTTACACGTTGACAACTAATGTACAACCCCCTATAGTTACACGTTGACATAACTAATGGACAACCCCCTATAATTACACATTGACATAACTAATGGACAACCCCCTATAATTACACTTTGACATAACTAATGGACGACCCCCTATAGTTACACATTGACATAACTAATGGACAACCCACTATAATTACACATTGACATAACTAATGGGCAACCCCATATAATTACACATTGACATAACTAATGGACGACCCACTATAATTACACATTGACATAACTAATGGACAACCCACTATAATTACACATTGACATAACTAATGGGCAACCCCCTATAATTACACATTGACATAACTAATGGACAACCCCCTATAGTTACACGTTGACATATCTAATGGACAACCCCCTATAGTTACACGTTGACATAACTAATGGACAACCCCCTATAGTTACACATTGACATATCTAATGGACAACCCCATATAGTTACACTATAGTAAATCACATCCCTTGCATATCAGTTACAGACTGGGACTACGTGGATATTTCATCTCAAATCTAAAATGATTTAGAGATTAATCACTTTAGCCCACTACAAACACACACATACACACACACACATGCATACAAACATATACACACACATACACACACATGCACACTATTACACCTGTCCTGCTTGTAATTATCAACTCAATGGTTAAAATAAAGTCTAGTTGGTAAACTTACCTGAATATATCGGCCATCTTTGAAAGCTGAGATATACTTTGATTAAATAAAAAGGTCAGTACAATTGTCAATGGTCGTGTATTCCACATTTGTAACCAGCGATGTTTTAGTCAAATCAAATAAATGGTCGTATGATAGGTTATCATTTATATCATTCAGTTTCACATTTTTGTTCTAAGATAAAATCTTTTACTGTGAATTTCTGTAAATATTTACTTTTTATGACTATATATATCTTTTAATTTTATTAAAGTAAATTAATTAATATGTTGGTTGTAAAAATGAAAAAGAAATAAAAAGAAAAATTAAACATGTGTGTGTGTATATATCCAAAATAAGTCACAATGATTTATAAAATTTTCAACCCACCAAACACAGTAAAAATTTTTCTTAACGGAACAAAGATATTGAAATTATTTATTTGTTCGTGTGGAGACGAAGTATGACCAGCGGCCAACTACATCCAGCAGACCAGTTACGTCCAGCGGACAAAAAACGTTCAGTTAACCAAATTCGCCCGTTTAGCTGTTTGCTTCAGCCCTCACTCAGCAACTTATTGACATGACATTAAAACATTTATTTTTATTAGTTCATAAACACACTCCATTCCTATTTCTCTTGGTCTGATGTTCATAAACAAACTCCATCCATCTTTCTCTGAGTCTGATGTTCATAAACACACTCCATCCATCTTTCTCTTGGTCTGATGTTCATAAACACACTCCATCCATCTTTCTCTTGGTCTGATGTTCATAAACACACTCCATCCATCTTTCTCTTGGTCTGATGTTCATAAACACACTCCATCCATCTTTCTCTTGGTCTGATGTTTATAAACACATTACATCCATCTTTCTCTTGGTCTGATGTTCATAAACACACTCCATCCATCTTTCTCTTGGTCTGATGTTCATAAACACACTCCATCCATCTTTCTCTTGGTCTGATGTTCATAAACACACTCCATCCATCTTTCTCCTGGTCTGATGTTCATAAACACACTCCATCCATCTTTCTCTTGGTCTGATGTTCATAAACACACTCCATCCATCTTTCTCTTGGTCTGATGTTCATAAACACACTCCATCCATCTTTCTCCTGGTCTGATGTTCATAAACACACTCCATCCATCTTTCTCTTGGTCTGATGTTCATAAACACACTCCATCCATCTTTCTCTTGGTCTGATGTTCATAAACACACTCCATCCATCTTTCTCTTGGTCTGATGTTCATAAACACACTCCATCCATCTTTCTCTTGGTCTGATGTTCATAAACACATTACATCCATCTTTCTCTTGGTCTGATGTTCATAAACACACTCCATCCATCTTTCTCTTGGTCTGATGTTCATAAACACACTCCATCCATCTTTCTCTTGGTCTGATGTTCATAAACACACTCCATCCATCTTTCTCTTGGTCTGATGTTCATAAACACACTCCATCCATCTTTCTCTTGGTCTGATGTTCATAAACACACTCCATCCATCTTTGTTTTGGTCTGATGTTCATAAACACACTCCGTACATCTTTCTCTTGGTCTGATGTTCATAAACACACTCCGTCCATCTTTCTCTTGGTCTGATGTTCATAAACACACTCCATCCATCTTTGTTTTGGTCTGATGTTCATAAACACACTCCGTACATCTTTCTCTTGGTCTGATGTTCATAAACACACTCCGTCCATCTTTCTCTTGGTCTGATGTTCATAAACACACTACATCCATCTTTCTCTTGGTCTGATGTTCATAAACACACTCCATCCATCTTTCTCTTGGTCTGATGTTCATAAACACACTCGATCCATCTTTCTCTTGGTCTGATGTTCATAAACACACTCCATCCATCTTTCTCTTGGTCTGATGTTCATAAACACACTCCATCCATCTTTCTCTTGGTCTGATGTTCATAAACACAATACATTCATCTTTCTCTTGGTCTGGTGTTCATAAACACACTCCATCCATCTTTCTCTTGGTCTGATGTTCATAAACACACTCCATCCGTCTTTCTCTTTGTCTGATGTTCATAAACACACTCCATCCACCTTTCTTTTGGTCTGATGTTTATAAATACACTCCATCCATCTTTCTCTTGGTCTGATGTTCATAAACACACTCCATCCATCTTTCTCTTGGTCTGATGTTCATAAACACACTCCATCCATCTTTCTCTTGGTCTGATGTTCATAAACACATTACATCCATCTTTCTCTTGGTCTGATGTTCATAAACACACTCCATCCATCTTTCTCTTGGTCTGATGTTCATAAACACACTCCATCCATCTTTCTCTTGGTCTGATGTTCATAAACACACTCCATCTATCTTTCTCTTGGTCTGATGTTCATAAACACACTCCATCTATCTTTCTCTTGGTCTGATGTTCATAAACACACTCCATCCATCTTTCTCTTGGTCTGATTTTTATAAACACACTCAATCCATCTTTGTTTTGGTCTGATGTTTATAAACACACTCTATCCATCTTTCTCTTGGTCTGATGTTCTTAAACAAACTCCATCTATCTTTCTCCTGGTCTGATGCATGGACCAAATTTAAGATAGGCGCAATTTGTATTAAACCGTCAATGTCCCCTTGTCACAGTGAACTCGAATAAGCGCATGGGAAAAACCCATGGTGCTGGCACTAAATGACATCTAGCTAGTGATGTTCAAGATGAAGTGCCTTTACTTCCTCAACCAAAGTTGGGTACCTATTTAAAGCTGGGTGAACTTGAGAAATATCTAATTAACTTTTTGAAGGACCTGAACTAATCCCCATGACTCTCGCCGAGGATCGAACCCGAGTCTATTTGGTCCCACTATAAAAGCTGAATTTTTCGTTCACGTTCCTTCAGTGTAGAAAAATAACGAAAGGAAATATAAAATGTAATATAAATATTTCAAAATTCATCTACTAGTCACTATAACTATACTGAGTGGTGTATATTAACAACAGCAAGGCACGCCGAGAGGGGGTCAGGTGGTCATTGCCAGGGGGCCCGCATCTTTAAGGGGGCCCGGCCGCCCCGACCATGTCTTTTTTTCAAGACTCATTGTTTATTAAGGGGCCTGCAATGATGTCCTGCCCTGGGGCCCTTGTTGGCTCTCGGCGCCCCTGACAACAGCAACAACAAAGGTGCCTATTGATTCAGTTACCATCTCACTCAGTGTCATCAACATTTAGATAAACAGATTACATCGAAATGTGTAACTGTGTGTTTGTCACAAATTTAAATTATAGAAAAAAAAACTTTTTCTATTTCTCCATATGATTATTTGGGTTTGGTGGCTGTGATGCAGTTAATAGATAAAAGTTGTTATGGACAGTTAATTCAGAACAGGTTATATATTTACATTTTACAGACCAACTTAAATTAGACAAGACCCACTAGAGGGAATCACTGTTTTGGTGAAATATAGTTCATTTAGTTACAACAGTGCCTCATTTGCAGGCCCGTAGCGTTTAGTCTGGACCCCTCTGCTTGTTCGCTCTCCTTAGTAGCATTAATTTCCTGTCCCCCTTCCACCTGCTGTAGAATGCATGGCCCATGCTGTAGAATTTTCACGCAACGGAGCTGCTCATATGTGTCTTTACTGCATTGTGTTCTGGTTGCATTGAAATACGTAATATATAGTGTGAGTTATTCTAAAATATCATTACAAAATCTATTTACTTTTTTCATAAGCCTTATAATGTAGTAAGGCCTAAGGGAAACTTTGGTCCTGTGGGAAAGAGAGCTTGACTGTCGACAGTGGTTCCGAGTTTTGAACATCAGAATGAACAAAGGAATGTTTTCAGGTCTTAGAGAAAGTCCCTTAGTTCACCAAGCTTTAAATAAGTACCTTACTTTTAGTTGAGGAGGTAAATGAGGCTGGCCGTTATGCTGGACAAACAATACCTAACTATGTCGTGATTACATAAACAGATGTATTCTACACTTGATCTGTCCTGATATGTCCATAGGTAAATTAACTTTTTTTTTTAAATCCACATATCCGCTAGGAAAAAAAAAAGAATATTCATTTGAAGTGAATTAAGTAAAGAATCCATAATACTGAGTTCAATTACTTACTCATAACTTACTGTAACCAATTCAACAGATCGCAGAGTTTTAGTCATCTTTATATCAATGTAGTCATCACTTACTAGAAAACGGAAGTTCTCTATACACACCAATTAAATGCACATATTACCATGCACTCTATACAGTGCAACACCTTCAGCTGTACATGAGAGAGCCATCCTGACACTCAGACACAGTGATGGCGATTGGGATTTTATCGATGTTCTAAAATAAAACAAATTTAAGAAAATTTTATACCTCGTATTTTTATGAGGCATAGAAAATGGTACATACATTTGAGATCAGGTACTATGAAAGTTGGCCTAACAGTACATACACAAAGAATAAGGTAAATACTTTTGTCAAAGAAAGGTGTCCAGTCTTGGGCCATTGAACTATTGGCTATGATGAGAATACAAGACGTCCTTTAAAATACCGTCCTATCAGTGATTTACAGAATACAGAAAAGAAACGTGTGTTACAAATCTAACACTAAACTCTGAGACAAGATAAAATTGTGTGACACACTGTGTCAGGGACTGATTGGGGGAGGAGGGATATATATATATATATATTACATAGTGTGACAGATTATTGTAGAAAAAAATCTCTTTTATGTACGTTACATGGCTACATGAAGATGATTCAATCACCTCTTTTATATTTATCACAAAAATTTGGCCTTGAATAATGGCTTATGGTGTCGAGCTAATTATTTAACTGGCCTACATAGTTAGCATTACTATGGACTAATATCATTCATGTTGTAATTACAACGAAATTCAATTCACTTAGAAAGATAAGTGCCAATGGATGTTTCCGATTATTAAACAGGCGGGGGATTACGTCTTTTTACGTCAAAATAACTCATTGAAAATTTTCTATGAGATTTTTTCGGGAATTCTTAAACAGAGACAACGAACCGCTTTTAGGCAGATTTGAGGCGATTGCTTGCTAGTTGGTCTTGCGCCAAAGGAGGTTTGGAGAACGACAAATAACTTCATTGAAGGGATCTCTACATGTAAGTCTTACAAATAGTAGTTGTAATTAGTGAAATATTGTCTTAGTATAACATGCCGCTATACTGAATGTAAATTTAACAGAGACCAGTTGTAATTGGTGAAAACGTTTGTCTCTACAACACGTAGTTATATTGAACGTACCGCTACTTGTAGGTCATACAGACAGCAGTAGTAATTAGTGAAACATTTTGCTTGTATAACACGTAGTTATATTGGAGGTACCACTACAAGTAAGTCATACAGACAGCAGTTGTAATTAGATTAAACATTCTGTTTGGTTTTAAAACATACACCTCTTCCTTCTTTTGTACACAGTTAACAAATACATGTTTTGTATTAGTTTGTGCAGAATAACTGCTGACATAATATTATATGGAGGTGTGAGAGCTGTGTTGTATCAGTTAGCGTGTTGAAGGCCATTTGGTGTTTTTGAAAGTAGTTCATGGTAGGGGACAGTAGCTAGTGGGTGTGTAGAAGTTGTGCTGTGGATGACGACACTATCGGTCTGGATTTTATTGTTATTTGTCATGATTCTGTTTTATAGATTTGATGGATTAAACATATATTATTTTGTTTTGATATATACCTTGTTCATATTACTGTTTGGATATTTGAAGTGTTCGCTGTTGTGTATTGACGAAGGAGATAAATTAAGGGCCCAAAAAGATCCTGTAAACAACATACATACCAGTGACGGTCCTATGCTTATTAACTGAGGAAAAGGCCCCTGGTCCTGTGCCTGAGAGCCTCCTCCCCCTATAAGAGAATTATTTGTTACCAATTTTCGCAAATATTTAATCAAGTACAAAGTAGGTGAAGAAAATTTTAATTTTTTTTTCGAAAGTGTGACGTACTTTTAGGGGGGGGGGGGAAGGCAGAGATTTGTGACACTTTGTAACAGGGGGGAACGGGGGTCAAAATGGTAAAAAAAAATAGCGTGACGTACTTTATGGACAGCCCATCGAGTAATAAATATTGGTCATGTTTTCGGAATTCCCAAATATTTAGAAATGTAAAGTACCATACTATTTATAGAACTATGAAAATTACTTTTTACACGAAGTTTATGTAGTGCGGAAAAAATCGTTTTAGTCATACACCTTACATCCTTACTTATTCGTTCAAAAAAATTAAATATATATATATATATATATATATATATATATATATATATATATATATATATATATATATATATATATATATATATATATATATATATATATATATATATATATATATATATATAGACTATAAAAACTAAGTTGTAAAACTTTTTAATAAATGGCTCATTATGAGTGAAATATTTTTTGTGGCTCTAATTATAATTAGGGTTCGAAGTCGTGTAACGTTACGCGTAAGTTACCGTAAATTACGCGTAATTTATGGTAACGTAATTTTGAAAATTACGCGTAAATTACGGTAATTTAAAAATGCATATTTGACGGCCATTTTTAATTGTTTCTGTCGCAATTCGTTGTGTTAACAGTGGCGATTAATTAATTACAGTGATTAGGAGTACCATCTACATCCGGCCACAAGCCTAAACCGGAAGTATTCGTTTGGTAAAACAGCGTAAACCGCAAAGTATATTGTTTGTTTTTAATCGTTTCAGTAAACATAATAAAATAAATATTTTCAATAAGGAAGTCAAAGTAGTCTGGTTAAAAATAAGATAAAATCATAAAAATTTTCGATTAAGTACACAATGCCGCCATGAGCTGTATGGCAAGCGGCCGCAAGCCAAACGGGGAGGTTATAAAATAAAAAAAATGTTTTTTTTAAACATTATCTACAGTACCGTACCCAGGATTTTTTTTTTTGGGGGAGGGGGGGCTGTTACAAGTTTTTAAAGGCAACTATTTGAAAATTTTTTATGAGTTACTATCAGAAATAACATTTTTTTTTTGGGGGGGGGGGGCTGCAGATTGTCCTTGGCAAACTGTCGATATATTAAGTTTAAAAACTATCAAAATGAATGCTTTCTATTAAACGGTTGAATTTTAGTCAAAAAGTTTATAATAAACCATTTTTTTTAATTAAAATAACTTTAAACTTTGTATTGGCAAGCCTATTAACCGATCACTATAACAGTAGGCATATCACTAACACTCCAATAGTAACTGAGTAGCAGTAGGCCTATTCATGATTTTTTTATTTATTCATGTTAGAAAAAAAAAATTAAAACTTGCAAAATGCTTGAAAAAATATATAGGCTAAAATTAAGGTGTTATTTATTTATATTTTCTAAACTTTTTAGGAAAATATTTTTATTTCTCCTAATTTTTATTCTTTATATGCTCAATTTATTAATTTAAATTACATTGTTTCAAATTTCGTTCAAAAATAAGTGTTCTTATTTTTAATTGTTATTCTCAGTTAATGGCATTATAAATTTACATATTTTTTTTTAACTATGTCTACATTATTTTTTCAAAAAATATTTCTTTTATTACATTAATTTTATTGTTATCTTGTTTGTTTGTTTTTTACATATTACCATGTAATTATATATGAATGATTTTATCTTACATTTTAATTAGAATCTATTTGTTTTGTCTATTACAATATTTACAATGGTTTTTAAACTTAAAGCTTAAAAAAGCATGTTAACAACTATTTTACTTTTGTAACACACCATAAAATATTTTTCATAACCTAACTGCAAAGCAAAATGTAAATATATAGTAAGGAAAAAATATAATATGCATGTTAGGGTGCATCACCAAAAAAAAAATTTAATAATTGATCTGTCTGCTATTTAAATTTGTTCCATTGATCAAAAAAAGCATTGTGTAAAAAAATAAAAAAAATATTTGACAATATTTAGAGGTCACCCGGACTTCACAAAGTTTGCATAATTAAGCGAAAACTAGATAAAACCATCCTTCTTGAAAAGACTTACAGACTTACATACAAAAAGTGAAGCACTATATAAATTGTTTTATAGTCTTTGGTTTTATAATGTTTGGTAGCTATGATTGATTTTGATAAGCAGATGTGCTAGAAATAAAATTTAAAATTCACATTTTATTAGCAAAAACAACACTTTTCCTTACCGCATATTTATGACCAAGGCAAGCATTTTAATTTCTTTATTTATATTATTTTAATTACTGATACATACGACCTATAAAATCAGAACATGGAAATGATATGAAAAACAACAATAAAATGTTTACACCTTCTAAGGAAATGCTGGCGGACCCTGGCATCACTTCAACAGTTGCATATCCAGTTATTACTGCGTCTCCTGCCTCGCGAACAAAGAAACCACAAACTCTTCTGAAAACTGAATTGTTTGGCATTGGCCCTGCAATTTGTGTTGATGATGCTATAATTACTGGAATTCTTCGACTACCAACTTGTTTACAAGTTTTGAGGTGCATGATGTATCACTGCAATGTAGCAGCACACAGTGAGCGTCCAGGTTCTCTTTGTGCACCTTCTCGATTTACAACTGCCAAAATTGTGCTGAATCAAGTTACTGCTTTCTACGAAAAAGCAAACATTCCAATGGTGACAGAGAGGTGAGCTTGTGAGAAGATTGTTCAGCTTCTTGATGAATACAATAAACTTCGTTCAATTGATAAAAGTCGCCGAAACACACCTGCCACCAAACGTAAACTGGAATAAATGAAATCTATGTTGGCAACAACTTTTCAACTGTGGCCACCAAATGTCGAGACTATTATCAAGAATGCAGAAGATCTAGCATTCTTGGGGTCTATGAAAGGAGACAGGTCGTCCAGCTTTGGATCATTTGACAAAACACTTGCAAAAAAAGTCGCTCGACGCCATTCACGAGATGTCGCAACATTGGAACGTCAGAAACGCACAAGAGAAGAAAATGCAGCATGTTCAACGATATCAGTGCCTACCAGCGAGGGTAGAAGTGACGAACCCGGTGATTCTTCTTCTAAATCTGAAGATAATATGGAGTTTGTTGATAACTGTTTGGATGATATAATGCCATTGCAAAAGCGAAGAAAGCCAACAGGAGCTTTGGTATTTGTAGCTCTAGATGTTTTAAGCCGACCTAATCTTGTGTCACTAACGACAAGATTAAAGATTACACCAACACAGCAGGCAGCATTCACACAGGGCCTTATTAGCGAGTCTGGGGGTGATGTATCAATGGTGGCTTCTTCCTATGCCACTACAGATCGTTCACGTCGCAAAGTTGTAAGTGAGATATCTACAAAGATCCACGAATACTGGGAACCACCCAAACTCTGCACTCTCCACTGGGATGGCAAACTGACACCTTCTCTAAAAAATCATCGTGTCACTGAAGAACGCATAACAGTTGTTGTCGGTGATGCAAAGCAATTGAAACTTCTAGGAGTGCCAAATTATGCCAAGGCAACAAAGAAACCCGTTGGTGAAATACTTGCAGAATTAACCATGAAGCTAATGACAGTGGCATTGTAATGATTGTATCGTTAATATGACATTCGACACAACAAGTTCAAACACTGGCCATCAGACTGCTGCCTGTATTGCCATACAAAATATGCTGCAACGTGCTCTTCTGTGGTCAGGTTGTCGCCATCACATTGGTGAAGTTATCCTCTCGCATGTGTTTGCAGACATGAAAATAGAAGTTTCAAAATCCCCGGATATAACTTTGTTCACCAAGCTGCGAAGTAATTGGGAGTTGGTTGCACATGACTGGTCTCACGTTTGTAGTTCGTTTACGTTAGCTGATCATGATCTGAAGGCTCAAGAGCGACTGACGATAATGAGATGCGGTAATTGCACATGCCAACTCTAGTAAACAAACCGAATTCTTGCGAGACGACTACCACGAATTCCTTAAGCTGCCCCTTTTTTACCTGAATGCTACAAATAAGGAGGTTAACTTTAAAAGACCAGGTGCCCTGCACAAAGCACGATGGATGGCAAAGCTGATATATTGCCCCAAGATTGCACTGTGTGAGAAACAAATTCAATTATTGCATCCAGGTACTATTACCACACGTGATCAAGTGCCAAAGATTCGTGCATTTGCTACATTTGTAACACATGTTTATGTCGTGTGGTGGCTCACTTGCAAAAAGAGTGTGGATGCACCATGGAATGATCTACAGCTCTACCAGCGACTTTTGGATTACAACGATGTCAACAGAGACATATCCAAGTCAGCAATCCGTGTCCTGAATAGGCATCTGTGGTACCTCACTGCTGAAATAATCCCACTTGCTCTGTTCAGCAATGAAGTACCTGTGTTGGAAAAGCGAGCTCTAGCAGATGCTCTGCTAAGGCTTCAACCAGTGGTTGCCCTCCAAACTCCGCATAATCGATTTGGAAATGATTGGGGAAAACCACGATTCCAATCAATTGATTCTAAAACTTGGTTGTGTAATCTGGCTGGAGTTGACTCGTGGTTTACTATATACAGACTTCAACTGGACACAGGATTCCTCCAACTGCCTTTTGATGATTGGTGCCAAACAGCTTCTTACATTGCCAGTGCAGAAAATGGTGCTGCTATTAACGTTGTTAACGATTGTGCCGAGAGAGGAGTGAAACTGGCATCTGACTTTGTTGAAGCAAAGCGAACGGATGAACATTTTCAAAACATTCTTCAAGTGGTAGAAATGGACCGCAAAAACATCTCAAACGTGCAACAAAGTGAAACTGAATTAAATGCAACAGTAATAAATAATTTAATACTTTAATGTAATTTTTATATAGGCTAGAATAAACTTTTTTTTCTTTACATGTTTTGTGATTTCTTGGGCGGGGGGGGGGGGGGAGGGGGGACCTCTAAATCAACTCTGATTTGAAAAATATTTTACACAAGTTATTATTAATGATATTGGAACAAATTAGAAACATAGCTCAAAAACAAACAATCAATTTTTTTTTCTCTATTGTGGTGATGCACCCTAATGCATGTGTACTTTTACACTGTGTAGCTCTAAAAAAAAAAAAGTAGCATGCCTGCATAGTTATTTTCCCTTTACTTTGTAGATTTACAAACATTTAGTTTCGTTAAGTAAAGAGAAATATTATTTTAATTAGGAATTTATGGATTCTTACAACCCACCAGTGGGTAACAATACTTACTCTGAGGACCACTGGTCAATTATTTATCTTAATCAGTATGTCATAATTGTCTATTATGAATTAACTCTTTAATGAAAATGTAAATGTTTTGTAAACTAGTGTACACTTATCACTTTTAAACTTTTTTATTAATTAATTTGCCTCAACTTATGTTTCTAATTTTATAAGATATTAAATGTGAAACAAGCTGTTACAATAATGTTTAAGTTTTTTAAAGCATTACACATTGATTTTTAAAAGCTGGTATAATTAGACATGTATTCGTCAAAAGCCGTAGCAAGAAAGTAACAATATTTAATTAAATTAATTTATGAATGTATAAATGCTCAGTGGCATAACTAGGGTGGGGGAGGGGGTCCGAATTCGAACGTCCCCGCGGGCCACCGCTGGAGGGAGGCTTCCCAACGAGTTTCCTAAATAGCTATATCCGCCATGCGCTGCCGTGACTAAGCCTACTGTAACGACCACAGTCGGTAATGTTTTTATAACACACTTAGACAAGTGTTGTAATAAGCTAATTATCTACTGTCTGGTTTCGTATATATGGCGCTTAACTTCTACATTTTCTTGATTAATATTACAAAGAATCAGTGTCCCAAAGTTTCTAGGTTGAGCATTGTATTTACTAGGATATAGGTTAAAACATTTTATTTTAAAGAATATGGAGCATTAGGTCAGGGATGAGTTGATTAGTTAGGGGAAAAAGAAGTAGAACAGAGAGGTACAGACATGCAGTTCGACAAAAATAGGCAGCACACAGGATAGAGTAGTGATGTTTCAGTGAATATGTATCTTGCAGTGTATAATTTCATTCTACTAATATTTTGAAATTATATTTTGTTTAATCGTCAAATATAGTATATGAATCGGACTTGGCAGTTTATATCATTTATTTGTGATGTATGTGAGTACACACTAATAATACAAGTAATTATGACACCTGCTTTAATGTAAAAGTAAGTATTGAGAAAAATTTAGTTTCTTATACAGTCTAATAATTTACTGCAATTTTGTGCGTAAATTTCAAGGCAATTTGTAAAGATTTTTCAGTTATTAGCTAGGCGTGAATCCTATTTACATTTTTATTTATATAAATAAAGCCACAGCTATGTAATTTTGCTATTCACGTTGTTATATAAGTTAGTGTAGTGGCGTCACTCGGTGGTTGCGGGCCGCACCGGGTGACACCGACATAGGGGTGACACAACAATGAACAATTCTAAATTTCATAGCAGAAAGAACTCGGCATCGTCCGTTTTATAACCGATTATAGTCAAAAACATGATCAGTAGCACAGGGTGCCACCATACGAGCAGTAGCACAGGGTGCCATCATGCAGAGCATATGGAGTTTAGGTAAATGAATCTAAGTCGCAGCTGCTCGGATCAATCTGGAATTTTTAGCAAACGCGCTAAAAAGTATACATAGTTTTTTTTTTTTTTAATTTTTATTTGTGAAATTTAAAGAATGTTATTCTTTATAGAGAAACTTCACCGATGCCGAAAGAACGAGTTTACCAGAGTGGGGCTACAAACAGAAAAAGCGTGCTATAGAACGACAAGAGGCTACAAAATCAAGGAAAGTTTTTAAGGATTTTTAAGAAGAAACCTGATAATAGCATTGAAAACAAAGAAGAACCATGAACATGGCGAAGAAAAGTATCACCATTCACATAATACATGCAAAGATACAGCAGTGTAGCTACATCTGTCAAGTACTTGGCAAAAACCAACTCAAGCTTACTTGGCCACAAAGAAAAACTGGATTCTCCGAGTCCTGGGAACTTCCTAGAATCTTTCAAATTTCTTGCTGAATTTGATGAAGTTACGTAACATCACTTGAATAATTCAAAATGAGTTAATGAACTTGATGGGCAATAAAGTTAGGGAATCAATTGTTGGGAAAGTCAAGAAAGTTTGTTCCTTTTCTCTGACGTTTGATTCCACTCCAGATGTTTCTCACAAAGAACAAGTATCCCTTATAGTTCGTTACTTGGATGTCGAGAATTTTGAAATAAAAGAGTCATTCCTTGGATATTTTGAAATTGTGAAGCCAGTTGCACAACATTATGAAGAACCTGTTCTGAAAACTCTTTAAGACAGTGGACTAGACTTTAATCTGTGCACAGGTCAAACCACAATGAGTGTCCGTCGGTCTGGTCTGCAGAAACGTCCCTTAGACATAGATCCAAACGAAACATTTCTTAACTATGAAACTCACTCTTTCAACTTGGCAGCTCTTCATTCTTCTGAGATAGATCTAGCGATTGTCACCTTTTTTTGGAACTGTTCATGAATTGCTCAACTTTTTTTTTTCTAATTCACCCCAGAGATAGGCCAAACTGAAAGAAACTGGAGCCGGGAGTCAAAAAGGAGAGTAGTACAAGGTGGTCATCAAGAGAAGAAGCTGAGTCGTCAGTTTCTTTGCATCTGAAGAGATTAAGACCCTTTCATGCTTTCTGCAAAATGATAAGAAACGGACGAAACTGATTACCCAATCCATCGAAAGAGCAAAAGAAGGCATTAAAAGCCATGGATTTATTGTAGGCTAAACAACAAGAAGAAAGAAAAGACTTGATGGGGAGTTGAGTTCTGATGTAGGGTTGTCAATAGAACTGCCATTCAAACGTGTTGCGACAGAAGTGATAGACATACTTCATATGGAGATGAAGGATAGATTCCAAAGGTTTCAAAACGATGTGGAGACCTTTGGGTTTCTTCTTGAACCAAGATACCTGTTGAATTCTATGGATGATCACACACTAATGAAAAACTGTGTTATTTTATCCTGTTTGTATGACGAATTAAGGTAAATAACTTGTTCAATGATGTCATTGCTGTACGAGCACTTTTCATCAACAAACCAATAACACAATCAAGAATTGACTTATTGAGGATTCTGGCTTCATATGGTAATGATATGTGCTCAAACCTTGCAACATCCACGCGAATACTGCTAAGCCGGGCCACATCCATTGCATTATGTGAGAGATCATTCTCAAATCTCAAGTTAATCAAAAACTATTTTAGAAGCACAATGACGCAAGAAAGACTTAGCAGCATGCTTTAATATCAGTGAAGTCAAACATACTAGACAACATTGATCTAGATGATGTTATAGATGACTTTGATGCTCATAAAGCACGACATGTGGCATTATGAATTGAGATTGCTAACTTGTGCATTATCTCGTCACTAAACAATGGAATTATTCATTAAAGGGTTTTATTGTTTTTTTTTTTTTTTTGTTAATGTTATTAATATACTGCTAATTTGAATTTAGACATTATCTCATGTCATAATATTGTATGTCAAATTGCAGGGGGACCCCAAAAAGGCCAAGCCCCCCCCCCTCGAGCTCCCAGATCCCTAGGAACGCCTCTGTAAATGCTTCACTTTGGCTTAAATAAAAGAATCTTTTCAATTAAAAATGTAAGTTCAATTAACATGACCTAAGCAGAAAGTAAGCCATAATAGCAAAAAATAATTCAGTAAATATTTTGAATTTTCAAAGAATTTCTAATGTTTGTATTTTTCAACTTTAATTTTACTTTCAAGGTCAAAAGACAAATACTTGTTGTTTAAAAAAGTTTATTTTTTGTATCTCTAGGTGATCAAAACAACTCAGATGGAAAATTGAATTACTGAAATATTAGAATATTTGTTTTAATGGTAATTTTTTATTAGATGAATTATGTGTTAATGTATACTATGTTTTCATATAAATGTTTAATAAAACATGAGATCACTTTATTAAGTTAACTAGACTAAGTTGAGATTTATTCAGTTGTAAACTATAATAATATTTATTGGATTATTGATTTGATTATTTCAGACTTAAAATTGTATTACAGCTGAGGTATAAAGTCAATAAGTGGACAGTGAAACTCACACAATGGGAAATAAACTTTATAGTAAAATGAAACACAATTTTATTAATATTGTTTATATTGTGGTAATATAACAGACATAATATTTGGACTTGAAATATTTGATAATTTAATAAGATATACAACATACTGTTGGGATATTTTCTACTTTAAAATTCTAAGTTCATTTGTCTGTTCCAGGTAATCACGAAACTCAGGTGTCAGAAGGTGGAGAAGCTGATCTATACCAACATTATAATGACTGTAAGAAGAATTCAGGTCATAAACAGTTTATACCTGTTGAAACATTCATCTTAAACCATCTACCTAAAGGTCATCGTGACAATGATTTGTATGAACTCATCAAAGTTACAGCTGACCTGACAGTCAGAGTTGGTGTAAAAATGATCAGTCCAGACAGACCAAAGTTTTGGCCAAAGACAAAATTGTTATATCCATTTTACAACACGAGAGACAAAACAAACTTGAGAACAGGAAGTGGGATGGTGAGTAAAGTGGACAGGTTTACAGATGGATATAGGGATCAATATGGAGGTAAACACTGGAAGAACTACACAACATGTTGGTGTACAAAATGTAAACATTCAGACACAGCCAGCCCCGAGTGGTGGGAGTTTTATGTGCACACAGCCACACATGTTGTGTTTGATGACATTGAGGCCAGCCACACATCCTTGAGATTGTTTTATGATAGAGAAGACAGTCCAATGTTCAGTATAAATCAGGTCAGTGTTTATGATGTAGACATTAAAAGTGACAGGTGTAGGTTGAAATGTGTGACATGTGATAAAAATCTGGCAGATGAACTGAACATGTTGTGGAGACATTATGATGATGTCTGGTGGAAAGTCAGGGACAAATACATTAAATCTCGAGATAAGGACAAGTTGAACTTTATAGTGTCACATCCTCATGGATGTAGTAAAAAGGTCAGTCTTGGTCACTGGGTGAACAAATACAAGGTGGGTGTTGGACAAAATAAATTTACCTACACAACATGTACATGTCCAGGTAGTAGTGGAGCCAGGGTTCATTGTGTGGGGTATAGAGTTGGTGTTGGTAGTGTAGGGTTCTATCAACATGTCCACACTGGAAGTCTAAATTCTAAACTTAATTACAGCGGGACTGGTCATGCCTGGTGAGGTGTTTGTAAACAAACAATATGACCTTGTTGTATTTTATTTGTTTGTCATAAACATTTGTTGATTGTTTATTATTGTCATCAATATATTTATTTATTCTAATGCTGTTTGTTTATTATTGTCATCAATATATTTATTTTGTTCTAATGTTGTTTGTTTATTATTGTCATCAATATATTTATTTATTCTAATGTTGTTTGTTTATTATTGTCATCAATATATGTATTTATTCTAATATTGTTTGTTTATTATTGTCATCAATATATTTATTTATTCTAATGTTGTTTATCTTCTGTACATTATTGTTTCTGGACTCAAAATATTTTCAATTAAACTTTCAATGGGCCAATATAATTGTTTATCTTTGTTTATTTCTGTCACGTCATGTTTTTGTTGATTTGTTTATTAAATTAAATTTATAAATGTTTACATTAAATAAATAAGCAAATTGTGAAGTCATAAACAAAAGTCACAAAAAATTAAATTTATTTAAATAAACAATTAAATATCGAAAATAGGTGGACGTTTTGTCTCTATCGTCATTTCATCCACAAATCTGAACGGGATATAACCAGACATTCAATAGCCCCAAGGACAACTTGTCGATGTATGGATTTTGTATATCTACTCCAACTCAAAGCGACGTTTACAGTGAAAGAAGACGAAAAATTAAAAAGTAATTACAAGGTAAAATTAAAAAAAAGAACACTGATGCTAAACACTTTGATGGAAAGACCAACAAAATAAAGCATATGAGGTTATTGTTATAACAAGCAATTTAAGTCTTTTCCGTTTCGGACAAAGGACATTTTAGAGCATTTTCGCCGAACGAAATCCGTATTTTTTCCGTGTTTTGATAAATAGAGAGAGAAGTAATCATGTTGAATAACTGTTACAAAAATAAATAATGATTACGCCACTTTGATTAGCTTTTATTATTTATCTCTATACTTATAAGACGCATTTTTTTGTCTGTCTGTCTGTCTGTCTGTCTGTTCCCTTATAACTCAAGATCCAGAAAAACAGATAACATAAAATTTGTTACACATACACATAATTACATGGGGAAGGTTATAGGACAGGTTTCGTTTCATCTCGATGGGTAGTTTAATTGTAATTAATTTTTCTTTATTTTAGTATTTTACTATATTAAAGTAATCTCGACGGCGCCATAAATAAAATTCCTCTGTGACGTCATTCCCGATTCGAATAGAACTTGCGCGCTGGTGCTGTATTTTGCCTTTGTGATGCAAAGAATTGTTGATGTTTTTTCATGCTCCCTGATTTGTACAGTTTGAGGAAGATAAAGGAATGAAGAAGGATTTTAGAAGAAGTGTGAAGCCATAATAATAAGTATGTATATATCTATATCTACATCTATATATATATATATATATATATATATATATATATATATATACAGAGAGAGAGAGAGAGAGAGAGAGAGAGAGGGAGAAGGAGGGAGAGAGATAAAGAGAGAGAGAGAGGGGCAGGAGGAGAGAGAGAGGAAAGGAGGGTAGGAGGGAGGGAAGGAGGGGGAGAGAGGAGGGAGGGGGATGGACAGGGGGGAGAAAAGGAGGGGGAGAGAGGGAGATGGGTGGAGAGGGAGATGGGAGAGGGAGTAGGGGGAGATGGAGAGAGAAGGAAGGGAGGGAGAGAGGGGGTAGGGGAGGGAGAGAGAGGGTGGGAGAGAGAGGGAGGGAGAGAGAAAGAGTGAAGGGGCAGGGAGAGGAGAGAGAGGGAATGAGGGGAGGGAGGAAGGGGGAGAGAGGGGGAGGGAGAGAGAGGTGGAAAGGGGAGGGAGGGAGAAAAGGGGGAGAGGGAGATGGGAGCAGGGGGAGGGGAGATGGGAGAGGGAGTAGGGGGAGATGGAGAGAGAAAGGAAGGGAGGGAGAGAGGGGGGTAGGGAGAGAGAGGGAGGGAGGGAGAGAGAGGGTGGGAGAGAGAGGGAGGGAGAGAGATAAAGAGTGAGGGGGGCAGGGAGGGAGAGAGAGGGAATGATGGAGGAAGGGGAGAGAGGGGAGGGAGAGAGAGAGGTGGAAAGGGGAGGGAGGGAGAGAGAGGGGTTAGGGAGGGAGAGAGGGGGAGGGAAGGAGAGAGGGAGGATGGACTTTGGGAGAGAAGGAGGGGGAGAGGGAGAGAGGGGAGATGGGAGAGAGAGATGGGAGAGAGGGAGGGAGAGGGGGAGGGAGGGAAAAGGGAGAGAGGGGAGGGAGGGAGGGAGAGAGAGAGAGGAAGGGAGAGAGGGGGTAGGGAGAAAACAGGAAGGTAAACAGAAAACCTTATTTTAAACCCGGGCAAAGCCGGGTCTTTGCAACTAGTATTTAAAATATAAGCAAAAACGGTACCTAGGAAAGTCTTTTTTTCGGCCCTGAGATGTCAGATCGCGAAATGAACGTTTGATGTACACTTGGCAAGCCAAGACCTAAAAAATGATATATACATCATAGGTCTAGGACATGGTTGCTGAGATCTAGGGCGCTCCTATGTTAATATAGCTTATATAGTAAAAAACGGTACTTTACAAGCCCCCTTTTACGGCCCTCAAAGGTCAGATCGCGAAACGGACAAAATTCATTTCTTGGCAGGCCAAGACCTACAAAATGATATATACATCATGGGTCTAGGACTTATGGTTGTTGAGATCTAGGGTGATGACGGACAGACAGACAGACAGACAGACAAAACGGGGACAATAGAGAATTTTTTTTCGAAAATGCTCTAAACAATGAAAAAAGGGAATTCAGACTCGCTGTTCTTCAGCTGGCAAAAGGGGAGACAATATTTAATGAAAAAATGATTGTCTCTGACACAACTTCAGCAAATACTGGAAAAAAAATTCGTGCAGTCACACTGTTACAAAAACGCTTTCAAGATGTTGGATTAGAAAAAGCTGCATACATTGGATGCCAACACAGCATTCTAGATACAATATTGAAACATGTCGTGAATGATCATTTTGGTACATCAACAACTTCACCAAACTTCAGCTACTCGTTTGTTTCAACAAGAACAGAGAAGTATGAACAACTCACAATATCATGTGATAATGATGGAACCACTAAAGAAATCAGAAAAAAAGAGTGCTGGCGAGATGGCATGTCTTTTCTAAATTATTTAATATCATGCTACAGGATTTTTAAAACTACAAGAAAAGCTTCCCAAAAGACAGCCAATTTAAAAGTGTTAGAACTGGTGAAATATCAGTCTCATCAGTCACCCAAGCAAAGTAATGCTAAGAATTAACTTAATCAATTAAACCCAGTAGCTGAGGAACTAGTGGCAGAAGAACAGACAGATTTTAGATCAGGTAGAAGCACAATGAAGCAGATCTTCAATTGTAACTTGCTCATAGATGAGAACATACAACGCGAACTTCATCCTAACTTAATAGACTTCAAGAAATACTTTGATCGAGTATGTCATTAGTGAAGCGAAAATTCGGGCAAATATTTAGTCAGCGATGACGGTTATGGATAAATTAAACAGAATTAACCAGCAAAAATTTAGCCTTCTAATGAAGCTCAGACTTTACAGTGTCCTAATAAGAACAATTGTCCGGTAAAGGCGTGAGACATGAAAACTTCTAGCAGTCACGACCAGCAAGTTACAGACATTTGAAAATTAGTGCAAAAGGAAAATCCTCTAAATCTTCTACCTAAAACGCAAGACCAATAAGTCAGTCTGGGAAAAAATATCCTCAATCGAGTGCCTTCAGAAAACAATTATGGCAACAATCAAGCGCGTAAGACTGTATGTTTCAGTAATGTCTTGAGGCATGATATGGAAAGCCTGCCAACAACGATACTCAAATGGACTGTAGAAGGAGGCCGTTGTTGAAACCCGCCAAATAATCATCAAAAAAAAAAAAAAGTAAATTTCAAAGACATTGTACAAATATACTCCCAATGAAATATTTGATGGTATTTACATAATATAAAAATACTTAACCCGCTTTACCTAATTTATTTAAACCACAACATATAACATTAAAAGATAACTCTTTTCACGAGTTTCATCTGCGGGGAAGGGGAGCACTTATCTCCCTTTATTACAATGTCCATGTTTTGTTAGGATTTAAACAAAACAAATGAATACATTATACTTTATAATTCTCAAAAAATCATAAAAACGCGCCGACTTATAACTCACAGCCATCAGGGGCGTCATTTGCAAGAAGGGGGGGTAGGAGAAAGGCGGTTAATTTGATTAAGTAATAAAGAAATATTTAGTTATAAGTTATTTGTTACTTATTTTATACTTTTTAATTATAAAAGAATTAAACTTGTCAATTGTTTGCCGTAACTATGCTACTCTAAATAAGTATAAAAATAGCACACTTAGCTATTGCTCTCTCTTCCGTACTTTCAGAACACAATTAGCTTCTTTCGATTTATAAAAAAAAAATTCAACATCTTATTTTTTTTAAATTAGATTTATAGATTTTTATAATGCTTGAAATAAAGCGTGTGTGCCATTCAATCCCCAGCTAATATTAGTACATTAAAGAGATAGCTCCTATAAACTACATGCAGGTTGACGATTTTTTCTCATTTCCGACTGTCTGGTCCGCTGTCACTATGATTTTACAAGTTGTAAAACCAGTAAAAAGTACTATATTGACAATAAAATGTATGATACAATAGAAAACAGTCTAGTATCTCCAAGAGCGTCCAATCAAAGAGCCACATTAGCTATTAATGAATTTGTAGATTTTGGGTTCAGGACAGAGACAACCTGGTAAAAAACATCTACAAGGCCAGACAATGATAAACAAGGATGTTGTACAAAAACATCTAAAAGGCCAGACAATGATAAAACAAGAATGTTGTAAAAAACATCTAAAAGGCCAGAAAATGATAAAACAAGAATGTTGTAAAAAAAACATCTAAAAGGCCAGACAATGATAAAACAAGAATGTTGAACAATGATAAAACAAGAATGTTGTTAAAAAAATATCTAAAAGACCAGACAATAATAAAACAAGAATGTTGTAAAAAAACATCTAAATGGCCAGACAATGATTAAAAAATTGGATATTGTACAAATTTAAACCTACGGGGTGGAGGAGGACCGTTATGGATTTGAAGCACCAGGCGATCGGCTCGTGTGCCCTGTCATTAGAACAACTCTGGCATCGCCCTTAAAGAAAATGCGTAGTCGCTAATTAGGCGTGCGAGATCGTTGTAGAGTTTCATTTACTATATAGAGGCCAACTCATGTATGCAGAGTAATGCAGACTCTATGTTATATATTTAGAAATTAAACTCAAAGAATAGCACAGGTTAATCATAATTAACTACAGACAAATGAAACTAATATATATATATATGAGCAGACACGCCGAAAGGAGGGCATGGGGCAAATGCCCAGGGGTCCGGCGAGGTTTAGGGGCCTGAACTGAGCTGGCCAAACAACTTTTGAAAATATTATTATCAGCACGGGGGCCCGTGACAGCCCTGCCCAGGAGCCAGAAATTTATGTAGGTGGTCCTGTATTTGAGGTGGAAAGAAGTAACGTATCAGATTTGATAATTTGAGGATACATAGACTGAGTATTCGGCAGATCTTTACAATAACACATATCACCGTCAATATATGAAATAATGTATTCGATATATTGACCTGGTTTGAAATAATGTATGGTATTTGTTAAAATGCATAGTTTAATTTTTTTTTTTTTTTTACGCTGCCATTGCCAGCATGATAGGGTGTAATGTGAATACCAAACCTCATTGTTGGCAGCGCTGATGCATGTTTGTCATGCCTACAGAGCGGAGGGGTGAGTGTGCCCACTATCATCTGCGGGATGGTAGAAAAGGGGGTTTTAAGACTTGCCCAAAATGGCCAGACCAGAAGGGTGTGTGTACTGCTGGTCTGGCAGAATGGCAAGGCAAGGGGTTTTCCTGCCACTCGGACAGAGGGAAGGGTGTAATGTGCCTGTACCCAAAACCCGAAATGGTAGGCTGCGCAGGTTTGTTTGAGTGGAACTGAGTGGAAGGGTGTTTTGCGCCAACCACATCCGTCACCAGCGCGAATCAAGCTCGATTTTATCATTATTTGTTCATTAGTTATTTGGTATGACATTTGCATTTTTTTATTAATATATATATATATATATATATATATATATATATATATATATATATAATTATATGACAACAATGTAAAGATAATCAGTGAGTCTCACCAGTGTAAAGATAATCAGTGAGTCTTACCAGTGTAAAGATAATCAGTGAGCCTCACCAGTGTAAAGATAATCAGTGAGCCTCACCAGTGTAAAGATAATCAGTGAGCCTCACCAGTGTAAAGATAATCAGTGAGCCTCACCAGTGTAAAGATAATCAGTGAGCCTCACAATTGTAAAGATAATCAGTGAGCCTCACAAGTGTAAAGATAATCAGTGAGCCTCACAAGTGTAAAGATAATCAGTGAGCCTCACAAGTGTAAAGATAATCAGTGAGCCTCACCAGTGTAAAGATAATCAGTGAGCCTCACCAGTGTAAAGATAATCAGTGAGCCTCACCAGTGTAAAGATAATCAGTGAGCCTCACAATTGTAAAGATAATCAGTGAGCCTCACCAGTGTAAAGATAATCAGTGAGCCTCACCAGTGTAAAGATAATCAGTGAGTTTCACCAGTGTAAAGATAATCAGTGAGCCTCACCAGTGTAAAGATAATCAGTGAGCCTCACAAGTGTACTGATAATCAGTGTCTTACCAACTATAGCTAGTGACCACTTATGCTATACGCTTTCACGTGTTATTGTTGATGGTTATTATTGTGTCATTGGTGTTCACTTAAAGACACGCCAATGCTAAGAGATTTATTTAAGGATTTATTTCACGTATTGAAAATGTCATTATAATTATGTTTCTAGATCATTAGTACTTTTTTCTTCAACAGCTGCTGTTTGGAGTTTCAGTGCTATCATATCAACTTCTTACTCAAAGCCACGTCTGCTGTTAAGGTACGATAGTAAAAATAATGCTATTGTGAAACTAACAAGTTTCAAATAGTTGAGAACGTTAGGGAAATGAGAGGGGGGTGCAGGGTGTTCAGGAAAAAAAAACTTGATCATCGGGGGGCCATAAATTTGAAATCCGGCCCTGTTAAAAAGTATATTATTTTTAACTACCGGATTGAGACTCTCAATCCCCCTGTATTGTGCGTGAGTATAGCACAAAACCCCCAGCGGACAAAACGCCCACGGAAAAAGCCAATAGCGGACAAAATCCTAAGTGGACTAAACCACCAAAATACTATTATCGAATGTATGTCGATATTATTGATACTTCAATATATATATATATATATATATATATATATATATATATATATATAGTAGTAGGCAAACCGTCCATCTCGAAAGATGATGGTAGCGCTCTAGTTAGTCATCTAGTCATTTTTTGATAGCAGGTTCTTGAGTGACTCAACAGACCGATCCTGGACTGGCAGACTCGTCCGCAGTGGCCACAAATGAAGCTGGATGGGGGACCGAGGGCCTGTTTATGTCGTGCGGTCTTCCTTCTCTGTCTTTTGGTCTCCTGCTGTTGGTTCCTTACTTGTTCACCATTAAGGATGCCTTTGTGAACGGCCTGACGCCACCCACTCCGGTCGTCGGCGAGCTGTTCCCAATTGTCGAGGCTGATGCCGGTCAGTTTGAGGTCGCGTTTGCAGACATCCTTGAATCGCAGTTGCGGGCGACCAGCGGGGCGATGTCCGGTGGCAAGCTCGCCATATAGGATGTCCTTTGGTATGCGTCCATCTTGCATTCGATGCACATGACCCAGCCAGCGTAGACGTCTTTGGCACAGAAGGAGATGCATGCTCAGTGAGCTGGCTTGTTTGAGTACGGCAGTGTTGGTGATTTTGTCCTGCCATCTGATGCCAAGGATGCGTCGGAGACAGCGGAGGTGGAAGCTCTCGAGTCGGTTTTCCTGTTTGGTATATGTAGTCCAGGTTTCGCTGCCATATAAAAGAGTGCTGAGAATGCATGCCTGGTATACCTTGAGCTTGGTGTTCAGTGTCAAATGTTTGTTAGTCCATACTCGTTTGCTTAGTCTGGCCATGACGCTGGTTGCTTTGGCAAGCCTCTTGTCGATCTCGTCATCCAGGGACAGACTGCTGGTAATGGTGGAGCCCAGGTATGTGAACTTGTCGGTGAGCTCCAGAACTTCGTTGTCGATGGTGATTGAGGGTGGAGCTGGGATGCCTTGACCCATGATGTTGGTTTTCTTGATGCTGATGGTCAGTCCGAATTCTATGCATGCTTGAGCTAAGCGATCCATCAGGAGCTGTAGGTGTTCCTCTGTGTGTGCTGTCAGGGCTGCGTCATCAGCGAACAGCATGTCTCTGATAAGGATAGTGCGGATCTTGGTTTTTGCTCTTAGGCGAGCCATGTTCAGCAACTTCCCATCACTTCTGGTATGTAGGTAGACACCTTCTGTAGAGTCTTTAAATGCAAAATTCAGCATCATAGAGAAAAATATGCCGAATAGTGTAGGCGCTAGAACACATCCTTGTTTGACTCCGCTTTTGATTGTAAAGGGTTCTGAAGTGTCCCCATCGTAGCTGACTACTCCCTGCATATTATCGTGGAAGGAGGTTATAATGTTGAGCAACTGAGGTGGACATCCGATCTTCTTCAGTAGCAGGAACAGGCCGCTTCTGCTTACTAAGTCAAACGCCTTGGTTAGGTCGATGAAGGCGATGTACAGCGGCATCTGCTGTTCTCTGCACTTCTCCTGGAGCTGACGCACTGAGAATATCATGTCAACAGTGGATCTTTCTTTATATATATATATATATGTTAGGGTGATAATTATTTTCGTTATTTTTCGTAATGAAACTGAAACACCTTACATTCGAGGAACAATTGTATGTAGATGACAGTAGCAACATTAATTTTTTTTTTTTTTTTAAATGGAAAAAAATTCCCCCACCTTTTAATTTTTATTTGTCACATATCGCGCAGTTTGACTATCGGTTTCAATTTCCCACTTAATTTTTATATGACTTTCTAGACTGCTTTTAAGCACATTCAAGTCAGTTGTTTCCATTCGTTTATAAACAAGACAATTACAGATGGTTGTTAATTGTTTTTCTCTTTGTTCTGATCCCAGCTATACCTTGCGAACTCACTCCAACTTGGGTCGAGTTCACTATATATAACCTCGACTATTAAAACTCAACCTCAAGCCAGCTTTTCTCATTTGCAACCTACACAAACACAAACAACTGTCTCACAACCTACACAAACACATAAACTTTCTCACAGCCCACACAAACATATACACATGTCTCAAGAACGAATTACGAAACCCCTGCTTCTTCACCCGACTGGACAACCTATTCTTCCACGTCATCTTCTGAATGCAAACCGATATACCAAAGAGCAAGCACTACAACAGCGGGTTTGCTATCGCTGAAAAACAAAATTTCTACACATAAAGCATATGACGTTCTTGCAACCATTGCTGAACAGGGTCATGATGTGCCGGTTTCAAGTCAGGCGGGTGTCTGGAAACGAGTCATCCAAAATTGTTCAAAAACTTTAAAGCAAAGATCACTATTGTCTCCAGTTTGATGGTAAAAGGGGAAGAGTATCAAGCGTTCTGCTGAAAAATATGACAACCGAAATCAAACTCGGTATTTTTAAATGTGAGAGTGGTTCTGACGCGGCCATTCACAAAGAATTCATTATCTATTTGATGAATATGATGCTTGGGAAAATATTTGCATGATAATCTGCGATACGACCGCAATAAATACTGGTCGTTTGTACTGGATTGTAAAGCTCATACAGGATGATGTCTTGAGCAAGGGCTTTCAGAAGCCACAATATTTTGACTGTCAGCACCATGTACTCGTCCTCCTTCTAAAACATTTCATGAATTTTCTTATTCAAGAGCCAACGAGCAACCCAGAACTCAACTATTCCTTCATTGACAAATTAACACAAACCTATGCAATTTTCGTTGCAACAGATAATGTTATCACAGGCAATAACCCTGGATGGCAAGATGATTTCAAGTTCTTATAGAAAATCACTTCACGTTGGTCTCGCATCAGCAGGAAGGAAGAAACTACCAAATTTACACCTTGCAAGATTGAACTCACATGCGATATTTGCTGTTATAGCATTATTTCTGATACCAGAGTGGCGCAGCATCCTCGATTCTGCCTGCGAATTCATCTGCTACGAATGGGCAAATGTTTGGTTCAATTCGAAACACTACAATGAAGCGTGTGTCAATGAACTGTTTACCTCAATCATACAGATAAAATTAAGCAGGCAATTAAGTGATTACAGAGTCATTGGTCAGTTGAGAAGTCATTAATTGACATTCCCAGATCTAACCAAATTGCTGGATGTGCTGTGAAACTGATGGAGAAACTTCATGCGAAATCGAAAAAAAATTGAATTTTTGATTCTGATGTTCATATGACAAAATATGTTTTTAAACATTTATTTTACATTCTGTAAAGATTACTAACTGTTATGTATCTTATTTGTTAGTAAGAGTTGATTAGTTGTTATTATTACTCTTTTGAATTAAGCTAAAAAAAAATATTTTGTGAAAAATAAATATTTTTTCACTTTTTCCTTCCGAAAAAAAAAGCAATTTATATTCTTAAATTACACATAAAGATTCCTCGATTGCAAGTGGTTTCATAATTTTTTTTATCACCCCAATATATATATATATATATATATATATATATATATATATATATATATATACATATAAGACGCATTTGATGTCTGTCTGTCTGTCTGTTCCCTTATAACTCAAGATCCAGACAACCAAATTACGTGAAATTTGGAACACGTACACATAGTTACATGGGCAAGGTTATAGGACATGTTTCGTTTCATCTCGATGGGAAGTTTAATTGTAATAAAATATTTTTTTTAGTGTCTTTTACTATATTAAAGTAATCTCGACGGCGCCAAAAATAAAATTCTTCTGTGACGTCATTTCCCGATGACCGAATAGAACTTGCGCGCTGGTGCTGTATCATGCCTATGTGCTGCAAAAAATTGTTGATGTTTTTTCATGCTTCCCGATTTGTACAGTTTGAGGAAAGTAAATGAATGAAGAAGGATTTTAAAAGAAGTGTGAAGTCATAATAATATGTATATATATATATATATATATATAGTCATAATAATATGTATATATATATATATATATATATATATATATATATAGAGAGAGAGAGAGAGAGAGAGAGAGCGAGAGAGAGGGAGGGAGAGAGATAAAGCGAGAGAGAGGGGGTTAGGGGGAGAGAGGAAAGGATGTTTGGAGGGAGGGGGTGAGAGGGGGACAGAGAGAAGGAGTGAGGGAGAGAGAGGGAGATAAGAGAGGGAGGGAGAGAGAAGGGGAGGGAAGGAAAAATAAAGGAAGGGAGGGAGAGGGGGAGTAGGGAGGGAGATAGAGGGGAGGGGGAGAGAGAAGGTGGGAAAGAGGGAGGGATAGAGAGATAAAGAGAGAAAGGGCAGGGAGGGAGAGAGGAAATTAGGGAGGAAGGGGGAGGGAGGGGAGGGAGGGGGAGAGAGAGAGGAGGGCGGGAGAGAGGGAGAGAGGGGAGTGGGAGAGGGAGGGATGGAGAAAGGATGGAGGGAGAGAGTGGGTAGGGAGGGAGAGAAATGTGAGGGAAGGAGAGAGGGATGGGAGAAATGGGAGGGATCAGACAAAGAGTGAGATGGGGCACGGAGGGTGAAAGGGGAGGAGGAAGGGAGGAAGGAGGAGAAAGGGAGGGAGGGGGAATGACAGGGGGATAGAAGGAGGGAGGGAGAGAGAGGGAGATGGGAGAGTTAGGGAGGGAGGGAGAGGGAGGGAGGGAGAAAAGGGGGGAAGGGAAAGAGAAAGGGGGAGAGGGGGTAGGGAGAAAACAGAAGGTAAACTGAAAACCTTATTTTAAACCCGTGCAAAGCCGGGTCCTTGCAGCTAGTATATATATTAGACGCATTTGCTGTCTGTCTGTCTGTCTGTCTGTCTGTTCGCTTATAACTCAAGATCCAGACAACTAAATAACGTGAAATTTGGTACACTTACACATAATTATATGGGAAATGTAATTAAACAGGTTTCGTTCCATCTCAACGGGTAGTTCAATTGTAATTAATTATTTTAGTATTTTACTATATTAAAGTAATCAAGGTATGGGAACGCCATCGCTATAAATAAAAATCCTCTGTGACGTCATTTCCCGATGATACATGAACTTGCGCGCCGATGATAGATTTTTTTATTTGGTACTGTATCGTGCCACACCGACTTGCCTTTGTGCATAATAAAGTTTTTTGTTTTTTTTACTTTTGGTACACGGAACACAACATTTTAGAGAAAAATTTACTAAACAAAAGCGGTAAGTAAACTCAAGATCCAGAAGGAGAAAGGGAGGGAAAGAGATAGATAAAGAGAGATGGGGCAGGGAGGGAGAGAGAGAGCGAAGGAGGGAGAAAGGGGGAGTGAGGGAGGGAGAGAGAGAGAAAAGAAGGGAGGGAGAGAGGGAGAGAGAGGGAGGAAGGGAGGGAGGGAGAGAGCAAGGTAAGGAGGTAAAGAAAAGGATAGAGGGAGAGATGGGGTAGGGAGGGAGAGAGGGTGGGAGATAGGGAGGGTAGAAAGGAGATAAAGAGAGAGGGGGTCGGGAGGGAGAGAGAGGGATGGAGGGAGGAAGGGGGAGAATGAGGGAAGGTGGGAGAGAGAGGGAGAGAAATAAAGAAAGAGAGGGAGGGAGAGAGATAAAGAGAGAGGGGGCAGGGAGGGAGATAGGGAAGGAGGGAGGGAGAGGGAGATGTGGAGGGAGGGAGAGAGAGAAGGGGTAGGGGAGAGAAAGGGGGAGGGAGGGTTGGAGAGTCAGAGGGAGAGAGAGGGAGGGAGAGAGAGGAGGGTAGGGAGAAAACATAAGTTAAACAGAAAACCTTATTTTAAACCCGGGCAAAGCCGGGTCCTTGTAGATAATATCCTACTTAGAAAGCACTAAGCTTGTCCGGGTCGCGGCGTTGTGTGGGGAATCCGTTCTATAAATAAACGACCTCCAGAAATAAATAAAACAATAGTATTTGATAAAATAATCACGTGATCAGCGAGGTCACGAAAACATAATTCAAAATGGCGTCTTCAATTCGATATTCATTTTTAAAAAATCTACAGCTTTCAAAAGTTTCTGTGTTTTTTTTTTATTATGAAATTTAAAAGTCCTAAATATTAAATAACAATAATAATAATATATAATATAACAATGGGCTAAGGAAAATGTTTGTCAGTATGAGAGTTCATGTCTGTCAACACAGATTATCGATATGCATGCTCCTATGTTGTTTTACCTAAATGAAGGATTGGCTTTCGACCATGTGGTTCATAAGCTGTTTGTCTTACCTTCAGCTATAAATATGTGTCTTGTGTGAGAATTAATTGTTAGAATGAAATACGGTCAGTCTTGACCTTGAGCTAACATTATTACTTTTGTTTGTTTCACCTGTTGATGTAAAGTTAACAAGGGATTGACTTTTGACCACTGTGGCTCGACGGGCTAATGCAGCTTATTGGGATACTTTGAAAAAAAAATTCACTTAAAATACTTATTTTTATATTAATTTACTTACAGGTAAATATATTACATTTTTAATAAAATTGAGGGCCAAATAACAGATTTGATAATAAGAGTAGAGGTTAGGTCCAGTGGGGGTTTTGTTTGCTGGGAGTTTTGTCCGTAGGGGTTTTGTCCGATACCACTATACGTGGTCGTAGATAATAATTGATATATTTAGTCACCGTTACGGGCTCTTTAAATATTTTATATAAATGTTGTTGTCTTCTTCAAATGAATGCGTAAATGTTGCGGGCTTTTTATCTCATACAGTCATAGAAACAGGTGACACAACACTTGTTAATGTGAAGTATGAAATAAATGAACTTTATTAAAACTACTCGTGACTGCACGACTCACTCTCAAAACTCTTATCCAACACAAACTAACTTGTACTTTCTTATCGACTTATCGCTCCTGAATGAGATGGGAGGGGAAGGAAGTTGGGGAGGGTATTTCATACAATTCAAGCCTGACTCAGAGGTTTTCCCTGGCACTTGTAGGGCTTTGATCTCGGTCATTTTACACAGGATCTAAATCAAATCAACGTCCAGCTCCCGAGCTCTGCTGTCCAGAGATCTAAAGGGGGTGAGAGTGAGAGGGAACATGATATGAGGGTAGCTGTGGTATTGGAAGGAATTATGATCTTAACAGTCATATTTTCGGAACTCCACAATATTTAAAAATGGAAAGTACCATACTATTTATAGAAAGAATCAAATCACGTGTAGTATGCAGTGCGGAAAAAAAATTCGTGAGACAAACTGATTATCTATAGACTGGTGAGACAAACTGATTTTCTATAGACTGGTGAGACAAACTGATTTTCTATAGACTGGTGAGACAAACTGATTATCTATAGACTAGTGAGACAAACTGATTTTCTATAGACTGGTGAGACAAACTGATTATCTATAGACTGATGAGACAAACTGATTATCTATAGACTATATTTTTGTGGACTTAATGATAGTGTAACTACTGAATCTACTAAATCGAATTTAATTATTTGTATACATTTGATATATATATATATATATATATATATATACTGTATATATATATATATATATATATATATATATATATATATATATATATATATATATACATATATACAGTATTTATGTGTAATTCAGTCAGTTTGATCATCACTTTCATCTCAAGCCTGACAAGACAATTTGCTTTTTTCATTTCATTCTTCAACGTGCAACGTGTGAAAACTAAAGATAATAAAATTAAACTAAAGATACATGTATTTAGTTGAGGAAATACTGGTTTAAAATATCACATATTAAGTAGGCCTAACGATGTCAATATTGTATTTAAAACGTTCACTATATACTGGTTTAGTTACTCATTTTTTTATGTATTCATTTTTTTTTTAATCTAAGCTTTGAATTCCGACACAAAATGCTACAGAGTAAAGTTTAATTTAACATACATAGTTCAGATTTATGTTAGAAACATCCTGGCCACATTGTATCATTCTGCCATTAGAAGACAGAATGCAAATTAAATGTTATTTCTTTAAGTTTAATAGAATGTGCACGTCAAAGATGTATCGTATGTTGTTATAATTTTATTTTTTTAACCTATCATGTATTCTGCACTAGTTTTTATTCGTTGCAAAAAATCTTTAGTTGTATCAATAGAGTCATACAAATAAAAACTAATTCTTATTGATTTCGTTACATTGAGACTGAATACTTGCAAACTGACAACATGATCTAAAATTGAAGAGCTTTAAAAACACATAATTTCTATTTATTAAATAAATTTTAGTCATTAACTTTTCTTTAATATTTTAATAATTTTTCTCTCTGTAGTGGCTAATATATGGACCAATTATTAGAGGTAATCATTGTATTATTATTTTCTTTTTTTTTCAAGAAAATCTTATCCATGATAGATACAAAAAATTCTAAAACGTGCACAATTCTTTTAACAAAATATATTTAAGGTGCGATATGATTTCAAAATTTCTAAACTTTTAAGAAAATAAGAATTTCTTATCTTCTGCGTTTTATAATTCCTCAGTTCTGATTAATTTAAATTATTTTGTTTTCGATTTTTGTTCAAAACTAAATGTTCTAATTTTGTATAATTTTTAATTGTTTATTGATATTACACTTTTTTATTACTTTTTTTTATTCAATTATTTTTTTTTGTTAAATTAGATTTTTATTGTTGCTATTGTTGTTGTTTGCATAAATTAACATTTTTAACTAGAATCTATTTGTTTTGTCTATTACAATCAGTACAAAACTTAAAGCCTAGAGACACACATTAACGATTATTTTGCTTTTGTAACAAAACATAAAATAAGATATTTTACTTAACCCGTTTGCAAAGAAAATTACAAGGCTATAGAGAGGATATAGTATGGAAATTTATATATATTTATATATATATATATATATATATATATATATATATATATATATATATGTGTGTGTGTGTGTGTGTACATATACACAGAGTAACTCTAAAAAAATTAGCCTGTCTCATGTTGAGTGAGTAGGAGACATAACACATTGTGGGCCCCACCTGCATTTTCCCTTTTTTTTATAGATTTACAAACATTTAGTTTTGTAAAGTAAAGTATTGTTTTTGATTAGGAATTTATAGAGTCTTGATAATTTCATTATCAGTTGAAATTTCATCAAATCCCATTGGAAAATATTTCGCAACTCACCAGTGGGTGACAATCATTACTTTGAAAACAATTGGTCTCTTATTTATCTAAATAGTGTGCCAAAAATGTCCATTAGAAATGAAACTTCTTTATCATTAAATGTCTTTATTTAAAATAGTCTACATTTATCACTTTTCAACTTTTTTTTATTAATTAATTTGTTTAAACTTATTTTTTATTTTTTTGTTTTTTAAATTTTGAATCAAAATGTTAAATTAATGCAGGAGTTCTTCAAAATATAAAATGTTGATTTTGAAAAGCTGGTATCTCTATACTTATAAGACGGCCTTATAACTCAAGATCCAGACAACCAAATAACGTGAAATTTGGTACACATACACATAATTACATGGGGAAGGTTATAGGACATGTTTCGTTTCATCTCGATGGGTAGTTTAATTGTAATAATTTATTTTTATTTTAGTATTTTACTATATTAAAAGTAATCTCGACGGCGCCATAAATAAAACTCTTCTGTGACGTCGTTTCCTGATGATACATTTTTAAAAGAGGGGTAACTTCCGGAAACTCCAATTGTAAACATGGTGAAATCAATAGTCATATCTATTTACCTATCGTTTTATGTATTCAGAAGATTAAAATTAAAGGTGCACTTTATTAAACCGAAATACGTTAATTAAAATGTTTCTGTGACATTATTAACATTATTAATACAATCTCAATGGGTAGTTTAATTGTAATTAATTATTTTAGTATTTTACTATATTAAAGTATTCACGGTATGGAATCGCCTTCACTATAAATAAAAATCCTCTGTGACGTCATTTCCCGATGATGAACTTGCGCGCGGGTGCTTTAAATGTTATGACATTCAAATTGTATCAATGCACAGAGAATTCCCTGTATTCGCGCACCAAGTGAATGTGTAATTGAACGGACGGAGAAGAAAGGGTTAGGGACGGAAAAAAAATAAAATATTGTTGTTGTTTTTTTTTCATGTTGCAAGTACCCGGCTTTGCCCGGGATTAAAATACGGTTTTCTGTTTATTTAAGAAGCGTAATTTGAAGTTTAATTGTACAGAGAGAGGGCGGGGGTGAGAGATAAAGAGAGAGGGGGAAGGGAGGGAGAGGGAAGGAGGGGGAGAGAGGGAGGGAGAGAGGTGGTAGGGAGGGAGATAAAGGGGGGAGGGAGGGAGAGGGAGGGTTTGAGAGAGCGGGAGAGAGAAAGGGAGGGAAGGAAAGAGAAAGGAAGGGATGGAGAACGAGAGTAGGGAGGGAGATAGAGGGGAGGGAGGGAGAGAGAGAGGGAGGGAGAGAGATAAAGAAAGAGGGAGGGAGAGAGAGATAGAGAGAGGGGGCAGGGAGGGAGAGAGGAAATGAGGGAGGGAGGGGGGGAGAGAGAGGGAGACGGGAGAAGGAGGGAGAAAGGAGGGAGGGAGAGGGGGTAGGGAGGGAGAGAAAGGGGAGGGAAGGAGAGAGGGAGAGAGAGGATGGGAGAAATGGGAGGAGTGAGAGATAAAGAGAGAGAGAGGGGACAGGGAGGGAGAGAGAGGGGGAGGAAGGGAGAAAGGTGGAGAGAGGGGGGACGGGGGTGAGAGAAGGAGGGAGGGAGATAGGGAGAGTGAGGGAGATGGGAGAGTTAGGGAGGGATGGAGAGGGAGGGAGGGAAAGAGAAAGGGAGAGAGGGGGTAAGGAGGGAGAGAGAGAGGGAGGGAGAGAGGGGGGTAGGGAGAAAACAAAAGGTAAACAGAAAACCTTATTTTAAACCCGGGCAAAGCCGGGTACTTGCAACTAGTCTATATATATATATTTCTCCTCTTCGAGAAGACGCAAGCAAGCTTCCACTTGGAATTACCGATCACAGACGACATCTCAGGAGCCGGAAAAAAAAACACTGTAGTGTGGAGACGGGGGGGGGGGGGGCTGGATCGCAGCAAGGGCTCCAGTAATTACATCAGCCTGCAAGACTATTTATAGAAGTAGCGTGACGACTAGCGATATAATGCTCGCGTTGTTGCACCAGCCTGTATAGATTATATGACGTTTTGTTGTTTTATTTAGTGAAATATATTAAGCAATAAGAGCGCAATGGTGGTTGTACAATACTATTTTATGTCTAGACAGCTCCAGTAATTTTTAAAACAGTATTGTTTGGTCCTATTTGGTCGTAATCATGTTCAGGGGCGGATCTAGACAACTTTGACGGGTTGGGGGGTGGGGGCAAAACTGAAACGTTAAATTATTGTCCGTCCGCCCATCTTAGAACAAAAAAAATATTTCGATAATTTAATGATGTCTTACCTAAACTTGCCCCTGAACATGTTTTTATGTGCACTAAATATGAAACTAATTAATTTATCCCCCGCCGAGGTAAATTCTGTATCCGTTTAACCGCGGAAATGAGGGAATGCTGAATGAAAACAATAAAATAAAAAAAAAAACAAGTTGCTGGAAGGTACCAGATAGTGACAATAAAGTCTGCACATGTTTGGTCAAAGTTCAACTTTGCATACCACGTATTTTTTCCGAAGCTGTCAGCCTGTTATTTTGTTTGATTGCTTATTAAAAAATATAATTACAGTTATTATATTGGTTGATAAGGCGGCGTTTGTTACGACGCGGGATGGCTAGTATTTATTAAAGCAGTATCAAGGAAGAAACAATATTTTATATTATTAATTTGAATGTATGATTGTTTCATTATGGCTTTGACAAAAGTTTTAGATTTAAAATGTCATTTTGATTAGCATGGTTTAAGTAGAAAGTGAACCATAACAAACAAAAACTGATTTGTATTTGGAAAGAAAATTAGATGAAATTTTAAAAAAATGTCTAATGTTTAATTATTTTATTTTTTTTACTTTCAAGTTTAAAACTGAAAACACTTTACTAAGTAAAGTTTATTTTAAATATCTCCAGGTGACAGTGCCGGCTATAGGTATAGGCGATATAGGCAGCTGCCTAGAGCGGCATTATTTCAAGGAGCGGCAAATTCCAGCAAAATAAAATCAAATCAAAAATATAAAAATATAATATAAAATAAATAAATTTGAGAAAGTGTAGGATTAAATAAGAGCACAAAATTGCTTACAGTGGCGACAACAAATAAGTCACGTGGATTAACGCTCTATCTTAATTTATTACATCAATATTATGACATCACTATTTTCAAAATTATTTTCTTCTTTTGCATTTGACAAAATTAGATTCAGATATAATGGAGGATCCTGCTAAATGGCCTGATATAAGTGATAATATTCGTTGTTTTCTTATTCAGCATGATCCAAAACAGATCAAATTTGAGTCTGGTTATCCAAAAGATGAAAGTGGGAGACAATTTTCTAATTACCACTATACGCGCAAACTGGCTAACGGAGAAACTATAAAAAGGAAATGGTTGATGTATTCTACGTCAGTAGATAAGGTATATTGTTTTTGCTGCAGAATATATAACAGGAGAAAATCTGCCTTAGCAAAACATGGCAGTTGTGACTGGAAACATATGTCAAGTTATTGCAGCATCATGAAATAGTCCAGATCATTTAACCAATTATCATGATTGGAAAGAACTAAAAATGAGGATAACAAATAATAAAACTATGGATAACGTGAGTCAGCGCCTTTTAAATCATGAAGCGAAACACTGGAAAGATGTATTAGAAAGAAAAATATCTTTGATCAGAGTACATGGAGTTCAAAATTTACCCCTTAGAGGGCATCTGATCGGTTATATACATCTCATTATGGAAACTTTTTGAAATTTGTGAAAGTTATTACTGACTTTAATCCGATAGTGAAAAAACATGAAAGACGTTTTAAATCAGATGAAATTCATGACCATTATTTAGGAAAAATATTCAGAATGAGATCATTCAACTGTTGAGTAAGGAGGTAAAACAGAAAGTGATAAATGATCTAAAAATGCAAAATATTACCCTATAGTTCTCGATTGCACACCAGACGCCAGTCACAAAGAAAAGATGACAATGATTGTTAGATTTGTTACAGCAAATGAATCGACAAATGACAAACTTTCAGAAGTTTCTATCAATGAACACTTCATTGGATTTGCAGAACTTGAAAAGTATGTGGGAAATTTTACTTAAAGAACTGTCAGATTCAGGCATTTTTCTAAATGATAAGAGGGGACAAAGCTACGATAACGGAGCGAACATGCGGGGAATACACAATGGTGTCCAAGCAATAGTTAAAGAGCTAAATTGAAGAGCCTTTTATGTCCCATGCTATGCGCATTCGTTGAATTTGGTGGTGAATGATATCGTAAACTGTTGTTTGGAAGCAGTAAGGTTTTTTGAGGTAATTCTAAATATAAAATTTTTTTTTCTGCATCAACACATCGATGGAATGTATTGTTAGAATATGTCAAAAACAAAGAGGCAGCAGGTTTAACTGTTAACAAGTTATACGCAACAAGTTGGGAAAGTCGAGTTAATGCCGTGAAGGTAATTAGATACCAAACAGTTGAAATTTACGATGCACTCGTTTCAATTGCTGATGACATTTCACTTTCTAGACCAGGTGGAACTAAGTCCCGTGCAGAAGCTAAGGGAATTGCACAAAAAAAAATACTCGATTTCAATTTTATTTGTTCATTAGTGTTTTGGTATGATGTTTCATTTGAGATTAATATATCTAGCAAAACATTTCAAGAAAGAGATCTTGATTTAAAGAAATCAATTCAACAATTGAATGCAACTAAAACTATGCTCCAGAATTATAGAACAGATGAAAGTTTCGCCAAAAGCAATTACAACAGCTAAATCATTGGCGGAAGAATTTGGTATTTAGTACAATTTCCTTACGGATATACAAATAAGATCTTGACTAAAAACAAGACAATTTAACTATGAAGTTTCAGATGATCCTATCCTCGAGTCAGAAGTGAATTTCAGAGTAAATTTCTTAACCAGATTGTAGAGAAAAGGTTCTAACACATTGGTTAGAATGTAGGATAATATGTAAAGTAAATCTTTGAGAGGTTAAGTCAAGAGTTCAGGCTTAAATATTTGGGGGTAGAATCGTTATATTTTCTAGCGACCCAGGTTAGGGACGTGACATATGATACCTTAGGCTTTGTTCCGAGAGTGGGGTCAACTGACATTCTTGACAAGCAGATAAATTACCGAACACAACCGAAGGTGGCAAAGGGCGCTAACCTTTTAATGTTTTTTTTAATTAGCCAAACCGACCAGTGGGTGGGGTACAAGGAGAGCTAGAGATTGGGGACAGTAGATTTGGGGATAGAGTAAGATTGGGCTAAGGCGAGCGTAGAGAGTGGACGTGAGATGTAACGAAGTCCACTATAGTCTTCTATTATTCTAGCAGTTAATCAGGGCACAATTTTAGTAGTAAAAGACAGCAGTAGAGAAGGCGTTAGAGACTATTGTATTATGTGATGTTGTGACCTTTGGATGTAAAGATTTTATGTTGTGAAATAAACACTAAGATTAAAGAAGGAAAATACGAAGCCTGCATTTGACTCTTTTTGTTGTTCGATGTTTGTACATCGTCATTGTAACCAAAAGTAAATACCAGCACGCAACACAGATATTGGATACCGCTATTCAATCAGTTAATGATCGATTTATGCAGTTAACATCTCACATCGATTTATTTGGTCTTTTGTATGACATTAAAAACTTGAGAAATGTGATAAAAGAGAGGTTTTCATTGATTGCATGGTCCTTCAATTAGCTTTAACATCTGAAAACGAAGATTCAGCAGACATGAATGCAACAGAACTGTGCTATGAATTATTTGATTTATCAAGGAGAATTACAGAAATATCAAGCCCTAGAGTTATATTAGACTATCTATGTGGAATGGGCTTGGTTGCCTAGAGTTATATTAGAATATCTATGTGGAATGGGCTTGGTTGCCTAGAGTTATATTAGACTATCTATGTGGAATGGGCTTGGTTGCCTAGAGTTATACTAGACTATCTATGTGGAATGGGCTTGGTTGCCTAGAGTTATATTAGACTATCTATTTGGAATGGGCGTGGTTGCTCTTTTTCCGAATGTGTACGTGGCATTGCGAATTTTGCTTACACTACCGATAACAGTGGCGAGTGCAGAGAGAAGCTTTTCGAAGCTCAAACGCATAGAAACATATCTTCGTTCTACCATGTCTTAGCATCGTTTGGTTGGTTTTGCTACAATATTTATAGAAAAAACGATTGCAGAAGATTTGGATCTGACCGAAGTAATTGAAGAGTTTGCCTCTGCAAAAGCTAGAAAAGCATATTTTTCTTGAATTCTCTTCCATCTGTTTAATGCTTAATAAACATGACATTTTATTTTGTTTTATATATTTTTCATTATTTTTTTAACTTAGCAAAAAAAAAAAAAACAAGAAACTTCCTAAAATACACTACGTATACTTAAAACTCTTTAACTTGTATAAAGTTGCCAAATTTTAAACATTTGTTATGAAGAATGAAGACCAGTAATAAAACTATAAATGCATCATCTTTTTATTTTCATAATTTGGACTTACCTCAAAATAAATAGCATTTATAGAGTTTTCTTAGAAAAAGGAAACTAAAAAGGGCGGCATTTTTGTCCTTGCCTATATCACAAAAATGTATAAGGCCGGCACTGCCAGGTGATGAAAGATACTGAAATTCTGGAAAAATTATGGGAGATGTTTTATGGTAAGTTTCTTTATTACAGGAATTATGTGATAATTTATGCACTGTTTTCGTTTAAATATTTAATTTAATTTTATACTGAAAGTTGAGATATTTTTTGTTGTAAATTATAATCTTATTTATATGTGATATATTGATTCATTTAATTCATATTTAAAATTGTATTATAGCTGAGGTCTTAAGTCAATTGGTTGACATTGAAACTCACACGATGGGAAATAAACTTTACGGTAAAATCAAACACAATTTATTAATATTGTTTACATTGTGGTAATATAACAGACTAAATATGTGGACTTTTGTCTTTGATATTTTAATGTTTAGCATGTTGAAATATTTTCTACTTTACAATTTTAAGTTGATTTGTCTGTTCCAGGTAATCATGAAACTCAGGTGTCAGAAGGTGGAGAAGCTGATCTACACAAACATCGTAATGACTGTAAGAAGAATCCAGGTCACACAATCAGTTTATTCCTGTTCATACATTCACCTTAAACCATCTACCTGAAGGTCATCGTGAAAATGAATTGTATGAACTGATAAAAATTACAGCTGACCTGACAGTCAGAGTTGATTCTAAAAAGATCAGTCTACGCAGACCAATGTTTTGGCTAAACACAAAAGTTTCATATCCATTTTACAACATGAGAGACAAAGAGAACTTAAGAACAGGAAGTGGGATGGTGAGTTGGGTGAAAAAGTTTAGAGATGGACATGGAGATCTAGATGGAGGTAAACATTGGAAAAACTACACAACATGTTGGTGTAAGAAATGTGAAAATTCTGGCACAGCCAGCCACGTGTAGTGGGAGTTTAATGTGTACACAGCCACACATGTGGTGTTTGATGACATTGAGGCCAGCGACACGGCTTTGAGATTTTTTTATGACAAGGATGACAGTCCATTGGTCATTGTTAATAAGGTCAGTGCAGGTAATATGGACATTAAAAGTGATCTATGTTGGTTGAATTGTGTGAAATGTTACACAATTATGGGACATAGACTGTACATGATGTGCAAATATTATTGGAATGTCTGGTGGAAAGTCTGGAACAAATACAGAAAATCTCGAGATGTAAATAAGTTGAACTTTAATGTGTCACATCATCATGGATGCAGTAAATAGGTTAGTGTTGGTCACTGGGTGGACAAGAAAAATGTGGGTGGATTAAATAAATTTCCATTGTCCAGAATTATTGTTAAATTTGTTTGTGTCAGTATTTTCTGTCACGTCATTTTTTTGTTAATTTGTTTACTAAATCAATCTGTAAATGTTTACAGTTAGTAAATAAACAATCTGTAACGTCATAAACAAAAGTCACAAGAAAGTAAAATCATTTTAATGAACAATGAAGTATCAAAAATAGGTCAACAATTGACAGAATTTTATCAGATACTATAAAACTGAACAAGTGTGAATGTATTTTGGTCAGTTCAGTAAATATAATCAATATGCAAAAAAAACATCTACATACAATTGATTAGACTTGATGTTTAATGAATTGAAATATTTTATGACTTTAAAAAGGGAAATAATAAGTAAAATGTTTACTTGTCTTAGTCAAGTTTCGGTTGTCTTCTGTGACTCGTTTTTTTTTTAATTAAAGCTATTAATCGAAAAAAAAAATAATAATTTTTAAATATTGATGATTTGATGGCTGTTGTTGTAGACATAAGTTATAATTTGGTTTATTGATATTTTTATATAATGTCTACTCTAAACATTTTTTTTTCACTGTTTGAACTATGATTGTTCAAACACTGTAAAATTTAAGTAACTTGTCCTAATTTGATTGTTGATTTTATTATAACAATGTTTTAGCAATATAAATATCATGATAACAGTAAATAAATGTCACTAGAGTTATTCTATCAAGATCTTATGTCTCTGCATTGTGTTGCAGTAGGTATAGTGAAACTTCGGTTGAATTCCGTACGTATGTACGTGGCCGGAATGGACAGGGCTAATTTCCTTAATAAGTCATTCGATGCCTAAGCACAGCCGGTGTGTGCGGAAAAAAGCTGACTAGATGCAGCGTGTCCCAAAATCAAGCCTTTTGAACGAACTTACTGGTTCTCAGGTAGGGACAATTGGGTGACGGGCAGAAATGTCCGGAATTAGATTGAGCGGACGTCCAAAACTGACCAATGGTGGGCGCTCAGGAGAATCAAGCAGGCACTAATTTCTTAGTTTCGCTCTGGGCATTTATCTAGAGGTACGTACTTTGGGAGGATGAGGCCCAATGTCGATTCCTATTGCCGACACTGCCGAGAGTTTGAGAAAATCGCACATCACATTTTTTGTTGAGTGCCTCTGGCTAGCGGACCACAGGGTGAGGATATTGGTCACCTCTGGTCTGAACGTACTACACTGTTGGAAGTAAGAGGTGACTGCCGTGATTCACTTCACTGAGTCCATGGAATACATGTAATAAATATTTATGGACATTTTTTATTAGCAACTTTTTTCATTTTTTTCTCTTTGTAAATGTATTACATTTGTTGTTGACAATTGTTAAATTGACCTTAACGTTTCTCTAAGAAGTATCTTTATGTATAAAATTAGCTAAACGCTTTTATTCACCATAAATCTTCTTTTCTACATATGATGTGACTCTCATTACCTTGTTACTAGTTATGCTCCAGTTACCTACATATGATGTGACTCATTACCTTGTTATTAGTTATGCTCCAGTCACCTACATATGATGTGACTCTCATTACCTTATTATTAGTTATGTTGTATTCACATATAATATCTGGATTTATACAGAACCCCTTATCTCAAATAGCCTAAGACCTTATCAAGTCTAAATCCGGTCCTGTCTATAGTGAAACTTAAGTTATATGTTACTAAAAACTAAGATCCAGAAAAAAAAGTCAATGATATTGTTCTACTTTTTCTAAAAACATCCACAATATTATAACGACACAATATTATAACAACAAAATATTATAACAACACAATATTATAACAACAAAATATTATAACAACACAATATTATAACAACACAATATTATAACGACACAATAATATAACAACACTGTGATTTTTTTTTTTACATATTTGTGTTTGACCTCAAATATAGTGTGTTAATATAGACTGATTATTATTAAAAAAACAAATTAATATTTTAAAAAGTTATTTGTTAATTTGTTTGTATTATTTAATATTCAAAAACTCCACACTAAGCTAGTCAATATCATTACAAAATATTTAAAAAAATATATAAACATGTTTTAAGAAAAAGATTTTTTTAGATGCCCTAAGAAATAAACTATTCATTAGTTCTTACAAATATGTATAGAAAAAATACTTTAAAAAAATAATAATCGACTTTTATAACAAAAAGGTGTAGATCATTCAAAGTTTACTGACTTTAAAAGAGCGACACTTTATATTAAATTTTGTATTTATCTCTGGTGCCCTTGATTTTATTTACTTAATAAACTTTACATGAATATTTGCATGAAATTAGTTTATTTTAGAGTCTTCTGTGACAATTGATTTCAATTCCCAGAACACAGTGTCTTCGACCACAGTGTGCTTATAAAACTGTTGTGTGTTAAAGTCCCTTTAATGATGAGATGAAATTTCTTAGATCCTGTAAACCACTAATGGGACGGTTTTTCTGGTGCCCTTCTTTCTTTGTCACCATAGCCGATAGTGCAATGACAAGGGAGGCGCCACATGAGACATAGTTGGGACTTAAGCCATGGCCTGAAATATCCATTGGTCATCACCGGAGATCGAACCAAGGACCCTCAGGTCGACAGTCGAGATCTTTACCATGGTGATTTCCATCTGGATTTATTAGCTTAGTAAAGATGTTCAATAGATGAGTAATAAATAAATAAAATTAGTGTAATTATTAAACCCACGTGTCTTGTGTGTCATTCTAAATAAAGTTACAACAATACGAACCAATAAAGTTAACTTGTCATTCTATATAAAGTTACAACAATACGAACCAATAAAGTTAACTTGTCATTCTATATAAAGTTACAACAATACGAACCAATAAAGTTAACTTGCCATTCTATATAAAGTTACAACAATACGAACCAATAAAGTTAGCGTGACCGCCTGTATCGATTATCTTTATACTTTGGGTTGTTTAATTAATTTAGCAATGATTACAGCTGGGAGTCGTGTCATGAGATACATATTTATGTTCATGCTAGTATTTATTTAATAACAAAGAAACATAAAATAAAGAACTATATCGATAGCCTAAATCAACGATGAACAACACAGAATATAATGAAATACAGAATATATAGTTTTTTTATTGAAAACTGATCAAAAAAATTCACCAATACCACTATAATTACCGTAAGTTTAGAGTTTAAACTTCCACTGTGGACATGTTGAGAAGACCAGCGCCATACAAGCCCATACCCCACACAATGAACAGAAGCTCCACTACTACCTGGACATGTACATGTTGTGTAGGTAAATCTATTGAAATGATTTGCCACCTGGTATTTTCCCACCCATTGACCAAAGCTTATCTTTTTACAACATCCATGGGGATGAGAGACAATAAAGTTCAACTTGTCCACATCTCGAGTCTCTTGATATTTGAAGAGAACTTTCCATATAAGATCATCAAAATATTTCCAGTGCGTGTTCAGTTTGTCACCCAGATGTTCATCACAAGTCACACCTTTCAACATACACCAGTCTTTCTCAATATCTACTTCAAAAATGCTCACCCCATCAAAATAGACCGCATGACTTTCTTCACTGTCATAGAATAATCTCAGTGACATGTGACTAGCCTCAATGTCATCAAACACAACATGTACGGCTGACTTTAGAATAAACTCCCACCACACGCGGCTGGCTGTGTCTGAATGTTTACATTTGGTACACCAACATTGTGTGTAGTTTTGATCGTGTTTAGTTTCATGTTGATCAAAATATCCATCTTTGAACTTGTATACTTCGCACACTATTCCACTTCCTGATCTTAAGTTTGATATACCCCTCAAGTTGTAAAATGGATATGGACATTCAGTATTTAGCCAAAACACTGGTCTGTGTGGACTGGTCATTTTAACATCAACTCTGACTGTAGCATTGATCAGCTCGTAGAGATCCTTGTCACGATGACCTTCAGGTAGATGGTTTAAGGTGAATGTATTAACAGGTATAAATTTTGTAAGACCTGGATTCTTTTTACAGACAAGAAGATTTGTTTGTAGATCAGCTTCTCAACCTTCTGACACCTGAATTTCTTGGTTACCTTTAAATAAACAATGATTTATTAGCAGCATACATAAACTATTACTTTTGTTTTTACTACAATTCCTATAGCAAATTGTCATTTTAAATATCTTAAATACACATTAAAATACACCTAAATTAAAGAAACTAAAAACATACAAAAAATATTAAACTGATTACCATAAAAGTCAACCTCAGCCTCCGCCATAGCTCACTAAAATGAACAAACATTTGAAGAAATTTAGTTATCAACAATTTACATTTATAAGTAATTAATCTTATAATACTTAACAAGAACGGATTGATAATTTTTGATTGTGTTATTAAGTCAACTTTTAAACATTATACTAATAAAATATAGTAAAGAAGAAGATCATGATAATTAAACATCAAATAACTCTACAACATATAACATAGACTAAATAGATTTACCTTGCCAAAAAATAATATCCGTCTACCTAGAAAAAAAAATAAAGAACAATTGGTAAAAAGAAGTAAATATTGAGAAAATGTTTTAACTAAAATGCATATATAAAATGTCCAGTTTATATGATACATCATTAAATATGCCAACAACCAGGATATAACATTAATTGTCTGTGAATGATTATGTGGTCATGGTTGATTGTAAAAATCTATGTTGCAACAATTTACAATTTAACAAACAGCCAACAGCTTTATTTATTTATAAATTTTGCTAAGAATGATGTATGTCTATGGGGTGTCATGAGAGGGGTGACACCATGAGTTACCGCACCGGGTGACACCAACCCTAGTGACGCCACTGTTCATAAGACTGGTGTTTAATGCTTATCATATATACAGAATGGTGTATAATGCATATCATACATAAGACTGGTGTTTAATGCTTATCATACATAAAGACTGGTGTATAATACATATCATTGATACTTTTCCTGCCTGGCGGTAAAGTAAGTGCCTCCTGAGGAGAGTGTCTGCACGGCCCCCACCTAGTTATGCTAAACATTTATTGGGAAATCCACTAGAAAAAAGGGAAATAAACAAAATTACTTAATTATAAAAATGTATGCTATATGTACTGTTATTTATACATTTCAATAAGGTTGTGACAAAAATTGTGTGATAACCAAAGAGAGGAATGTGTTTTTTTTTTCTTTATAAAATGAACAACAGTGTTAAGTGATATTATTTTTCTTACATCAAAAATGTACATTTTTATATTTATGTCGTAAACAGATTTAATTTCTATTAGTAAATTATTAAAATAGTGTATTTTTAAGTCAATATCTCCTCGACGGGTGGCCAAAAACGTTTGTACCTCGCACTGCCACACAGTGGCGTAGTGAGGGGAGGGGCAAGGTGGTTCATCATGCCCAGGTGCTACTCACAATGGGACGCCAAATGGTATATTTTACATTTAATATTATATGGTTTTTGAATGGGGGGGTGGGCGTAAATAAGGTCTTAAACCCCCGGGGGCAGAGGTTAATTTGCTACGTCACTGCTGCCACATTTTAATCCTGATAGTCTAGTTCATAGCCATAAAAGCTCAACTAGCAGACTAGTCTAGTTCACAGCCCACCGAGATCATCTCAAAAGGGACAAGTCCCACGATTACTGGCCGCCAGGCTCATCTCAGATGATAGGCCTATTTACAGTCACGCCAAGCTTATCTCAAAAAGAAAGGGTTTCTAAATATTAAGTGTTTATAGCTTGACTGGTGAGTCAATATTTTCTATAACATGGTTAAAACACATTGGATATCTCATAGTCATAAGAATGTATACATTAATCGCGAAGTTTACTTTGATACTAAAAAAAAAAACGATTACTGTTTGTATTGAATAAAGGAAAGTGAGAATTTAAGAATATTAATTGCTGCAGATTCTTTTAGTAAGATTTTTTATGGAATGATGTCTTCTTGTAGAAATTGTTGTATTGTGTAGGTGTAGAAATGATCTTATGTTGTAGAAAGGATGTCTTGTAGGAAAGAAGTCTTGGTGTAGGAAGAGTTTTCTGCCTAGGAATGATGCCTTATTTATTGTATGAATGATTTCACAATATTAAGATTCATATTTTTTGTGAAATAGGTTGTGTGAAGTCCCTGTAAGTATGAGATAAAATAACTTAGATCCTATAAACCACTAATGGGACGGTTTTTTCACTTCCTTTCTTTCATCCCCATTATAGACTATAGTGCAATGGCCATGGAGGCACCACGGGAGACATAGCGGGGGCTTCAACCATGTCCTGAAATATCCATTGGTCCTCACCGAGGATCTAACCAGAGATCCACAGTTTGTCAGTCGAGCGCTTTATTGCACGGCCATCCGTCCCTACTTACTGTAAGAGTTAGAAGCACACACTTTTAATTTTCCTTAAGACAGATATATACACAGATTACTTTAGACAAGATATAACAGACTATGGTACGGTCTTTTCACGTCCACTATTTATTGTCTGTCCAGACGTATGTGGCCGAACGGTCACAAGTTATGCACCGTTGACCTTGAAAAACAAGTTTACGTCTCTTATGTAATCTGAGTGTTTAGAAAATCTTTGGATAATTTTGTTATCTTTTTCATTAGTTATAAATGTTTTCTTTATAAACAAAAACACATACAAGAAGATTGTTATAGACAGATAGATAGATCGATAGATTAAATAGATAGACAGAAGATAGACTGATACATTAGATAGATAGACAGACAGATAGATCGATAGATTAGATAGATTGGCAGACAGATAGATCGATATATTAGATTGATAGACAGAAGATAGATTGATACATTAGATAGACATACAGACAGATAGATCGATATATTAGATCGATATATTAGATCGACATATTAGATAAGTAGACAGGGAGATATATCGATAGATAAGATATATAGACAGACATATAGTTCGATAGAGTAGATAGACAGACAAATAGATTTAAAGATTAGATAGATAGACAGGGAGATATATCGTTTGATTATATAGACAGATAGACAGATATATCGTTAAATCATATATATATATATATATATATATATATATATATATTTATTTATATATATATATATATATATATATATAGAGAGAGAGAGAGAGAGAGATAGATAGATAGATAGATAGATAGATAGATAGATAGATAGATAGATAGATAGATAGATAGATAGATAGATAGATAGATAGATAGATAGATAGATAGATAGATAGATAGATAGATAGATAGATAGATAGATAGATAGACTTTCTATTCCATGTTGCATAAGACTAAGAAACATAACAATTGTGCATAGGTGATTAGCTTCCTATGTATTTTGACATGATATTCTCATGGCGATTTATTGTGACCATGTTAAGTCCGTCCTCCCATTATACACATTATTAAAATTTATAAATTCTTCAAGATTTAATTCATGAACTTGAAATTTGTATAACCTTATATGTTTATGTTGAGTCTTCATATGTGCCCAATATGAATCTTCTCATTAAAAGTCCACAAGATTTCAAGACACACATCAACACATACACATAAAGAAATGAAAACTATATAAAAGATTTTAAATGAAAAAAAAACATTTAATTAAAATTCATATGAAATAAGATAAACATGAGAATCTTATCCAATAAAAAGCCTTTTCAGTATTAGTTACCTGCTGCACACAAATCCATTCGCTTTAACAATCTAAATTTAGAACATGAAAATGAAGACGTGTACGCCGGATCTAACTAGTTAAGTTCTTTTTTCCTATCCTAAGTTAAAATACATCAGTGAGTCATGTCATAATAAACAAAGCATAAGTCTGCGGTGTCAACTAAAGGGACAAACTAGTGTTTTAAGTAAGGGCTACAGCATAGCAGTTTCAATGATAAGTAATTACCTAGTAGGCTATATATATATATGTATATATGTATAAAAAAACGTCTCCAGAGGGTTAGTACCTAGTATGTAAACAACGTTTATCAAGCACAGGCCGTTATTATGCATCGTATATCACAGAATATGATGAGAAATAGGTATCTAGTATGCAGAATTATTAAAATGTGTACATACAGTTCTTCTTTAGTTAAACATAACTTCACGTTATTCACCTTCTTCTGTTATTTTTGAAATAAATAAACAAATCCTTCTCGTATCAATTCCTACAGACAGCATTTGTAAATGTCAAAACAGTGTATTTTCTACTATGAAATAAACCCCATCGTCCTTTTTACACGCAATCAGCACATACATTAAAGTGACTGTCTTACATATATTAACTGGTGAAATGGCCTCTGGTCATCCTTTTTACACGCAATCAGCACATACATTAAAGTGACTGTCTTACATATATTATCTGGTGAAATGGCCCCTGGTCGTACCTAATGTCATGCTTTTTAATGACCTACTTTCGCTCACATGTAATCGAGTTCAAAGTAAATGTCAAAAATGTTTATACAGAATTGTATGTAATTTATAACGTGAGAATTATATATAAATTTATTTATGTTTAATGTTTTTTTTTTTAAATAATTGATTTCTGATATAATAAAGCGACATCACGTTATACACCAATATAAAGTTCCTGCTAAACCAACAACGTCATTCAAATGAAACATGATTACCGATTTCAGTATAGTCAAGGCCGGTTTCGTGGCTGTGTGGGAAGAGGGAGAAGGTGATGGACTGAAGGGACATAATTTGGACTAATTTAAGCTGATAATACAACTTTATAGGGCGATAGTCATCAACAATTGTTCATAAAACCAAAACAAAAATATACCATTTACTTTTTAGTCAATTGAAAAACTCTACTGAAAAAAATTATCTAAAAATAATATCTAAACCAGCTGACAAAATAAGATAGTCATTTTCTTTGACGTGTTAATGATTACTTTTGTGTTATTAGTCATACACTTTGACGTCTTAATGATTACTTTTGTGTTATTAGAGTCACTTAAAGAAACGCCGACACCAGAGATCGGGAACCTTTTCTGACCGAAGAGCTAAAAGATATAATTTACAATTTTCTCAGTTTTTAACGAGCCACAAAAATTGTTGTTTTAATATTATGGTATTAGATTAGGATTTGGTATATAAATTTGATTTTTGATTTAAAATAAATGACTTTAAATTAAATACTGAATAATATTTATTCAAATTAAAAAAATGTAAACTAAATGATTTTAATAGATCGCAACAATAGCTACAATCGCAACAATGGGAGCATTGGTCTTGCATGCTTATTGAAAGTTTTGTTAGATCTGGCTCATAACTTGTTATTTTCAGTTTCAATCACGCCTGTAACTTTTTATCTTTGAGTTGGCTTCATACATTACTTTTTATTAGATTCTCTATTGGTCGCACGAATCTGTTGACCCAAAGACCGTCAACACTCCACATGCGAACTTCATCACCTAACTGTAGCATTCTGGAAGACTATTCCATAGGTCAAATATGAGTGCCTCAACTCGTGGTATTTCTCTTAGAGCTGTCCACTTCTCCAGCACAAGGTGCATGCTTTTCTGGACCTCCAACTGTTCTAACCTGCTTTTGAGTTCTGCGAACGTGCGCTCCATAACTGTTTGGTTTTCAAATCCAGCTAACTGCCATCAAATCCAAATGACTCAATGTTGATCCCATTTGTATTTATATTGAGAGAGTTTACTTGTGAATGCCTGAGTACTTGCATTTGTTGCACCTGAATTGCACAACTCTCAGCAAATCATTCTTTATTTTGATTTTAAAGCCATAGTGAATATTAATTTGTATCAATAGTTGCATTGTTTTCATAGCGATATTGCTTCAGATTTTATAAAATGAAGTAGTTGCTCGCTCTCCAGGTTTTTGACAAAAGAAATAAGAATAGTACAATTTTTGCAGCCATTTGACTTTCAACCAATTCAAGATAAATACTTTTTCCATTTAAGAATATTTATTTCACCAAGCAAGAAGAAAAATGGTTTCAATACGTTACCTCTAGAAAGTCATCACACTTATTTGTGCTTTTGTAGGTCAGAATACTGGCTTTCTATGTCTTCAAGAAATTCCTTAAATTGGCGATGGTGGAGTGTTTTTGCCAAAATGCTGTTAAAGGATTTTAATAACCAAGTTCATGACCTCAACCATTTTGGCTGGATGTGTTGGTGAATTATGCAGTGAAACGTTAAATATCATAGTTTATATATTCCAGAAGAATCATTGTTGCCAATTACCTATTCCTGTCTTATTTCTGGCTCCATCGGTTGCTATGGAAACGATTTTATTTCTATCGATTTTAAAGTTTTCCAAGCATATACTATATCTTCTCCTCGAGTTTGTTCTTAGAGAGGCTGCAAATCTAGTAGTTCTTCTTTTGAACCTTGTGACGAGATATGCCTGACGAAAAGGGCAACAACTTGTGCCTGTGACGTATTTTATGGACGGCCCCTTGTTGCAAACTCATCTATAGCATGTGAAACAGTTGGCAAATTTGATGTCTTCCACTTGCATATGTGTTAAATTTGAGGACATTTTAGCAGTTCTATCTTGTACTGTTATAGTAGATAATGGCGGGTTTTTTTTTTATTTTCTTCACTATTCCTGTTTTATTTTTGAAATCAAGAAACATTTCTCCAGCTCCATGTGTGAAATAATTTTTGACGTACTCACCACCTGTAAAAGGTTTCCCTCTTTTAGTACTGGTAATGACAGCTAGGTATTGATGTACAAGTGCTGTACTGGTACTAAGTGACAGCTAGGTAGTTATGTTCAAGATGAAGTGCCTTTACTTCCTCAACCAAAGGTGGGTACCTATTTAAAGCTGGGTGAACTTGAGAGATATCTAATTATTTTTTTGAAGGATCTGAACTAATCCCAATGGCTCGTCGAGGATCGAACTCGAGTTTCTTAGGTCCCACTATAAAAGTGAATATTTCGTTCACGTTCCTTCAGTGTACAAATATAACGATAGAAAATATAAAATGTAATATAATTATTTAAAAATCAATCTACAAGCCACTGTAACTATACTGAGCTGTGTAAAATTTAAAACAACAACAAAGATGTCAATTGATTAAATTACGATCTCACTCGTTGTAATCAATATATAGATAGGCAAATTACATTGATATTTGTAGCTATGAGTGTTACATAGTTCGGTGGCTATGATGCAGTTAATAGATAAAAGTTGTTATAAACAGTTAATTTCGATCAGGTTTACATTTTACAGACCAACTTAAATCAGAGGGTACCACTGTTTTAGTGAAATATACTTTAATTAGTTACCACAGTCCCTCATTTGTGTCTTTACTGCTGTGTTCTGGCTGCAATAGAATACGTAATATATGGTGTGAGCTATTCTAAAATATTTTTACGAAATCTATTTACATTTTTCATAAACCTTATAATGTACTAAGGGAGAATACAAGACGTCCTTTAAAATACCGTCCTATTAGTGATTTACATAATACAGTAATGAATCGTGTGTTACAAATCTAACACTAATCTCTGAGATAAGATAAAATTGTGTGACACACTGTGTCAGGGACTGATTGGGGGAGGGGGGATATATAAATATTACACAGTGTGACAGAGAATTGTAAAAAAATGTACGTTACATGGCTACATGAAGATGATTCAATCACTTCTTTTATATACGTTACATGGCTACATGGAGATGATTAAATCACCTCATTTATGTACGTTACATGGTTACATGGAGATGATTCAATCACCTCTTTTTATGTACGTTACATAGCTACATGGAGATGATTCAATGACCTCTTTTATGTACGTTACATGGCTACATGGAGATGATTCAATCACCTCTTTTATGTACGTTACATTGCTACATGAAGATGATTCAATCACCTCTTTTATGTACGTTACATGGCTACATGGAGATGATTCAATCACCTCTTTTATATACGTTACATGGCTACATGAAGATGATTCAATCACCTCTTTTATGTACGTTACATGGCTACATGGAGATGATTCAATCACCTCTTTTATGTACGTTACATTGCTACATGAAGATGATTCAATCACCTCTTTTATGTACGTTACATGGCTACATGGAGATGATTCAATCACCTCTTTTATATACGTTACATGGCTACATGAAGATGATTCAATCACCTCTTTTATATACGTTACTTGGCTACATGGAGATGATTCAATCACCTCTTTTATGTACGTTACATGGCTACATGGAGATGATTCAATCACCTCTTTTATGTACGTTACATGGCTACATGAAGATGATTCAATGACCTCTTTTATGTACGTTACATGGCTACATGGAGATGATTCAATCACCTCTTTTATGTACGTTACATTGCTACATGAAGATGATTCAATCACCTCTTTTATGTACGTTACATGGCTACATGGAGATGATTCAATCACCTCTTTTATATACGTTACATGGCTACATGAAGATGATTCAATCACCTCTTTTATGTATGTTACATGGCTACATGGAGATGATTCAATCACCTCTTTTATGTACGTTACATGGCTACATGGAGATGATTCAATCACCTCTTTTACGTACGTTACATGGCTACATGGAGATGATTCAATCACCTCTTTTATGTACGTTACATGGCTACATGGAGATGATTCAATCACCTCTTTTATGTACGTTACATGGCTACATGGAGATGATTCAATCACCTCTTTTATGTACGTTACATGGCTATATGGAGATGATTCAATCACCTCTTTTATTTTTATCATAAAACTTTGGCCTTGAATAATGTCTTATGGAGTTAGCTAATTATTTAACTAGCCTACATAGTTAGCATTACTATGGACCAATATCATTCATGTTGTAATTAGAACAAAATTCAATTCACTTAGAAAGATGAGTGCCAACTGATGTTTCCGATAATTAAACAGGCGGGGGATTACGTCTTTTTACGTCAGAATAACTTATTGGAAAACTCCTATGAGAGTATTTCGAAAATTCTTTAGCTGAGATAACGAACCGGTTTTAGGCAGATTTGGGGCGTTTGCTTGCTATATAGTTAGTCTGGAGCCAAGTGAGGTTTGGAGAGCAACAAATAACTTCATTGAAAGGATTTCTACATGTAAGTCTTACAAATAGAAGCTGTAATTAGTAAAATATTGTCTTAGTATAACACGTTGATTTACTGAATGTAAATTTAACAGAGACCAGTTTTAATTAGTGAAAGCGTATATCTCTACAACACGTCGTTATATTGAACGTACATGTAGGTCATACAGATAGCAGTAGTAATTAGTTAAACATTGTGCTTGTATAACACGTAGTTATATTGGATTAAACATTCTGTTTTGTTCTAAAACATACACCTCTTCTTTCTTTTGCACACAATTAACAAATACATGTTTTGTATTAGTTTGTGCAGAATAGCTGCTTGCAGAATATTATATGGAGGTGTAAGAGAGCTGTGTTGGGTCAGCGTGTTGAAGGCCATGGGGTGTTTTTGAAAGGAGTTCATGGTAGAGGACAGTGGCTAGTGGGTGTGTAGAAGTTGGGCTGTGGAGGACGACACTATCGGTCTGGATTTTACTTTTATTTGTCATGATTCTGTTTTATAGATTTGATGGATTAAAACATATATTATTTTGTTTTGATGAATACCTTGTTCATATTAGTAATTGGATATTTGAAGTATTTGCTGTTGTGTATTAGCGTGTGTTTTCCCAAGTGTGTTGGGTTCAAGACGCAGTAGGAATGTTGATCAGACAGTGTGCTGACTATATGAAGTATTGAAGAAGGAGATAAATTAAGGGCCCAACAAGATCCTGTACACAACATGCATACCAGTGACGGTCCTATGTTTATTAACTGGTCTTGTGCCTGAGAGCCCCCTCTCCCAATAAGAGAATTATTTGTTACCAATTTTCGCAAATATTTAATCAAGTACAAAGTAGGTGAGGAAATTTTTTAAAAAAATTCGAAAGTGTAACGTATTCGGGGGGGGGGGGGGCAGAGATTTGTGACACTTTGTGACAGGGGGGAAGGGCGGGGGGGGGGTGGGGTTTAAAAATTGTCAAAAATAGCATGACGTATTTTATGGACGGCCCCTCGAGTAATAAATATTCGTCATGTTTGCGGATTTCCAAATATTTAAAAATTGAAAGTACCGTACTTTTTATAGAACTATGAACATTATTTTTACACGTTGTTTATGTAGTGCGGAAAAAATCATTTTAGTCATACGCTATACATATCAGTAATCGTAAAAAAAATGAAAAAAATAATATGTATATATATATAAAGTAATTTTTTTTTTTAAAATTAATAAATTGCTCATTATGAGTGAAATATGTTTTGTGGCTCTAATTATATTGTAACTACGAAAATTATTTATTGTATACAGTTGTAAGCTATAAGTTTTTAAAATAATTACTGTATGTGTAATTCAAATTCAGACATTTTGATCATCATTATTTCAAATCTGACTAGAAAAATTGTTATTTAATTTAATTCACTTTTAAATTTATTATTTTTTTACTTCAATATGCAATGTGTGACAATTAAAGATAATTCAATAAAACTAAAGATAAATGTATTAAGTTGAGGAAATACTAGTTTAAATATCTCATATCTAGGCTATCTTTAAGTAACAATATCGATTATATAGCCAACAATTTTATTCTTGTAGCCTATAATATATAAACTTTGCTGCCGCTATTTTTTTTATATTTTTTTATGTTTATCAAATTATTACTTAGTATCGAGACCGAACTCATCTTATCATTTTTTGTAATTAATTAAAATTTAAACATATAAAATATTTTTTTTTAATTCTTTATCGATACTGTCTATTTGTTTGTTTCAAAAGACGAAGGATTGTTGCCTTTTTGACTGACTAACCACAAACTTTTAATTGTTTTTTTTTTTAATTTGGTTTTAAAAACCAATATGAAACTTATAAAGTTTAGAATTTACAATTATTTATTGTAGACAATTTTATAATCTATTTTTAGTTATTTTGTACCGAAAATCTAAACTTTGAATTCCGATACAAATAGGAACAGAGTGTAATTTAATTTAATGTAAAAATTTCAGATTTATGTAAAACTTCCTGGTCACATTTTATCACTGCGATCTGCAGACACTCGTTAATTCAATATTAATTAATCATTTAATTTTATAAGAATATGTAGGTTTAAAAAATATTAGATGTTAGAAAAATTTTATTATGCTAACCTAGCATGCATTTTGTACTAGTTTTTATTCGTTGCAATAAATCTTCAGTTGCATCAATAAATTCGTGCATAAAATTACTGATTTTTATCGACATCTTCACTTTGTCTTTGGCAAACTGTCGATATATTAACTTTATTAAGTTTAAAAACTATCAAAATGAATGTGTTCTATTAGATGGTTGAATTTTAGTCAAAAAATGTATGATAAACTATATTTTTTTAAAATTAAAATAACTTAAAACTTTGTATTGGCAAGTCGGTAATACCGGCAGGTCTATGAACCGATCACATACAATAGGCCTATCACACTCTAACAGTAACAGTATTCAATATTCATTATTATTTTTTTTAAGAAAAAATCTTATTCTATTTATTTATTCATGTTAGAAAAAAAAAATCTAAAACTTGCAAAATGCATTACAAAATATATTGGCTAAAATTAAGGTGTAATTTATTTATATTTTCTAAACTTTTTAAGAAAATAAGATTTTTATTTCTCCTTAATTGTATTCTTTCTCAGCTCAATTTATTAATTTGAATTACAGTTTTCAAATTTCGTTCTAATTAAATTTTCTAATTTGTAATTGTTATTCTCAGCATTATGAATTTATAATTTTTTTTTCAACTATGTGTCTACATTATTTTTTAAAAAAATATTTCTTTTATTAAATTAATTGTATTGTTATCTTGTTTGTTTGTTTTTTACATAATACCATATAATTATATATGAATGATTTTATCAAACATTTTAATTAGAATCTATTTTTTTGTCTATTACAATATTTACAATGGTTTTCAAACTAAAAGCTTAGAAAATAACTTTAACAACTATTTTACTTTTGTAACACACCATAAAATAAGATATTTTTCATAACCTATCTGCAAAGCAAAATGTAAGGATATAGAAATATATATAATATAGTTAGGAAAAAAAATATAATATACATGTGTACTTTTACACTGTGTAGCTCTAAAAAATGTAGCATGTCTCCATAGTCATTTTTACTTTGTAGATTTACAAACATTTAGTTTTGTTAAGTAAAGAGAAATATTGTTTTAATTAGGAATTAATAGATTCTTGATCATTTTAAATGGAAATTTCATCAAAACCCATTAGAAATTTGCTTGCAAACCACCAGTGGGTAACAATACTTACTCTGAGGACCACTGGTCTATTAATTATCTCAATCAATTTCTATTATAAACGAACTATTTAATGAAAAATTCAATGTTTTGTACATTTATCACTTTTAAACTTTTATTAATTAATTTGCATAAATTATTTTTCTAATTTTATAAGTATTTAATTGTGAAACAAGATGTTACAAAAATGTTTAAGTTTTTTAAAGTATAACACATTGGTTTTGAAAAGGTGGTATAATTATATTCATTAAAGCAGTAGCGAGAAAGTAAAATTATTTTATTTTATTAATTTATGAATGTATAAATGCCTCACTATGGCCTAAATAAAAAGAATCTTTTCAATTAAAAATGTAAGTTTAATTAACATGACCTGAGCAGAAAGTAAGCCATAATAGCAAACAATAATTCAGTGAATATTTGGAATTTTCAAAGAATTTCTAATGTTTGTATTTTTTTACTTTAATTATACTTTCAAGTTCCAAAGACAAATTCCTGTTGCATATTAAAGTTTATTTATTGTATCTACAGGTGATCAAAACAACTCAGGTGGAAAATTGAATGGCTGAAATATTAGAGGATTTTTTTATGGTAATTTTTTATTAGATAAATTCTGTGTTGATTTATACTATGTTTTCATTTAAATGTAACTTTATATTGAGACCACTTTATTAAGTTAACAAGACTGAGTTGAGATATTTTCAGTTGTAAACTATAATATTATTTATATGAATTATGGATTTGTTTATTTCAGACTTAAATTGTATTACAGCTGAGGGTCTAAAGTTAATAAGTGGACAGGGAAATTCAGACAATGGGAAATAAACTTTATGGTAAAATGAAACTCAATTTATTAAATTTGTTTACATTGTGTCAATATAACAGACATAATATGTGGACTTGACATCTTTGATATTGTAATGTTCAGCATGTTGAAATATTTTTTACTAGTCAATTGTAAGTTGATTTCTCTGTTCCAGGTGATCATGAAACTCAGTTGTCAGAAGGTGGAGAAGCTGATCTGTACCAATATTACAGTGACTGTAAGAAGAATCCAGGTCATAGACAGTTTATACCTGTTAATACATTCACCTTAAACCATCTACCTGAAGGTCATCGTGACAATGATTTGTATGAACTCATCAAAGTTACAGCTGACCTGACAGTCAGAGTTTGTGTTAAAATGACCAGTCCACACAGACCAAAGTTTCGGCCACACACAAAAGTTTCATATCCATTTTACAACATAAGAGACAAAACAAACTGGAGAACAGGAAGTGGGACGGTGAGTGAAGTGACCAAGTTTACAGATGGATATAGTCAATATGGAGATAAACATTGGAAAAACTACACAGCATGTCGGTGTAAAAAATGTAAACATTCAGACACAGCCAGCCACGTGTGGTGGGAGTTTTATGTGTTCACAGCCACACATGTGGTGTTTGATGCCATTGAGGCCAGCCACACGTCCTTGAGATTGTTTTATGATAGAGAAGACAGTCCAGTGGTCAGTGTTGATCAGGTCAGTGTTGATAATGTAAACATTAAGAGAGACATGTGTGTGTTGAAATGTGTGACATGTGACAAAAATCTGGGAGATAAACTGGACATGTTGTGGAGACATTATTGTCATGTCTGGTTGAAAGTAAGGATCAAATACTTTGAATCTCGAGATGTGGACAAGTTGAACTTTATAGTGTCACATCCTCATGGATGTAGTAAACAGGTCAGTGTTGGTCACTGGGTGGACAAATACAAGGTGGGTGATGATGTCAATAAATTGACCTACACAACATGTACATGTCCAGGTAGTAGTGGAGCCACAGTTCATTGTGTGGGGTACAGAGGTGGTGGGTGGTTGTATGAACTTGTCCACAGTGGAAGTTTAAATTCTAAACTTAATTACAGCGGGACTGGTGTTGTCTGGTGATTTGTTTGTAAACAAACAATATGGCGGCGTTGTATTTTATTTGTATGTCATTCTATTATATTATGTCATCAACATAAACATTTGTTGTTTGTTTATTATTGTCATCAATATATTTATTTATTCTAATGTTGTTTGTTTATTATTGTCATCAATATATTTATTTATTCTAATGTTGTTTGTTTATTATTGTCATCAATATATTTATTTATTCTAATGTTGTTTAACTTCTGTACATTAATGTGTCTGGACTCAAATATTTTCAATAAAACTTTCAATTGGCCATTATTATTGTTTATATTTGTTTATTTCTGTCACGTTATGTTTTTTTTTCATTTGTTTATTAAATGTTTACAGTAAATAAATAAACAAATTGTAACGTCAAAAACCAAAATTACGAAAAAATATTTTTTTTTAAATTAAAAAACAAATATCTAAAATGGGTACACAGTCGACTGCATTAATCAGATTATGTAAAACTGAACAAATCTGAAAGTAAATTGTTCAGTTCAGTAATAATAAACAATATTTAAATAAATAATCAACATAGAATTAATTAGACTTAACTTGAAACGAATTTAAATTTGTAAGCTTTTAGTAAAAAAAAAATTAAGACTACGTAAATTCTTTATCAAAGGGAAATAATCCATAAAATATATATTTGTAATAGTCAAGTTTCAGTTGTCTCCTATAATCTTTTTTTTTTGTCTTTATTTTTATCAAATTTGTAATTACTTTTCTTTAATATATCATTGAGTATAACTGCAGACACTAACCATATCTAATCAATGATAGTCAGAACTTAGATTTCAAATTTAAAAAACGGGAAAAATTATAAATTAATATTACAAATGGGAAAAAATTATAACAACTTTACTAATTAGGTGAAATTGTTATCAATAAAAGTTTAATATTGTGATCGGTATGGCCTAAATGGAATAATTTTCATAGGCTGATAATTTGCCGGTTGGTGTTGATGACAATAGATATAGGTTTAGTTTATTGTCGTTTTTTCTTACATTGTTTGAACAATAATTGTTTACACATTGTAAAAATTGAGTAACTTGTCTAAATTTAATTGTTCATTTCATTATTACCAAGTTTTAACTATATGAACCTCTTTATAATAGTAATAAATATATCTAGAGTAATTCTATGGATATAATTTTTATTTCTTTTAAAACTGTATCGCTGACTGTTTAAATATTAGGTATGTCAGTTCTGTATTATCTTATAAATAAACTTATCACCTGCTAAAGGTATTGGAGGTAGAAGTTTATTTTGCTCTTAGTTTTTTAAGTCTGTGTGTGGTACGAGATATTATTGGTCATCTTTGGTCAGAACGTACTATACTGGTGGAGGTAAAAGACAACTGTAGTGATTTAATTCACTGATTCCCTGGAATCCATACTAAATCCATATGGACATTTTTAATAGCAACTTTTTCTTGCCTTTTTTTCCATTTATATATATATATATAGTGGTGGACAGATGGTAGAGTTGTTTAGAGCGCCTGATTGTCAAGTGTGTGGTACGAGATATTATTGGTCATCGCTGGTAAGAACGTACTATACTGGTGGAGGTAAAGACTGTGTGTGGTACGAGATATTATTGGTCATCGCTGGTAAGAACGTACTATACTGGTGGAGGTAAAGACTGTGTGTGGTACGAGATATTATTGGCCATCGCTGGTCAGAACGTACTATACTGGTAAAGACTGTGTGGTACGAGATATTATTGGTCATCGCTGGTAAGAACGTACTATACTGGTGGAGGTAAAGACTGTGTGTGGTACGAGATATTATTGGCCATCGCTGGTCAGAACGTACTATACTGGTAAAGACTGTGTGGTACGAGATATTATTGGTCATCACTGGTAAGAACGTACTAGACTGGTGGAGGTAAAGTATGTGTGTGGTAAGAGATATTATTGGTCATCGCTGGTCAGAAGTACTAGACTGGTAGAGGTAAAAGACAACTGTAGTGATTTAATTCACTGATTCCCTGAAATCCATACTAAATCCATATGGACATTTTTAATAGCAACATTTTCTTGTCTTTTTTTCCATTTATATATATATATATAGTGGTGGACAGATGGTAGAGTTGTTAAGAGCGCCTGACTGTCAACCTAATGGCCCGGGGCTCTCTGTCGGTGAAAACCAAAAGAAATTTTTCAAGTCCAAGTGAAAATTCGTTGAAAGTTCACCAAGTACCCGATTTTAGTTGGGATAGTAAAAGCAGTTGTGGTTGTGCTGGCTACATAATCTCTTTATATGTCATGACTATAGAAACATTTCAATTATACACTTCATCTGACCCAATGGTCCTATATGTCATGACTATAGAAACATTTCAATTATACACTTTATCTGACGCAATGGTCCTATATGTCATGACTATAGAAACATTTCAATTATACACTTCATCTGACGCAATGGTCCTTTATGTCATGACTATAGAAACATTTCAATTATACACTTTATCTGACGCAATGGTCCTATATGTCATGACTATAGAAACATTTCAATTATACACTTTATCTGACGCAATGGTCCTATAGGTTCAAGGGTACTTTAATTGTGTTTAATTGAGACATAAATATTTAATCTGACTGTCATCAGAACTGGACTATTACAATTACAGAAAATAAATATTTATATATAGTCTAAATAAATGTAATATTTGTTTCACAATAGTATAGTACTTAGAAGCGATATTTCAATATTTTAGATAATTAACAAATGTAGTTAACCAGAATTCAAGAGTTAATTAAAACGTAGGCCATCTCTGTTCCACTTCAACTCAAAACATTTTAATTCATTCAATAAATATAAAAAAAACAACATCGCAGGTAGAACTGGAAGTTGTTGATTCACTATCGACCTATTGGTCCCGGATTAGATAACGGTTGAGAAACTCGGGATATTTCAAGTTCATCACATTTTACCTCAATGACAGCTTGGACCATCAGGGATATAACCAGACATTCAATAGCCCCTACCCCTAGGACAGCTTGGACCATCAGGGATATAACCAGACATTCAATAGCCCCTAGGACAGCTTGGACCATCAGGGATATAACCAGACATTCAATAGCCCCTACCCCTAGGACAGCTTGGGTCATCAGGGATATAACCAGACATTTAATAGACCCTAGGACAGCTTGGGTCATCAGGGATATAAGCAGACATTCAATAGCCCCTATGACAGCTTGGACCATCAGGGATATAACCAGACATTCAATAGCCCCTATGACAGCTTGGACCATCAGGGATATAACCAGACATTCAATAGACCCTAGGACAGCTTGGACCATCAAGGATATAACCAGACATTCAAGAGCCCCTACCCCTAGGACAGCTTGGACCATCAGGGATATAACCAGACATTCAATAGCCCCTAGGACAGCTTGGGTCATCAGGGATATAACCAGAAATTCAATAGCCCCTAGGACAGCTTGGGTCATCAGGGATATAACCAGACATTCAATAGCCCTAGGACTTCTTCGACCATTATCAGTCAGTTTTACGGCTTAAAAAATAATCAAACAAATATCTAAGTCAACGAACTACTCAAGTATTTGGTTTATCTCCCTATAACGGCAGGTTGTAATTGTTGCCTTTTTATAGCAGCGATTCATTAGAGTTGAATCCACTGAGTCTCTATATGTAACATCAAATACATTTCATCTCATTATTACAGGGACTTCACACACTAAACACCCGAAAGAAAGGAATGTTTATCTATTGATGTTTTGCCCACAAATGGGACAAGTTTGGCATTGCCCTACATTCAACTTCAACATGGTTGAGACTGAAATGTCTCTGGAATCATCACAGAGAGTGGTGAAAAGATTTTATGAGAACATCCATACACTTACAGGTAAATAAATAACAAACAATAATGATATCAAAGTAAATATTGGCATTAATCAAACAACTATTTTTGTAATTATCTAACAAGTATTTCTGTATTGACATTAATTTGTTAATAATTTAACATTATGGAATATGTGTTTATCCTGATCAGATCTAGTTTGTTACTTTGTGTGTTTGTATGTGTGTATATTTGTGTGTATTATATGTGTGTGTGTGTGTGTGTGTGTGAAGTCCCGGTTAAGAAAAGATGAAATAACTTGGATCCTATATTTCTTCCACATCAGGCTCAATAAAATATAACATCAAGTTTTCTTTGATAAACAAAGCAATGAACAAATGAAACCAAAAAGCTTTTTAAATGACCCATGGCAGAGTAAATAAACCGATATAATACAGTAAAAACTATTGTCTTTGTAATGATTATTGTAACGGAATAAACACGGCTAGCAATCGTTCAGTTGTTATTAGCATAATAATTTTGTTTTTCACAAGAAATATAAATACAAGTTTAATCATTTGAAGAATCAAAATATTGTTTTTCACACAAATAAACTTCTTAGAGTACCGGAACATTCACTTACCCATAACATACTCAACAAGTTCTACAATATTTAGCGTTATAATATAGTGAAAAGTTCCCGCTTCTATAACTGCCAGAATTTTTGTGCATTTAGGACAACAACACAAAGTTAGTTTTGCTCGATACCAAAAATTGAGAGGGGATGGATGGTCGCTCGTGCGGTAAAGAGCTCGACTGTCTACCTGAGGGCACCTGATTCGATCTCCAGTCAGGTCCAAATGATATTTCAGGTCATGGTACTATAGGCAATGGTAGCTATTATAAATAGACTACTCGATATTGACACATCCGTCAAATGAGAGCAGCCCACGAGTGTTCAAATTAAACAGAACATCAAATGAATTGTAATTTTTGTTAAACTCTGACTCCCTATTTACTTTTCCCACAGCTTAAAACAATAAACTAATTCCTGTGTTTAAGTTTTTTTTTTTAAAATGGTCAGTTACTCAACTCACTCTTTCCAACTGGGACTGTTATCTCTGGACTGACGGGAGTCAGGATAACATGGAAATAACACGGGGAGGGTGGTGGAAGGGGGGGGATTAATGCTTACAAAAAAAAACGTACTGCAATTTGCCACTGGGGTTAACCCGTCAGTAAATAGCAGCCTGTCGGTTAATTCAAAACAAATGGAGGGACTATTTTTTTCAGTTGACCCACCCTACTATCCACCCTTCCCCATTCCACTAAACAAGTAGATATAGTGCTGGGATTTCTGTCATTTGGCGTAGATAGAAGAAATTTAAAAGCAGAGCAAAGCAACGAAAGATATAAAACTGACTAACCCAAATGGTACTGCGGGTGTTAAGTCCACAAAGGGCGCCGAATAGGAAAGGGGGCGCCTAATAAATTGCTGTTTAAGGTCTTAGAACTTTTTAGATTGGGAGGAGGGCGCCAACAAAAAGTGTAACTCGCACAGGGTGCCTACAATAGCTAGCAACGGCCCTGGACATATTCAATAACTTAGCGATTAGATTAAAATGGCCACAGTCATTAAATCATGTTTATTTTGATTGAATCATGTTATACTGATTGAATCATGTTTATACTGAGTGAATCATGTTTATACTGAGTGAATCATGGTTATAACCAGTGAATCGTGATAAAAAATACTTTTTTTAATGGGCTTCTCTTATAATTGATGGTTGTGGAGTAAAGTTCTTGACTGTCACAGAGAGGGACCCTGGTTCGATCTTCGCGGAGGACCAATGGATATTTCAAGTCACTGTTAAGATCTTCGCTAGATCTCTTATGGTGCCTCCATGGTCATTGCAATATTGACTATAGTTGGGATGAAAAAAAGGGCACTGCAAAAACCGCCCCATAGTGATTAATATGATCTAAGAGATTACATCACATCCGGTTTGGTTTATCTTGTGAAAGGGCGATTTTTTAATCATGTGCCACCGACACAAAGACAACACCGCACGAGTAACAGCATTCACTAACTGGTGGAAGATAACGACTAGGCCAGGCCAAGTAACAGCATTCACTAACTGGTGGAAGATAACGACTAGGCTAGGCCGAGGAACAGTATTCACTAATTGGTGGAAGATAACGACTAGGCCAGGCCGAGGAACAGCATTCACTAATTAGTGGAAGATAACGACTAGGCCAGGCCAAGTAACAGCATTCACTAATTGGTGGAAGATAACAACTAGGCCAGGCCGAGTAACATCATTCACTAATTGGTGGAAGATAACAACTAGGCCAGGCCGAGTAACATCATTCACTAATTGGTGGAAGATAGCAACTAGGCCAGGCCGAGTAACATCATTCACTAATTGGTGGAAGATAACAACTAGGCCAGGCCGAGTAACATCATTCACTAATTGGTGGAAGATAACAACTAGGCCAGGCCGAGTAACATCATTCACTAATTGGTGGAAGATAACAACTAGGCCAGGCCGAGTAACATCATTCACTAATTGGTGGAAGATAACGACTAGGCCAGGTCAGGCCAGTAACGACGAGGGTCGCAATGTTTCCAGAATTTGCGAAACGGTGGCCGGCATGCATACGAGCAAAAGACTCTAAAATAATAGGTTGATGCCGCAGTGGTATAAACACTTGGGTGTTGACTTATGGTTCCGCCTCCCCATGTCACAGACATGGCCGTCAAATCAAGGACCGGGTTGTCCAATATCAGGGTCTAGTCTGACAAAGCGGGACCTTCGAAACAAGAGGACAACCCGAGATTAACAAGGAGGGGGGGGGGAGGGGGTGTGTTGTGGCTCACGATAATGCGCCCCAGGTTTTGTAGCGTCCAGCAGTACGTCACACTTGAGAGTGGCTAGTTTATCTTTACATAAACAAAACAACGAGGCGGTGGTCACGCTACTGGTTATCAACGAACAAAAGGGAACGGAAATAAACAAAAGGAGGAGCCGTAAGATATCAGCCACGGGCAAAACACTTCACAATATAAGAGGGTGGTTAGCGGGCTGTTGATACTTGTATCGCCGCGATTGAAATAGTCTTGCATCCCCAATGCCTGGACACACATACACACACACACACACACATCGAACTAGATTATATTTAATACAACGTACACGTTATCTATACTAATTATGGTATTATCAATCGTACATATGTATTGTTTACAGGAAAAGTCAAACGCTATACACAGTACCGACTACATACTGTGTTGAGGTACATAACAATGGATGCTCACAACTTATCGACAGCCGAAATTTAATGTTTCAATCAATATATATTTCATTTCATCTATAACAGGGGCGGCCACTTTGAGGTCCTCTAGGGCCGCATTCGGTTTTTTATAAGCACTAACCTCAAAGTCACCGGCATCAACCTAGAAATTGGGAAAAGCCGCCGACGACCGGAGTGGGTGGCGTCAGGCTGTCAAAAGGCATCCTTAAGGAACAAAAAAACCAACAAGGAGACCAAAATACAACAAGGAAAAACCACACATAAACTTTGGCCCTCAGTCCCCACCCACTTGATTTATAAGGCCATGATGACAGTCTACCAGTCCACGATCCACTGATCTATAAAGATGATTCACTCACAGAGCCACCATTGGTATAAAAAGATGACTAGATGACTAACTAGAGCGCTACCATCATCTTTCGAGATGGACGGTTTGCCTACTACTAGATCCTACTAGATACGTTATCTATAATATTATCAATCGTACATATGTATTGTTTACAGAGCCACCATTGATTTATAAAGATGATACATTCACAGAGCCACCATTGATTTATAAAGATAATACATTCAGAGCCACTATTAATTTATAAAGATGATACATTCACAGAGCCACCATTGATTTATAATGATGATACATTTACATTTCTGAGAACATGGGTCAATGTCAATATGTTATCTTTATTGGCTTGCAGTACCTTAAGATTTTTTTAACAGCATTACAAAGCATTAGTTCAATAGTGTAATACACAATAATTGAGGACGCGCAAATTATACGTTACTCGTGTTTACCAGGAGTGATATCTATTGAAGTCAATGAGAGCCAAATGCCTTCTTGTACATGTACAGTGACATCGAATGACTAAGTACAACGTTGTACAAGCAGGGAAAATAAAACGAGCACCGTATGGATAATTAGAAATACAACCTTTTCCAACCGAGGACTATGACCGGGGGCTTCCGCTACATGTGGCATAAACTGGTGTATTAAATAAATAATGAGTTGTTTTGGACCATACGTAACAATTACTTGAACTCCTTAGAAGGGGGGTAAAAAACAAGCAAAACAGAGAATATAGATTTTTACGTTTCTACGTGTCGACCACAGGTTGGACAACCCTGAATTAAACAACTAATAGGTTCTTGGTTAAATCCGGTAAAATTCGTGAAACTTAAAAAAAAAAGAAATATATCTGAGATAGGTATGACGAGAAAACATATGACTCATTACATACTAGGAACAGAGTTGGTAGAAGTTATTCAATGCTAGGTACAGAGTTGGTAGAAGTTATTAAATGCTAGGTACAGAGTTGGTAGAAGTTATTAAATGCTAGGTACAGAGTTGGTAGAAGTTATTAAATGCTAGGTACAGAGTTGGTAGAAGTTATTAAATGCTAGGTACAGAGTTGGTAGAAGTTATTAAATGCTAGGTACAGAGTTGGTAGAAGTTATTAAATGCTAGGTTTAGAGTTGGTAGAAGTTATTAAATGCTAGGTTCAGAGTTGGTAGAAGTTATTAAATGCTAGGTACAGAGTTGGTAGAAGTTATTAAATGCTAGGTGCAGAGTTGGTAGAAGTTATTAAATGCTAGGTACAGAGTTGGTAGAAGTTATTAAATGCTAGGTGCAGAGTTGGTAGAAGTTATTAAATGCTAGGTACAGAGTTGGTAGAAGTTATTAAAAGCTAGGTACAGAGTTAGTAGAAATTATTAAATGCTAGGTACAGAGTTGGTAGAAGTTATTAAATGCTACGTACAAAGTTGGTAGAAGTTATTAAATGCTACGTACAGAGTTGGTAGAAGTTATTAAATGCTAGGTACAGAGTTGGTAGAAGTTATTAAATGCTAGGTACAGAGTTGGTAGAAGTTATTCAATGCTAGGTACAGAGTTGGTAGAAGTTATTAAATGCTAGGTACAGAGCTGGTAAAAGAAGGTTCGAAGCACAAACACTGTTATTTTGTTGTTTTTTTAATTCGCATTAAGTTCATAAACCAATGATTTGAAAGAAGAAAAAAATGAAGTCAAAACTAGCGTCTAATAAATTCATTTAGATTTTTACCGTCATTTCACTTATTTTTGGCATATCTCAACATCTGGATGTTTCCTCGCAATACGCTACCACTTACAAATACAACATGTAATGATCAAAGTGCAAATTTAAAAATTGAATATTTTTTTTAATTGATTAAACAGTGCAGTCTATTTTTATTCTATCATGCTGGCTGGCTTAATTCCTTGTTGGGCTAAGGTCCTCAGCAATAACTCTCCAGGCATTCAGCTACGGGGAGGCCCTCTTCTGTACCTGCTTCCAAGTTAGCTAGCGACTTGCTTATTTTACTGTTCTTTAGACCTACTCCAAGTGACTTTGGGCGAATAACCTTTATGTGGGTTTCACGGTAGAGCCATTCATTTAATTGGGTTTCACTGTAGAGCCATTCATTTAATTGTGTTTCACTGCAGAGCCATTCATTTAATTGGGTTTTACTGTAGAGCCATTCATTTAATTATGTTTCACTGCAGACCCATTCATTTAATTGGGTTTCACTGCAGAGCCATTCATTTAATTGGGTTTCACTGCAGAGTCATTTTATTGTGGTTCACTGCAGAGCCATTTTATTGGGGTTCACTGCAGAGCCATTTAATGCTGTTTTTTTTTTTTATTAAATTAAACAAAATTTTAAAAAATCACCGCGAGAGATCTAGTTTCAAGACATTCAACCAAAATGACGGTCGACCCAAGGTTAAATAGAATAACAAATACTTTTTTATATAAGATCTTAAATGACATGGATGATTGATGCGATCACGCAGCCACGCATTACACACACACACGGGCATACCAGCCAGCGTTGAAAATTAGAGATTAAAAAACTTTAAAAGACAACTTTTTATATAAGTCATGTTTTGAAAGTTGTGGGGGGGGGGGTCTGGATGGAAAAGGGAGGGGGGGTGAAAATGAAAGCTAAGAGTGTTGTGAGGGACGACAGAAAAGATTAAACGTTTAGACGGACATAGTAGTGGGAAGTTGTGATCACGTGAGTAAGGGGAGAGAGAGAGAGAGAGAGAGAGAGAACAGGACTGACCTAATAGAGAAAGACCACAGATTAATAACAATTTAAAATGTATGTCATATTTGTTTTATACGTTGAGGGGGGTGTCAACGAATCATATCAATTTATTATATTTGGATGACAGGGAGGGGAAGTAATTGATTTCGGAATTAAAGGTAATGCCATTGTGTTACGTCATGGCTCGGGAAAGACAGGTTAGTCCAGGAACGACAACCTTATCGCGTAAAAAAAATATAAGGGAAATAACTTCAAAATAATTTCCAATGACCACAATAATGGTGTTTGTTTTTAAAAAGCCTTTTTAAAAAAACACAGCTCACGTGAAATAAAAATACAAAATAACAATTATTGGAGCAAGTATCCGACCTGTATGTATTATGGTGAGTACAATATGGTCAATGTATGATGGTGAGTACAGTATGGTCAATGTATTATGGTGAGTACAATATGCATGGACAATCCCCCAGGTTCTCACAGAGAGGGTTTCACAAACGACCATCCCAATCCTCCTCCCCTGCCCGGCTTGTTTAATAGACTGTTTCGGTTTACGTTCGATTATCTCACAAATAATAGTAGCACTATATATAGAGATATATATTCAGGGATGTTTTACGTGTAGACAAGAAAGAAGGAGAGATAACAAGGGAGTTACTTTTTATAGACATGTTTTTTGTTTAATTGTTTAGACTTGTGTTACTCTGTAGAATAATTCCTTAAGTTATGTTGTATTTATATATAAATAAAATAAATTACCGATAACAAAGAATTAAGCGTTTATGCATATCTAATTATACAGATTAACAATTTTTTTTTTCAAATTTTATTAACTAAGACGAAAAGGCACATTTAGTGCAGTAACTTGATTCGCCCACGATTTTTAGTGATAATGAGTGTATACCTATTTTAAATAAGTGCATTTAAAAAATAAGATTATTTTTGTTTAACTAGTACATCGTTTTACATGTTAGCATTTATTTTGACGCTCTAATCTCCATCCTTTGTTCCTACATTACAAAAAATAAATTAGCTTCGTAATTCTAATACGACGTTAACATATGGATTATTGAAACAGTTTTTTTGGAAAATTGAATCTACGCCTATCTCGAACAAAAAAAAAACAACTTAGAGCTGTATGAAAGGAGAAAAGATTGCAAATTAACTTACAATATTTACAGACACAAAAAATAAAGTAAACAAAGTTAAACGAAATTAAAACTCAAATTTATTATATTATTTTATATTAGAATTATAAAAATGATATTATTAAAATGCGATTCATTTAAAACAAACCAATATCCCGAAGTAATAAACTCAATATGTATATATGCTGTTCGACGCTTGTTGCAGATTAAAATAGAATAATAAAAGAAAATGCTTCTTTTGTGTAATTATAAAACTACGAAAAGTTTAAATTGACGAAACATTTGCAAGTAAAAATATTTATATGTATCTCCACAATATTGTAATTTTTTTTTAAGATATTTTGAGGCATACAAAGAAACAAAAATAAGGAGTTGTGATACCATATGAAATATCCGATTCGAGCTTAGGCAGTTTGAAAGTAAACTTACATATAAAATATTAATAAGAAAAAGTAGATAAAAATCAGCTTAGTGTTATGAAAACTCTATTGATGAAATATAAAGAGAATTTATAGTATAGTCAGTATTATATTTAGAAAACTGAACACTGTGTTACAATGTGTTACCTTTAACGCAGCTGTCAACATATCATTGACTTGCGACTTCTAGGTGAAAACGGTCGTTTGCTCTCTTCCTGCTTATACAATAGTTGTTATTTTTTAGAAACGTAAAATCGTTTAAGTCTTTAGCACATATTTCATTCTTATGTTATTTTAATAGTAAAAAACTGACACATATTTCGAAAACAAGAGTATTTTATCCATCTTATATAAATTTGGTTTAAATAATTTTGGTCATGTCTTCTGAGGGCTGGGCATCATTGTTTCTTAGAGTACCGTTTTTTACTATATAAGCTATATTAAAAATAAGTATGTCATTTTTAGGGCCCCCTTCAGTCCGCAAGACATAGTGATAAAAATATTTGGTCCATTTGAAATCAAAGGCGTCATCCTTTCCACTAAAATAAAATATGTTTAATTATTTTTTGTCATGCCCTATCCGGCATCAGTGTTTCGTGCCTCAAGGGCATCTATCCCCTCAATATATATATATATATATATATATATATATATATATATAAATATATATATATATATATATATATATATATTGAGTTTGATTAATTATTTTATTCCGTTTTTGAGGCTGGGCATTAGTGCTTTTCATGGCATTGTTTTTTTTTTCTATACGAACCTTTGTGAAGTTTGCCCATTTAGTTTCTTCATTGTAAAATGCTAAATTGGCAGCACCATCACTGGAATTTAATGTTTTTTTAAATGTTAAACCAAAATATGCGAAACGAGATAAAGAAGTTCAGAAAAGTGCGATAAGTTGGATTTTTTGCGATAAACTAATAAAAATGAACAATTTATGGTCTAAAATGAATAATATTGATGTGAAATCATTATTACTATGATTTTGGAATGTTTATAGAAGTAAGTATCATTAGATTATATCAAAAATATTAATTGGGGCTAAAAATAGTATTTACTGGAATTTGTACAGCAATTAAGGGTCTGGTCTGTTTCTCTGAGGTGAGAGAGAATTGTTGTTGAGAACACTATGAGCTGTCTAAAAAGATCAACTTTCATCAACTTGCGGATGGAATTGTTCTGTAAATAATGTTGGGAGCTCCTGTAGTCATTATAAATGGGAAGCAAATTGATGCTTGTAAAATTAGTTATCCCAGTCGAAGGTGGTATTTCGTGAGCATTAGTTGGTGTATGTCTTTCATTATTCAGTTGTGCTTACAGTATTGTTAGTGCAATAAAAAGAATATACCATCATTTTAGGAATGGACATTACACATATATGGAGTAGAATTATTAATCTGTAAAATGTGCTCAGCTGACCACATTACGAATGTACCTGGTGGATTTACTGTAGCAGTTTTAGACCAGATCCATAAAATTTCAGTACTCTGCCTGCACAGTGGGTTGAATATCAAACTGCTCAGTAGTCTTCATTTTGGTCTAAGGTAGAGGCGTACCATGGTTTTAAATAGGAGCACTGATAATCGGACCGATATTGGCACTATCGGTTAATATCGGATCAACCGATTTTTGTAGGGAGCGACCGATAGTCGGACCGATATTGGCACTATGAGTTAACTGTCGGACCGGCCGTTTTTTTGGCTGCCGATACATTGGTTTTTCACAACAGATTTGAGAAAAAAAAAATCAGTAAACAACCCAATTCTATAACCAGATTCAGACAGGATTTTAAAAAAGGAAAAAAACCCGTACACAGAAATTGTCACGTCCACAAACAGAACAGCGATATGACCTTGAAACCATAGGACTGGCAGTTTTAAATTCTAATGTATGACCTTTGAATGAAACAATTAGTGAACATCTGTGTGTATTTTTTTTTTGGGATAGGTAGTTGGGGGGAGAGAAACAGGACTTACGTGTGGGCGAAGTGTTGCGAAATAAGAGTGAGGGAAGGGTTGAGCATGGGCGATGTGCCATAGCTGTTAAAGAATTGAAAAAAACACGTGTTTGGCATTGTTGTTGATTTAAATAAAATATCGGCATCGGTATCGGTGAAAATGCTGGAGAAAAATATCGGTATCGGACTATCGGTAAAAAGCGTATGACACGTTCTCAGTTTTAAAGCTGTTAACAATGCGGTTGCTATTGCGACACTTCTATTTAATGATGAAAAAGAACTAGAAACAACTCTGCAACAATTAAACTTTCAGTTTGGACAATTCATATTCAATATGACACTGATGCATGCACATCATAGTTTGAGTAAAGCAAGTTCAGCTGTGTTCGATAGATGCCTATGATTGGTAGTAAAATAATTTAATGACATTTTAATTTGACAAAATTATTTACATATTATTTTACAAATTACTCTTTTAAATACAATTTTTTGGATTGTTGCCGATACAAAAATATTTAATGTAATTTTATTTCTTTTCCTACTACCCATAATTAACCAGTTTTACACATAAAACATGAAAATCACAAGAATGGAACTTAAACTTTAGACAGCAAGACTGCCTTCTGGAAGTACCTCAAATATTTTCGAGTACATAAAATATCGTCTTGTACAATTAAGTGAAGCTAATCCATATATAGACGGACATCGTGAAAGAAAGTAAGAAAGAAACCAAATTTAAATTGCGCGCGGTGCTTATGAAAGATTTGACATTTTGTACCAATGGTTTAAGGGAAACTGCGTGTGTTGGAAACATTTGTTTCTTTTATTTTAATTGTTGATATTAGTGAGGGGTGCTAAATCAATATACTTGTATTTTAACAATGATTTTTGGTTTGGTTGGTTTTGTTGGTTTAGTTGGTTTGGTTTTGGTTCGTTTGTAAGCTGGTTTGCTTGGTTGATTTGGTTAGTTGGTTGGTTTGGTTGGTTAGCGTTGACGGGTAAATCGTAATTTGTGACGTATGAAATGTAGGCCCTTTCATATTAGGTTTGTTTCACAAATTAGCACCCATATCTTTACCTAATTGTATTTTAGAAATGTTTACCGGGCATCGCCGGGTACAATGCTAGTAACAATATAGTAGTGTATATAATGGAATATACTCACCTTAGATTAAAATGAATTAAAGGTATATATAACTAAATAATAAAAGTCAAAATAAAAATAGTTGTTTCTTGTTTTTCAGAGTACACAAAAATGGTCGATATTCCATCTAAGATCGAACTATCAATATAAACATGGAATGTGAACGATATTTGTGAAAATAAAAAGCTAGCAGATATTAATGCCATTTTCAAACATCTTCTGATAATAACATGCTAGACATAGCATGTTTGCAAGAAACAAAACTGAGGGTGAATTTAGTGTTCAGAAAGGTGGACAGTACAGGTTTTTTTGGAGCGGGCGGAAAACAGAGCGCCGATCAAACGGCGTTGCAGTAGTGATAAAAACAGCATTCGATGATTTTGAAATATTGGCCAAGTCTGAAAGAATAATGCACTGTCGCTTAAAGACGTTTGGTGGAATTATTAATATTATCAACGTATACAGTCCTCAAGAAAATGAAAAAAAAAAATTAAAGAAGAGTTTTACAGTCATTTGGACAATATCATATCCAACATCCCACAGTCAGAACATGTCTTCATTTTAGGTGATTTCAATGCACATGGAATATCATGGAAAATGGGCGGATTGTCTTGGAATGTATGGGTGTGGGAACGAGAATAACAATGGAAAGTTGTTGCTAAAGACTTGTTCAGTTTTTTAAACTGTGTGTTACAAACATATTTTGACCTTGAAATGGACCAAAGGATGACTTTTTATAGCAAGCCTCATGCCACCTGGACTCAAATCGATCTTATTGTTACTCGCTACACAAATATGAAATGTGTATTAGAAACTAAATCTATAGTATGGTTGTTTGAGATCTACAGATCACCTACCTGTGCTTTTAGTGAAAGTAAAGTACATCTCAACTTTTTAAAAAAAAAAAAAACAGACATCTGTATTTCCAGCTGACAAAGAGTGATTTCATTTCTTTTATGTACATATGAAACATATTGTCATTCTTCCTCAGATCTGGAACGTTCATGGCAAGTCAAAAAAATATTGGGATTTGACAGCAATGAGTTTGTTCCAGTGTTTCTGCTCATTCGAAATGTCTAACAAAATACAAAATGCCATGGCTAGACTGAAAATAATAATAACAAAACATAAACAATGTTCAAATGATAAATCTTTGAAAAAATTTAGATCTCAAAGACTGAATGTCAAACGAGATACAAACTTTGTTGTAGGCAAGTTAAACATGTCAAAAACAAATGACAACAAAATAAATAATAGTGATGAAAAAATTTTTGATTCGTTTATTAAAGCAATATGAATTTTCAACAAACATATGCACACATTTTTTCGATTTATATTTTCCGAAAATTGTCATTGATTCTGATTTTGAGACACTTTGGAGAGACTATTCGAAAAGTCTTCCTGACGTTAAAAGTTTGTTTTTCACCAATAGATAAATCCATTTAAATCATTTTTTGAGATTTGTTTCAAACGGGATGCTTTCCAAAGAATTGATGTGTGCAGGCATTTTTAATTTTGATAAACAAACCAAACTGGATGATGAAAAGATTAAAACTAAACAAATTAATTATATGCAGACAAATCAGCGAAGAATTATCTACACTTTTAATACGAAAAGTGCGAGCGGAATTTCCAACATTACGTTCTATTTGGTATAATGGCTTTCAGCTCATTAGATGATATGATATTCATGACTCAAAAGATGCAAGCAGAAACCTCTTATGAAAATAAAAATCCTCTTTATTTTGCTTTTGTAGATTTAACCAGCCTCTTGATATGATAAGTATAAATCTACTAAACCATTTCCTGTCTCATTTGGGTTTGTCTAATAGAATGATTGGTTTTATTTCTGATTCTCTCACAAATATTAGATGCACTATTAGAGAACATAATCAAGGATGTTTTAAGCTTGAAAACATGAAGGAGATAATATAGGTGCTCCTATCTTAATAGAAATATTCTTTGTATATGTATTTAGACTAGTGTTCCACGATAGTGGTCGAGGTTCAATCCATAGTTTTGCAAATACAGGATTAGTTAGAGCTCCAGACATAAAAGGACTTTGTTTTGGTGACAGTTTAATAATAGTTGCTGACTCAAGGAGCAGATTCAAATCTTTCTAAACAACTTAGAAAGTGTTTTCAGAGTATTTGGTTTAACTCTTGATAATGAATGTCCGAAAAAAAGCAATGCTAGAAAACTGTCTTGTCGCTACAATTGACCATGAAAAATTGAGAGGGACAAAGTCCAATGGTAACTGTTAAAAAAACTAGAGCAAAAGTTTTAACTAGCAAATACACATAAAAATTCCTAGCTTTTAACAGAGATTTTTCTGACAATGTGCACCAGCTGAGAACAATTATTTTAAAAAATATGTTAATTAAGATAGAAAATCTTGTAACTTTCAATAACCGCCAATTTCCTATTGTTATGTTCCTATGAAGTTACAGAAAACATTAGGAAAGCAGACAAATCTTTTAAAAAGTATACTTTCTTTTAGAATTAAAGATAAATCACGATGTGAAAGGATACACTTTATATATGGTTTTGAGAAAACTATTGCGTGGATGCAAATTATGGATATTAACGCCTGAAGATGAAAACGACTGAATGACTTTCAGTATAATAGTCTTCGAAATATTCTAATATTGAAAAACGAGGAAGATATAGATAGTACAAGGGATCTCTTATATGATGACATAAGTTTCAATATTGAAATAATGCTTCGATACAGTCGACTTAAGATGCTTTGTCGCTCAGATCGACCACAGGAAATAAGAGACTGGCTAAATCCAAAAATCCAGTCTTTATTAGAAACGAGTAAGCTTTCAACTTCACAAATATTTCAAATACAATCATTGATGACATGCGAAAATTTAATATTGGTAAACAATGTTTTCAACATGGAAAAGAATTCATTGAAACTAATAGCTATTAAGGAAAACAATAACAGTTCACTGATACAAAAATAATTGCAGACGTTGAGAACTGTCTGCACAAGTTTGAGGAGAATTTTTAGTCTGCGTGAAAAGACTAGTCTATGGGGGTTTAATCTATCACAAGTACACTTATTACACGACGGTAAAGAATAACACAAAGGTCCTTTAACTTAACACTTACTAAATATTAACTAACACAACTATAGCAACATGACCTATAACAATGATCTTCCTATTGTTTTTCCCAAACTGTCCACTACTGGTCTTCATCTGACGAGAGTTTTACCTCTAATGCACCTACACCTGATACCGTCAGTCCAGCTACACGTCCATTCAAACACATAGCCAATGTCTTCCACGATTCAGTCTCTCAACTGTCGCTGACCATTAACACTATTATGTCGCCATTCGTGAAAAACCATCATATAGACCCATTTCCATACGTACCACACACACACACACACACACACACACACACACACACACACACACAGTCACTCTAAGACATAAACTGTTTCAGCGTTCAATACAATTGTTCAATGATAATTTACAAAAAAAATCATTTTTACGATACATTTATTAAAAAAACAACAACAAACAACAACAAAACAAACTATGATTAAAAATTATAAAATAATACATTTAATTTACAATTCAATAGTCATGTTTTTAATGAATTTTGTCTCTGTTATAATTGAAATGTGTGCGTTACTGTTGTCCATATCGAAATAGTAAAATCTTCAATAATCATGTATTATCTATCTATCTATCTAATATAATTTAATGTTTTTATTTTGTTTTCGCAAAAAACTCAATATTATTTCGGACACACATATCGAAGATCATAGAAACAGCCGTACAGCAAGAACATATTGAGTATTTTCAAAGTGATAGATTCCACGTGAACACACAGACAGAAATAGGAGAGATTTTTAAATCCAGTGATTTTTAAGTCAGAAAACAAAGTCTATCTGTCAGCAAAATACTTTTATATCTTTCAATATTTTATCATTTTACTTTATTGTGATTTTATAAACATTTTGCCATTTTAATGAATTATATTGCTTTAACATTGTCCCAATTAGCACACCAGTCATGTTAATTACATGTCAAACGAATATTTTAAAGATGCTGAAATATACTAACGGATTGGTTATTGTGAAATAACATTCTAATTTATTGAAATATTTACCAGAATATAATATTCTTCATGTGTCATTTTTTTTTTTTTTTTGCTTTTTGTTTAGTTTATTGAAGAATACTTTTCTCATTACTAATTTTGTTATTTAAATATTGATCACTTACAAAATATTTAATTTTAAGTACTGCTATACCGTGCTATGATAATCTTTAAAAGTTTTGTTTCATTAACATCATAAACATACAAACATATTTGAATTCTATATTTTTCATAAACGTATTTAATAATACCTTGTATATTTTTTTTACTTATTCTTATTAAGTGTTCTACGTTTTGTAAACTAGAGTATAATGCAGAAAGTCCTCATTATAACTTTGAAACCTTTTTTTATATGCTTTATTACTTGACTAATTAGACTAAGCAATATATTTATTTATATATACATAAATTGTATTTACAAGAAGAAGAAAGATGTAACGTTGGTTTTCAGTATAACTTTAGAACCACCGATAAGAAGCAAAAAATTCCATTTAATTTACCAGTTTTAAAGTTAAAGCCAAGGAAACAATGAATATTGTTAAATTAAAGTTTATGATTGAACTTGGTATGCTCGAAAATGTTAAACAGTACAAGTCACATTCTAAACAGCTGTGACTCAGATTGGGAAGACAGCGTGGATGGGAGATGTCGAGTCGGGAGTTGAGAAGAAGAAAACAGAGTCGTAGAAAGTAGAAGACATTTTGTGACTTGGGGGGGCTTACTTGAAGTGTAGATATTTAGAGTTAAGAAGTGTCATAGAAAATGTAGCTGTGTTATGCGCGGTATCGTATTAGTCTATACATCTTTGGGGACAGTGTAAAACTAAGTGTTTCATTTTTTTTCCCATTGATATTTGTTTAAGTGAAATCTGAATAAAGTACATGAATCTTGATTGACCAGGCTATGTTGACTGATTTCTAAGAGTGCTGTATGTAAATGTGATTAAACAAAACATGGGTTTTGCAATTGTTATAAAATGTTCCATCATCTACTAACGACCCCTTTACATGCATTGTACAAGAGAATGGGAACATCAAGTGGCAAACACATTAAATTTGCTATTGATTTACTTTTTTTTTAAATGTATCGAATTGAAAGACAACATTATAATCTTAAGCAAGGATTCTTTTAGATTTAATGCCCCATTTAGATTCCCACCAGTCAAGCTACACACAGAGATTAAAACAGCATGTCTCCAGTTACAGCAAGATTTTCTCCCCGGAAAATACATACAAGAGTCAATCATGCTCAGTATAAAGAGTCACTCTGTAGACATATAAATGTATATATATATATATATATATATATATATATATATATATATAACACACTACACTATTTATTAAAATACCCACCCCTTCAAGTTGGGTACCTATGATTATTATTATTGTTTTTGAAATTAATTAAATATCATTTATATTAAAAGACCGACGAAAAAAGCGCTTTATGTTTTATAACTCATAGCTTGAAAAAAATCAAACAGTATTCTTATTTTTATTGACATAGCTTTTCATACCTTTCGTTTGTTCTTCTTAACAAAACCCGTCGACACTAAATAACAAACCCCAATATTTCTCTCCCCTTCCCCGGAATGTATTGTAAAAATTGAATATATATAAGCCATATATATATATATATATATATATATATATATATATATATATATTGAGAAAAATACAAATAGATCAGAAACCAATAAAATAACTTTCTGACATTTGTTGCTGTCTATTTTCAGATGTCATAACGCCCCTAAATATTCCATGGCCGTCCTTACCCCATCCATTCACGGTGTGAGGGCCTGTGTGTTGGCAGACATCGTGTTATCACGGACGTAGTGGAAGAAGGTTCACCATAGTAGATGGGAGTATAAATCCTAAGTACGTTGAGATTTAAACACAACATTCAGCTCCGTATGAGAAGTGTCATTAGTAGATCAACTCTTTCACATTGGTCATTATCTAAAGTGAAGATTCCCATAATCCCAGTCATGATCAGCACCGGGCGGCCCCAGAATTTTGTTTTTTTCTCTTTTTATTTAATGCGCTGTATTTTCTCAGATTTGTACTTTTTCACGGACGCGAGGTTAACATGGAGCTGAGTGGCTGCGAGCTGCAGTGCCACTGTGTTTCAAAAGATATAAAATATAAAAAAATAACCCCCACCCCTTTCCCCACTCTGGAGCGGGACGCTGTCAAATTTTCAAAAGTTGACCGGTCTGCGGCGAGGAAAAATTTGGGAATAGTTTATATGTGTACTCTAGTAGGTGACAACAACAATGTAGAACACGTTGTTAAACAACACACAACTTTATATTTACATATAAACGTATGATGGTTATTCTCTGTATCATTAAAAATATCTCCTTTCTCTTTCTCCGAATTCCTTCCTTCTCTATCTAATTCTGCAAGGGCCTGCCCATATTTCCATTCTCTTGGTCCCTTACCGGCTGACGTTTTATGAAAGTCGAAAATCCCAGCAATCTCATAGAAGGATGAGAAATGATTGCATTTATTTTGAACCTTTTTTCGATATAAAGAAATGTAGATTCACATACTCTTGTATCTAATTAAACACAAAAATCTAATTGTCGAAGTTGTATTTTATTATAGTTTATTTTTTCAAATCAGTCTTCTTCTTCTTTCTATCCCTTAACCCGTGGATGGGTCGTTGGGGCACCGTTGTTTACTTGTGCAAACTAGTAGGTAGCATTCTGGGCAGGAAATGCTTGGCGGCGCCCAACCCACTCCAAGCTTGACCACAGCAGGTGCCCTCCTTATCGGTGGCCCGCCGTTGGGTTCGCTTGATCTCGTCCGCCCTGGCCGGTGACTTCAATTTGGAAGTTCATACGCCCAGTGGGTGCCGTGTCAGCACCATCCCCTCCACGCGGTTGAGCTTTAATGAAGAGATCGTTGGCTCCAGGTGTGGCGCTGGGAGCCACAACGTGAGAGATTCAAGAGATGAAGAGGACCAGTGAGTTGGACCACCCGGAGGGTGCAGCTGTCAGGGTAGTCAAAGGTACTACCTCTGCCCAGAGCCCTCTATACACCCTCTATACAAATCAGTCTACCTATGTTTAATAATATATTGTCCCACACAAAAATAATTAAATACGTAAATAGTACTAGCTTATAAAATATGGACGAATAATAAAACCAATAAATGCAAAAAAATCAAACGAACTCCAGAACAGCGATAAATATAACTTTGATCTTTAATTTAATTATTTGATTGACAAAAGTATACATTTTAATTAAATATCTAAGAAATCATTATTTGAAAATATAGATACAAAAATGGAGGTATATATTAACAAGCCATCAAATACTATTTCTGGAAAGTTTTCAGGTTGTCAACGTGCATAAATGTAAAGAATCTATTTTAAAATTTCAATTTATACAATTAAAACTGTCTATTAATAAATATATATATATATATGTATATATATATATATATATATATATAATATATGACATAATGATATAGTGTAATGGTCCTGCCCTGATTAAGGTTATATTTTGGTATGTAACATTGTATACATTTTTATTTATGTCCGAATGTTATGATAGTCCCGAACAAAAGATTTAAAATCTTAGCAACAGCCCCACCCTTGTTGATTTTCAGCAGACAGAGACAGACCAGTAAAACTCTCAACAGCTTTTCTGACTGACAAAGCGTCTAATGTTATTTCATTCATATGGTTGTATCTAGCCCTCTGATAACCACTGGGAGCAATATCTGAAACAAAAATTAATAAATCAAATTTATATTTTATAATTGTCAGTAAATGCAAGTGACTAGTTGAGAAACAAATTTTAGAAACATCATTGAGCTAATTTCATTTTTAAAGTATTTTTTAGAAAAGCTTACATTTAGTTTAAATCTATCCATAAGAAATAACGCATTAACCTGTTTTATATGTTGAAAAGCTGCCCAGCAGAAGGTCTTTCTTCCTCGTCCACCCCCAACATCTCAGAAATTAAATTTCTTATGTTGAAATTAGTATTTAATGGCAAAGGTGGAATCTAGCAATGAAGACATTAATATTTATATATTGATCAAATATGTGTTACAAAAAATAATTAGTTCTGTCTAGATTGGCAATATTAAACAAATTTAGTAATACAATACATAATCAGTACACATTTTTTTTAACATAGCTTGCCCTTCTTTCCGTACATACAATAAAAAAATTAGACCTGCTATTATAAAACAACGATACAACATTTCTATGTTCTTTATATCCTAAAAGAAAAGATTAGGCTCAACTCATTTATTCTGTAAGGATGGGTCTTATATTAGGAAATCTGAATGGGGGCGCACGTGAGTATTTGATGAAAACACATCCCAAGCTCCATAAGATCGCAATGTTTGAAAAAAAACGAAAACATCATAGAAAAGACAAAAAGTATTTCTTTTTCTCATGAAAGAAAATTGCTTGATATAGCTCTGTTACATGCAATATACAGGGCTGTTACATGCAATATATAGGGCTGTTACATGCAATATACAGGGCTGTTGCATGCTATATACAGGGCTGTAGGTTAATCGTGTGAGGCTGTGAGTTAATGTGTGTGTTTGTGAATCTTGCTTATGTGTGAATGTATGTATGTATCTATTTATCTGTCTATCTGTTGGACTGTCTATATATGTCTATCTCTTGTTTTTCTATCTTTCTATTTTTCTATGTATCAGTTTTTCTATATTTTTTTCCAGCCCTCTGTTTATCCGCATATCTATCATCTATCATATATATCTATATATATATATATATATATATATATATATATATATATATATATATATATATATTTATATTTACACACACACACAGAGAGAGAGAGAGAGAGAGATACATAAGCTTTTACAGATATTTGAAATCACTTCTATAATAAAACAATTCCATATCTGTTGAAATATAGTAAACAAAGGTTTTCCGAGGTTGTAAAAAATAAAAAAAATAATAGGAGATTCATAATATGGTAAGTTGTAATTTTTTTTATAATTTTGAAAATATTAAACAAAGTCACCCAAACAAATAAACAAGTAATTAATGACAAACGTTTTATTGAGAATAAAATTATTCAGTTGTCACTGACTTTGAGCTCATTTCTTTTCCGACTTCAAGGGATATGGAAAAAAATAAGAGGGTTGTTAAGCAAAAATTCTTCATAACGCTGAATCGAGAATGAAAGATTTTACCTTTTATTAGTATATCGCTTTCCTTCCAATGCCTGAGGGCTCATGTAAGACAGCTCCAGCTTGCGGTCCCCGCACTTTATAGATAGGTGTGTGCATTCCTGTTCCCTGTAAATTTTTTTATTAAAATTGTTTTTAATCGCATTGTTAATAGCGCTGCTAATCATAAACAGACCATCAAATGGCCCTACAGAAAGCTGTAGTTGATTACGCTAAGAACTGATTGAATTAATAATACAACTAATACATATTTATAACTAAACTATTCAATAAACTTTCATTGCAATCTTTGGCCTTGCGATGTGTAAAGCTATGTTTGAGCCACTATAAACCACTAATGGTACGGGTTTTATGGTGCCCTTCTTTCATCCCCACTTGTTACGATCGCACCCCCCCCCCAAAACAGTGCTCCATTATGTCCCTCATCCCCACCCCCCCGTTAGATCTGTGGTCAGCGGAGCGTGATCAAAGCTACCAGGCGCTCGGAAGCTGGACGATAGCTGACGAAGGTGCGACTGCACCTTTGGGCACTGACTAAGATCAAAGCCCTAGCGGACTCAGTTAAAACCCAGGAGCTAAGGTTGATGTCGAACGCCCTCCTCTGTTCTTCCCCTCATTCGGGGGTGAGCAGTCGATAGAGACAGAAGTTTAATTTAGTTTTAGTCAGTGTTGTATTAGAGTTTGAGAGATATAGTCGCACGAGAAGTTGTTAATAAAGTGTACTATTTTATATTTCAAATCAATAAGTGTTGACTTATCTGTGTTTCACTGTGTGTTTATTGATTATCTACAAAAGACCCTTTACACCCACCATAGCCGATAGCAAGGCCCTGGAGACACCACGGAGACATGTTTGAGCCACACCTGTGTGCTGTGGGCTACGAGTTTAACTGTCTGATATGTTTGAGACACACACACACACATACACCTCCATGGTCATCGCACTATCGATGTCCATGATATGAAAGAAAGAAGACCACTCCAAAAAAACTACCCCATATGTGATGCCTGAGATAATATATACCATCCATTGGCGGACTTGTAAAAAAAAAAGATAAATATGAAGAAAAATTTGTATAAGCTTAACTTACATTATGAAGCGGAGGTCACTCACTTTGATGTTGTCGTCTTCATTCAGTAGAATGTTGTCGGGTTTAATGTCTCTAGCATTAAATGCTCTTGGTGCAAATACTAAAATGAAATATATAAAATCATTATTTAAAATGGACTCTGATATACAAAAAAAAAAAAATAAGTCTCAAAAAATAATAAAGCATAGCCGATCCCGCTTAATTGGGACACATCGGGACCGAGGCTTTTTGTCCCAATTGTTGTCCTAATTAAACATAAGAATTTACTATTGGCTCTTGTTTTGGTTTCTTTTGAGACGGTCCCATATAAACGGCTGTCCCAACTAAGCGGTGTCCCAATTAAGCGGAATCCACTGTATTTACATATTTTGAAAAAAAAATCATTAGCAATAACAATAGATTGGAATATAACCTTTATCGCATCAGCCATTTGAGCAAGCCAGTTTATTGCACGTTTTTCTCCGATGACTATTCTTTGTATCTCTTTAGTTAGAGTTCCACGTCCACAAAACTCCAAAAGTAAACAAAACAAGTTGCCTTCAACGTATGACGCACTGCAGCACTGAACTAAGGTGGATGTCGAAGGTGCACTATAGCATTACCTTCTCTCTGTGCTTCTTCGGAGCTGGTTGCCTTTAGTTGTACCACCTTTAGCGCATACTGGAAAAGAAATGTCAGCTCTAACTATTTTCAGTTTATCTAAATTGTATGAATATTATATCATTTTTAGATGGTCACGGGTACGTTTTTAGCTTCATTCAATTATTTATTAGTTTATCAATGAATAACGTTTAAAGACATTAGTCTAAGTGTAATTTGTTAAAATTAGCAGAGTTATTATTACTATTATTCTTTTTTTCCATTTTAATTTGACAAGTCATACATTAAAAGACATTTAAATAGCGTCTATGCAAAGTAATAATGGTAACAAAATAGTTTAAAAAAAATAATAATAAAAAACCAAATTTGTTTAAATCAATAATACAGTCTTTGAAAAAGACATTTATCGGGAAAAAGTAAAACAGTAAAGTAACAAATCTATTTTAGAAGTAAAATAATTTTTTTTAATTATTTCTTCGTTAACTTTCTCATAGTTCAAATAATTGCAATAATTTACATTAAATGATTTCTAGTAAAAATTAATCTAAGTCTTCGGTTTACATTTCAGGATCGGTAGCATTTTTATAAAATATATGTGTAAAATGGTTGTATTTTTTTATTTTACCCCAACAACCTTAGCAATTGTTTATTAAAGGTTGTTTGTCTTGTAATAGCCTAAGGCCTAATTTTTCCAAATATTATCATTTTAATATAAAACTACATTCATTTAATGGGAATTCCTTCTATTACAAACGGTATATTTTTAGCTTTCAGACAGACTGAGGTATATAGAAAAAGTGAGAGAATAGGTCTGTTATATATGTAACAATTTTCATTACCAGCTAGATTATATCAAGCTAAACACCTGGTGAGAAAAAAGTTTAAGAATTGGAGAAATACCTTAAAAGTCATAGAAGTGAGAGAATGGAGGAAGAACACCACGGATCGGGAAAAGGAAGAATAGCAGGCGTATATGTCAGGTCTTTAATATTATGAATTACACAGCCAGGGCCGTCTCCAGGCAATTTGACGCCCTAGGCAGTCATCTATTAGGACGCCCGCCCCTTCTTTTGAAAGTTTTTTTTTTCTAAAATTTGGCGCCCCATGCAATTTGGCGCCCCCTAGGCAGCTGCCTATGTCGCCTATGCCCAGAGCCGGCCCTGCAAGTTTGTATTAAAAAAAAAAAAAAAAATCACTAAACCAACCTGCATGTTCCAGGGCAAAATAAGACGAAGAAACAGTTTTAATAGCTAACAGCCAAGAAAAATTAATTTTAAAATCGTGACCCCTACAAAACAAGGAAATAACAAAGAAGAGAAGACAAAATGAATTCTATAAAATTCTGCATTAAAAACTATTACATTTATGATCAATTAAACGCTTTTCGATTTTAGGCTATGAGAAAATAGTTGTTGCAGCTACTCTTCTTCATTTAACAATATCCGAACTGCTTTCAGTTTCAGTTTTGTTCTATTTCTGTAACGAGGTCGCTGATGTTTGGTATATGTGTATCAACCAGGCTTGCGGAGCCAGAGCCGAGGCCGTGGGAGCCGCTATTTTTTCCTGGAGCCGGAGTTGGAGCCGAAAAATTCGGCGGCTCCACGGTCTCTAAATTTTTTTTTTTTTTACAGTAGAATTTTTTTTTTTAGCTTTAAAATTGCAAATTTGTTTGATTGTTTGCCTCCTAGAATTTGAAATGTTGTCATTTTTACGAACGCTACAAAAGTAACAATAGCATTTAAATGATGGCGTGCACGTACATCAAAACAATAAAATTTTACGGGGAATCGTTTTGTGTTCGTTTTAAATCTTGTTTACCCTACGAAATTTTTTAATGGCATGTTATTTTGTTATATATTAAGTTAAAACAGATTTATGTCATAGAATTAGCTGCGCGGTCTGGCTTTGCCCGCGTTTAAAATAAGGTTTTTTTGTTTTCATCTTCTGTTTTTCTCCCCCCCCTCTCTCCCTCTCCCTCACTTAATTTCTCTTTCCTCCCTTTCTCTCTCCATCCTCCTCTCCCCATCTCCTCTCTCCCCCTCCCTCCTTCTCTCCCCCTCCCTCCTTCTCTCTCCCCCTCTCCCCAGTCTCTCCTCCATGCCCCGCTCTCTCTCTCTTTATCTCTTCCTCCCTCTATCTTTATCTCTCATCCGTCTCTCCAATCCTCTCTCTCCCTCCCTCTCTCTCCCCCTCCCTCTTTCTCTCCGCCCCTCCATCCTCTCCTTTCCTTTCCTCCATACCTCCATACCTCTCTCCCTCCATGCCCACGCTCTCTTTATCTCTCCCTCCCCTCTCTTTCTATCTTTCTCGCCTTCCCATCCTCTCTCTCTCCCTCTCTCCCCTCCCCCTCTTCTTTCCTCCCTCCCTTTCTCCATTTCTCTCCCCCTCTTCTCTCTCTCACTCACTCTCTCCTTCTCCGTCCTCCCTTCCTATCTTCTTCCTCTTCTCCCTCGCTCCCTCTTCTTATCTTCTCCCACTTAAGATCCAGACAACCAAATAACGTGAAATTTGGTACACTTACACACAATTACATGGAAATATTCCTAAACAGGTTTCGTTCCATCTCAATGGGTACTTTTATTGCAATTAATTAATTTGGTAATCAAAAACATGAAATTGGCAAACTTTTACCCTGATTTCAGGTTTTACGAGCTTCTCTCCCACATAGCTCACTTACTATAAATATGATCGGTACGGGAACCAAACATCATGATTAATTACTACACTATTACATTCCATTCCTTCATCCATAGGAATTGTCATCTTTTGCTACAGTCATGCCTAAGAGAGAGAGAGAGAGAGAGAGAGAGAGAGAGGGAGAGAGAGAGAGGGAGAGAAAGACATAGAGACAGAGAGAGAGGGAGAGGGAGAGAGAGGAACTGCCAAATAACACATTGCTTTAAGATAATTGTATCCTTTTATTGCATGCAAATAAACCCTTTTTTTACGCGCCTTATATTAAATCTTAATTAAACGCTACCATGGTCAAATAAATAGAAAACCTTATTTTAAACACGGGCAAAGCCAAGTACTTGCAGCTAGTATATATATATATATATATATATATATATATATATATATATATATATATATATATATATATATAAGCAACTCGGGTCATGTTAAATCGAAAATAAAGAATTAATACAACAATATTCCAGTTTAAAATACTATCAAGGAAAAAATATCTGATCGTCTGAAATCAAAGGCACATAGCCACTGATCAAGCCTAAGTGGGATATAACTCTTACGCTAAGGTTTACAGGGGTACAGCTAGTATATAAGTATTTATGCTATGATTCATTAGTGCGAGATATTTATATATGGTCATATATGAAGTTTTGATTAATGATGTATCTGTAGAGAAATTATTCAAGACATTCAAAATTAAGGGTGGACCAGGAAAGTTGACGCCCCACGTGGACAAAAATAATATGGGCCTTTTTAAGAAAAGAGAAACATACAATTACTAGGTCCCTTAAATAATTTGACCTTGAAACAGGTCCACTACGCACGTCCATGAATCCTAATCTGACGGCGTTCCTACGCTACTAAAAGAAGAGGTCACATCCAGATACTATTTTAAATGAGGGGACGGATGCTCGTGCGATAAAGGTGTTCGGCTGTCGACTGAAGGTACCTGGTTCGATCTCCGGAGAGGACCAAGGAAATGTTTTCAGGTCTTGGCTCAAGTTCCCGATATATCTCCAGTGGTGCTCCATGGCGCTATCGGCTATGGTAGATGAAAGAAAGGCACCATAAAGACCGTCCCATTAGTGGTTTATAGTCTCTAAAGTAGATTTCATCTCATCCTCACAGGGACTTCACACACATCTTTTTTAAATGTACAATGAAGGTGTGTACATATTCTATGGTCAATGTTCAAGTTAAGAGATTTACAAATGTACTACTTAGACGTAAGTTATAATATATATGTATATATATATATATATATATATATATATATATATATATATATATATATATATATATTATTTTGTAACGCTTATAAACTAATATTTTAATATGGGCGCGGTAATATGGTAACTTTGAATGTTTTCTCTGAATGAGAACATGTTTAAATTACGGTTACATGTTTTAATAGACTACTGTAAAGAGCACGAAAGATGGTAGTTAGTAGTTATCTACCTTTAGAAACATTACAATAATAACATGTGACAAAGAAGAACTGATTTTATTACATCTGAGTTTCAAAAATAGCGAAACGTTTTCAGTGAAAAGTAGCTAGTTAAAAAATAACAAAATTCTTCCCGAATAATCTTGTTTGTAAATGTTCACCAGACCAAGATTATCGCAGTAAGTGGGAACTAGTTCGTAAAGAATTCTACAGCAATGTCATACGCCATATTTATTTATCATATTTCATTACGGGGGTCCAGAAATATTTCCTCCGTTTAAAAAAGTTTATTGATCCATTTAACAAATCTCTAGATTAATATCTCGTGAATTTTTTTAACTGCCATATTAATTTTTAAAAAAGTAATCCGCAATATCTAATTTCTTGAAAAGAATTGTTTGATAAAAAATTTAGAAAAAAATTGATTAATGTAAATGTGTTAACATAAAATAAAACAAACAAAAGTATGTCGTAATAATTTTCGTAAAGGCGAATTCTATATGATTTTGTATTACGTTATATTTAGAAACATCAAAAAAGATACATAGTATTAATTATTGTTAATTGTGTTATTGTAAAAAAATTAATTATAAAACATAGTTATACTAAAGACCACACTTTACAACTTTAAATCAGTTTCAAAAAATTTATTTGTAAGTATAACTTGTGTCATGTTTTAAAAAATATAGAGAAGTGACGAGGCAGAGAGATATCTTTGTGTATAATATATTTCTTTTTCGGATGTTATTGTTTAGTTGATATAAATATATTTTTTAATATAAGTTGATTTGCGATACTTTTTTCATTATTAACAAGTAAATCTTCCAAACGCATCTGTACCAATCGTAAATAAACAATATTTAAAGCAAGTAATGTATCGAGAAATGAATTGTGTAATGTAGCATGTTATGTTGAAAGTTATGTAGCAAGTATTGTAGCATAGGTATAATGTTGTGCAGTGTAATGTATCGATAATAAAGCTACAGCTACTCTAGTTACACCACTACATCAACAGTTTTTAACTCTTAATGACACTTAAAGGTAGAGACTTTTATTGATCATATTGAAAGTTAATAGTTAAAATACTAGCTAAGACCAGAGCAAGTAATGGGCCAATGGGTCAAGGGTAAATGGGTCAAATGGGTCGCGAAATTCGATGGGCTGCGATAGTCATGGGTCAATGTTCCATGACCCATGATCCATCCTGGGTCTCCGCCCAACCCTAAAAAATTCTACACAAAGTATATTTTTATTTGCGACGAAAACAAATGTGCCCTCTTTCTATATACTGTAGGCTATATAAAATTGTATGTGAAACACTTGCAGCGAATTTGAAGTCAATGTAATATAATTTAATTTAATTTAATTATTATATATATAAAAATAAATCTTTTCTTCTTAGGGAAAATAAAATGAAGTCAATTGATCCAAGAAAATCTGAACTGAATATTGCAACTTGAATATTCGAACAATTCCGAAATCTGACACAAATGTTCATTTTATGAAGATCTTTCATCAGCTGTCTTGTATGAATATAGACATCGCCTCTTTGCAGGAGACAAGACTAACGCCTGAAAGAATTCACCGCTGTGACAAGTACACGGTTCGCTGGAGCGGTCATAGAGATAATCGCCGGACACAGGGTGTTGCCGTCGTGGTCAAAAACGAACTTTGCGAAAGTGTTGATGTTTTGACACACTCCGAAAGGTTGATGGAGTGCCGTCTTTTGACCTCAAGTGGCTAAGATATTTTTAACGTGTAATGGGTAATTAGAAAACTGTGAAAGGGAACTGTTAGAAAAGTTCTCTACAATGAGCTTGAGCTCGTCATTAGCAAAGTTCCCAAGTCAGAACAAAATGTACCTGGTAGGTGACTTCAATGCGCATGTCGGGGCTAATAATCAGAAAGGGGCCAGTTTGTCTCGGGAAATATGGCGTTGGTATGAAAAACAGAAACGGGGGATTTTTGCTAGATTTCTGTACAAGACAAAACCTGTGCATCGAAGCATACTACTTCTTAATGTCAAAGAGAAAGAAAAAATTACATTTGTAGGGAAATCTGAGACTCAAATAGATTTTGTCATTGCCAGGAAGTCAGACATGGAATATGTGCAGGAAACTAGGTCATATGATTCAGATTTGATAAGGAAAATATCTGACCATCTACCTGTAGTTAGCAAAATAAGTTTGAACAATAGTAGGTCAATGAACCAAATTGAAAACACCTTACATTTTTTATGCAGTTTTAACACTAACGGTCTAAACCAGGCAATTCGCGAATCAACAAGTTAAATATTATAATAAAGAGGTTGTTCAGTGAACAGAGATTTAAAGAGTTTTCAAAAAAGTTTTAAGTAAAGTTGGCAAATTCCTCAAAGATTTTAATTGCAAACTAAAAAAAGTAGGAAAATGAAATTTAAATTAAGTTTTTAGAAACCTAAGAAAGAAAAAAAAAAATGTTCATATTGTATTTAAAACTAATTTATTGCACACAAACAAAAGGGCATGACTTCATTATGTATCAAAAGATTTTTATTTATATAGACATACAATGTGACAGACACAAGTTAGTGAATAACATAAATGTGAAGGCTTGTTTCTATAGAACATACGATATGTTTACTTTGTCGTTTAGAAGAGAATAAACCCAGAAGAAAAGTTTTAAAAAATTGACCTAGGACCATTGGGTCAGATGAAGTGTATATTGAAATGTTTCTATAGTCATGACCTACAAGGACCATTGGGTCAGATGAAGTGTATAATTGAAATGTCATGACTATAGGTCCATTAGGTCATGACAGGACCATTGGGTCAGATGAAGTGTATAATTGAAATGTTTCTATAGTCATGACCTACAGGACCATTGGGTCAGATGAAGTGTATAATTGAAATGTTTCTATAGTCATGACCTATAGGTCCATTGGGTCAGATGAAGTGTATAATTGAAATGTTTCTATAGTCATGACCTACAGGACCATTGGGTCAGATGAAGTGTATAATTGAAATGTTTCTATAGTCATGACCTATAGGTCCATTGGGTCAGATGAAGTGTATAATTGAAATGTTTCTATAGTCATGACCTATAGGACCATTGGGTCAGATGAAGTGTATAATTGAAATGTTTCTATAGTCATGACATATAGGACCATTGGGTCAGATGAAGTGTATAATTGAAATGTTTCTATAGTCATGACCTATAGGACCATTGGGTCAGATGAAGTGTATAATTGAAATGTTTCTATAGTCATGACCTATAGGACCATTGGGTCAGATGAAGTGTATAATTGAAATGTTTCTATAGTCATGACATATAGGACCATTGGGTCAGATGAAGTGTATAATTGAAATGTTTCTATAGTCATGACCTATAGGACCATTGGGTCAGATGAAGTGTATAATTGAAATGTTTCTATAGTCATGACATATAGGACCATTGGGTCAGATGAAGTGTATAATTGAAATGTTTCTATAGTCATGACATATACGGTCATTGGGTCAGATGAAGTGTATAATTGAAATGTTTCTATAGTCATGACCTATAGGACCATTGGGTCAGATGAAGTGTCCATAATTGAAATGTTTCTATAGTCATGACCCTATAGGACCATTGGGTCAGATGAAGTGTATAATTGAAATGTTTCTATAGTCATGACATATAGGACCATTGGGTCAGATGAAGTGTATAATTGAAATGTTTCTATAGTCATGACATATACGGTCATTGGGTGATGAAGTGTATAATTGAAATGTTTCTATAGTCATGACCTATAGGACCATTGGGTCAGATGAAGTGTATAATTGAAATGTTTCTATAGTCATGACCTATAGGACCATTGGGTCAGATGAAGTGTATAATTGATATGTTTCTATAGTCATGACCTATAGGACCATTGGGTCAGATGAAGTGTATAATTGAAATGTTTCTATAGTCATGACATATAGGACCATTGGGTCAGATGAAGTGTATAATTGAAATGTTTCTATAGTCATGACCTATAGGACCATTGGGTCAGATGAAGTTATAATTGAAATGTTTCTATAGTCATGACATATAGGACCATTGGGTCAGATGAAGTGTATAATTGAAATGTTTCTATAGTCAAGACATATAGGACCGTTGGGTCAGATGAAGTTTATAATTGAAATGTTTCTATAGTCATGACATATAGGACCATTGGGTCAGATGAAGTGTATAATTGAAATGTTTCTATAGTCATGACTTATAGAACCATTGTGTCAGAAGAAGTGTATAATTGAAATGTTTCTATAGTCATGACCTATAGGACCATTGGGTCAGATGAAGTGTATAATTGAAATGTTTCTATAGTCATGACCTATAGGACCATTGTGTCAGATGAAGTGTATAATTGAAATGTTTCTATAGTCATGACCTATAGGACCATTGGGTCAGATGAAGTGTATAATTGAAATGTTTCTATAGTCATGACATATAAAGAGATTGTGTAGCCAGTACAACCACGGCTGCCTTTACCGTCCCAACTAATGTTGGGTGCTTGGTGAACTTTCAAAGAATTTTCACCGGGGCCATTAGGTTGACAGTCAGGCGCTCTACACAACTCGACCATCCGTCCACCACTATATATATATATATAAATGGAAAAAAGACAAGAAAAAGTTGCTATTAAAAAATGTCCATATTTATTTAGTATGGATTCCAGCGAATCAGTAAATTAAATCACTACATTTGTCTTTTACCTCCACCAGTATAGTACGTTCTGACCAGCGATGACTAATACTATATCGTACCACACACAGTCTTTACCTCCACCAGTATAGTACGTTCTGACCAGCGATGACCAATACTATCTCGTACCACACACAGTCTTTACCTCCACCAGTATAGTACGTTCTGACCAGCGATGACCAATAATAGCTCGTACCACATACAGACTTTAAGAAATAAGAGAAAAATTACCTTCTACCTTCAATACCTTTAGCAGGTGATAAATTTATTTATAAGAAAATATAGAACTGACCAACCCCTATAGGTAAATATTTAAACAGTCAGCGATACAGAAGTTTTAAAAGAAATAAAAATTGTAAACATAGAATAACTCTAATATATTTATTACTATTATAAAGAAGTTCATATTGTTAAAACTTGGTAATAATGAAATGAACAATTAAATTTTCACAAGTTACTCAATTTTTACAATGTGTGAACAATTATTGTTCAAACAATGTAAGAAAAAACGACAATAAACTAAAGCTATATCTATTGTTATCAACACCAGCCAGCAAATTATCAGCTTATGAAAATTATTCTATATAGGGCCGATCACAAGATTAATCCTTTATTGTTTACAAATTCACCTAATTAGTAAAGTTCTATTTTTTTTTTCATTTTTAATATTAATGTAATATTTTTTCCCTTTTTTTAATTTGAAATCTAAGTTCTGACTATGGTTGATCAGATATGGTTAGTGTCAGCTGTTATACTCAATGATATATTTAAGAAAATTAATTACACATTTGATAAAAGTAAAGACAAAAAAATAAAGGTTATAGGAGACAACCGAAACTTGACTATTTCAAATATATATTTTATGAATTATTTCCCTTTGATAAAGAAATTACGTAGTATTCATTTTTTTTTTCGCACTTGTTACGAGACCCTCTAGAGGGTCTCGTACTAGCATATGTACGGGCGACCCGTTACTAATTTTCCGGGGATTTTCGCGCAAATTGATATCTATCTCTATCCCTAACCCTATCCCTAACCCTATCCCTAACCCTAATCCTGAAAAAAAAAATTCTGAAAAAAAATAAAAATGTATAAATGTCCTGTTCCTTATACCCTAATATAATGGTTTATCTGGTCTTCTAACAAGTGCGTTTTTTTTTTTACTAAAAGCTTAAAAATTTAAAATTCATTTAAAATTAAGTCTAATTAATTCTATGTTGATTATTTATTTAAATATTGTTTATTATTGAACTGAACAATTTACTTTCAGATTTGTTCAGTTTTACAGTATGTGATTAATGCAGTCGACTGTGCACCAATTTTCGATATTTAATTGTTTATTGAATTAATAAAATAATTATTTTGTTACTTTGGTTTATGACGTTACAATTTGTTTATTTATTTACTGTAAACATTTAATACACAAATGAAAAAAAAACATGACGTGACAGAAATAAACAAAGATAAACAATAATACTGGCCCATTGAAAGTTTTATTCAAAGTATTTTGAGTCCAGACACATTAATGTACAGAAGATAAACAACATTAGAATAAATAAACATATTGATGACAATAATAAACAAACAATATTAGAATAAATAAATATATTGATGACAATAATAAACAAACAACATTGGAATAAATAAATATATTGATGACAATAATAAACAAACAACAAATGTTTATGTTGATGTCATAATATAATAGAATGACATACAAATAAAATACAACACCGCCATATTGTTTGTTTACAAACAACTCACCAGACATGACCAGCCCCGCTGTAATTAAGTTTAGAATTTAAACAACCACTGTGGACAGGATGATCCAACCACTCAACACCTCTATACCCAACACAATGAACTATGGCTCCACTACTACCTGGACATGTACATGTTGTGTAGGTAAATTTATTTAATCTATCACCCACCTTGTATTTGTCCACCCAGTGACCAACACTGACCTGTTTACTACATCCATGAGGATGTGACACTATAAAGTTCAACTTGTCCACACGTCGAGATTTTCTGTATTTGTTGTTGACTTTCCTCCAGACGTCAAAATAATGTCTCCACAACATGTCCAGTTTATCTCCCAGATTTTTGTCACATGTCACACATTTCAACCTACACATGTCTGTCTTAATGTTTACATTAACAACACTGACCTGATCAACACTGACCACTGGACTGTCTTCTCTATCATAAAACAATCTCAAGGATGTATGGCTGGCCTCAATATCATCAAACACCACATGTGTGGCTGTGTTTACTTTAAACTCCCACCACACGTGGCTGGCTGTGTCTGAATGTTTACATTTTGTACACCAACATGTTGTGTAGTTCTCCCAATGTTTATCTCCATCTCTATCACTATATCCATCTGTAAACTTGTACACTCTACTCAACATCCCACTTCCTGTTCTCCAGTTTGTTTTGTCTCTCATGTTGTAAAATGGATATGGAACTTTTGTGTCTGGCCAAAACTCTGGTCTGTGTAAACTGGTCAATTTAACACCAACTCTGACTGTAAGGTCAGCTGTAGCTTTTATCAGTTCATACAAATCTTTGTCACGATGACCTTCAGGTAGGTGGATTGATGTGCATGTATCAACAGGTATAAACTGTCTATGACCTGGATTCTTCTTACAGCCAATAAGATGTTTGTGTAGATCAGCTTCTCCACCTTCTGACACCTGAGTTTCATGATCACCTTGAACAGACATATCAACTTAGAATTTTAAAGTAAAAAATGTTTCAACATGTTAATTATTACAATATAATAAAATATAAATTCCACATACTATGTCTGTTATATTACCACAATGTAAACAATATTAATGAATTATGTTTCATTTTACCATAATGTTTATTTCCCATTGAATGAATTTCACTGACCACCATTTTACCATAAAGTTTATTTCCCATTGTGTGAGTTTATCTTTTCACCATTTGACATTAGACGTCAGCTTTCATACAATTTTAAGTCTGAAAAAAACAAATCAATAATTCTAATAAATAATGTTATAGTTTATAACTGAAAATATCTCATCTCAGTCTAGTTAACTTAATAAAGTGATCTCAATATAAGTTACATTTAAATGAAAACATAGTTTAAATCAACACAGAATTTATCTAATAAAAAAATTACCAATAAAAATCCTCTAATATTTCAGTCAATCAATTTTCCACCTGAGTTGTTTTGATCACCTGGAGATACAATAAATAAATATTAAACAACAAGTATTTGTCTTTTGAACTTGAAAGTATTATTAATGTAAAAAAATACAAACATTAGAAATTCTTTGAAAATTCCAAATATTTACTGAATTATTGCTTGATATTATGGTTTACTTTCTGCTCAGGTCATGTTAATTAAACTTTCATTTTTAATTGAAATGATTCTTTTTATTTAGGCCATAGTGAAGCATTTATACATTCATAAATTAATAAAATAAAATAATTTTAATTTCTCGTTACTGCTTTAATGAATATAATTATACCAGCTTTTCAAATCCAATGTGTTGTACTTTAAAAAACTTAAACATTTTTGTAACAACTTGTTTCACAATTAGATAGGCCTACTTGTCACAGGTTGTGACTAGTTTACCGAAACTATTCCCTTATTCCAACCCTTGACCTAATAATAGCAACAACATTAATATGTATATTAAACTATACATCAACTCTACGTTCCCGCTCTTTAGTTCCCCCCCCCGTTTCCACCCCACCCCCACTAATTACATTCCTCGTCCAGGTGTTCGGGCCGAACCTCCCTCGGCGAGCGAAGTTACTAGTAACAGAAACGTGTTACATTCTTCCCTGGTCGTCCGACCACCGCTTCACGGTCGGCTACTACAAAGAGAAAGCGCCCCGCTGAATGTCCAGTTATTTTACGGCGGACTAATTTTCTCCCCCCCCCCATCTAGACGCCACACCCCACCACTAGTTTGAATTAGTTTGAAAGTTTGAATTAGCCATTATCATATTTGATTGGCTAATGGTCACGTGGGAGGAAGTGTTGAGGGGAGTAAAATATAGACGTTAAGGCATTCGACTGGCGGGCTCTGGAGGGAGCGGGTCGATTTGTAAATAGCAATCCGACTTAGTGATTGCGAGTCGATTGCTGAGTGAGAGAATTAGAGAGATATTGAGAGAGAGAGGGAGTGAACAAGTCTCTATTGTTTCCTACCTTTACATCGAATTACTTGATTGCTGCATCTTATTTTTGTGGATTATCTCTGATTTATTTTGAAAGGCCACCAGATCCCCTTTACGGACTGGTGCCTGTATATAATAAACGTATTTAGTGTTGTGCACCCGACTTTGTCGAATTGATCCTAGTCGTCTGTTGTACCTGTGAATTACTGTGGAGACTGTGTGCGTGATTGGCAGAGTATACAAAATAAATATACGAGTCGAGTATTGGGTCAGCTCTCATACGCCTAGATAGCAAGCCAGGTTACCCGTCTCGGGACTTCACAATCTGAGGGCCCGTGCTCGGGGCCTTAACATCTTAAACATTTTTGTAACAACTTGTTTCACAATTAGATAGGCCTACTTATAAAATTAGAAAAATAAGTTTATGCAAATTAATTAATAAAGTTTAAAAGTGATAAATGTTCAAAACATTGAAATTTTTATTAAATAGTTCGTTTATAATAGACAATTATAACATACTGATTGAGATAAATAATTGACCAGTGGTCCTCAGAGTAAGTATTGTTACCACTGGTGGTTTGCAAGCAAATTTCTAATGGGTTTTGATAAAATTTCCATTTAAAATGATCAATAATCTTTTAATTCCCAATTAAAACAATATTTCTCTTTACTTAACAAAACTAAATGTTTGTAAATCTACAAAATAAAAATGACTATGCTCAACGCCCAGCTGACTTTACTTCCCAACATAAAGTCAGGTACCCATTTAAAGCTGGGTGGACTTGAGAGATGACTTTGCAATAAATTTCACCAAATTTCACCATAGGCCTCATCGACGATCAAATCCAGGACTCTCAGGTCGACAGTCGAGTATCTACACCACTCGGCCATCAGTCCCACTATAAACCACTATAAATTTGTAATACCAATAATAATTTAAAATTAGAAAATTTAATTTTAAACAAAATTTGTAAACAAATTAATCAGAAAGAATGAGAAAATGAGAGAGAATAAATTTAGGGGAAATAAGAATTTTATTTTCTTAAAGTTTAGAAATATAAATATATTACACTTTAAGTATATATTTTTTAAAGTATTTTGCAAGTTTTAAAAACGTTTTCCAGCATGAATAAATAAATAGAATAAGAATTTATCTTAAAATATAAAAGAAAAGGAAACCAATAATGAATACTGTTATTGATCGCCCGGATGCAAACGGACTCAGGCTTGACGGCTAGCTATAGCGAGAAGACCGAAGTACTTAACAAGCGCTTTGCAGAGGTTAGTAAATCTAGTATGAGGAGAACACTGTCGAAGGCACTGTATAAAGTCCGACGGGTCAAAGAGAAGTCTGAGTTTGGTTCGGAAAATCATGACACGTTCAGAGATCCATTCTTGGTCAACGAATAGACATATGCAGTAGAAAGTGTCGCAAGAGAAAGGCTTCAGACAGGGACCAAATCAGCAATAAGATGGTTGCACAACTCGGAGCAGCGGGAAAAGCAAAACGCCTCCAGTTTTTCAACCGCTTGTGGATATCTTGTGACCTCCCTCAGATGTAGAGGGAGGCTGCCATAGTGCCAGTACTTAAAAAAGGGTAAAAGGCAACGGATGCAAAAAGCTACAGACCTATTTCTCTCACTTCGTGTGTTGGTAAGGTAACGGAACGCATGGTAAACCTAAGGCTAATGTGGTTCCTAGAAGAGAAAGGGCTCATAACCCAAATGCATTGTGGCTTAAGGTGGCGGAAGAGTGGGATGGATATGGTCAAGCTCCTAGTCCAAGATAAAGCCGACTGCTTTCAGAGAGCTGAATCAACGGCGTTAGATTTCCTAGATTTCAAACAGGCTTACGATCGAATCTGGCGGCCGGGTCTTTTGTTGAAACTACATCGGTTCGGTGTCACCGCTGAGATGTATAGCTGGTTACGCAGTTTCCTCAGTATTCGTACAATTATGACAAGCATTTGGGACAGTGTGTCGAGGAAACAGACCCTTGAACAGTTTCTCCTACAGAGCATAGCCTTTATAAATGATTGCCGCAATATCTGGAATGTAAAAGCCTACTGTATGTCGACGATTTAGCAATTGGAAGACCGGAGTGTACCGCTCCTTAAGAGGGCACTCCAGAAGGATTTGACTACGGTCGGCTGTTATACAATGATGTGGGGCTTAGAGATAAACTGCTCGAAGACCGTCTACATGCTATCTACCTTGGGCACGAGTATTCTTAAGGAACCACTACTGGTTCTTGCACTGGAACCGAAACCTAAGTACCTGGGTGTCACACTAGACAGGAAGTTAACTCTCTGCACACATCTTTCGGAGGTAGCCCATTGCGCCTCTGATAGACTGAACATTGTCAAGATGTTGCCGAACAAGTCCTGGTGGGCTCGAGCTGATGTCCTAAGGACACTGTAGATGGGTGCAGTAATGTCTCTTATTGATTACAGCCAGTTAGTGCAGATCTGTGGATCTCGATCGTCACTAGAGAACCTTGACGTTGTACAAAACCAGGCTTTCAGGCTGATCACAGGCACTTTTCGAACGGCAGCAACAGCATCGGTGGAAATCATGACAAACGTTCCTCCACTAGGCATTCGTAGGGAGCGGGCCGTGATTAGTGCTTTTGAGCGGTATTAGCGGCAAGAGGAGTCCTCTGTCCTTAGGGAAATGGTCGATGTCTGGGTAGAAGGTATGCTGCTCACGATGAAGTCTTTTATGCATCACGCTACAAGACTGTCGTTAGAAATCGGATTGCCTACCAACCGTCTAATGCTAAAGATCACATCCCGGGCTCCTCCTCCTGGCAAAGCTACCTGTATGCCGGAGGTATATACAACCCTGGTCAAAACCAAATCTGGGAAAGCAAAAGATTTCTCAACACTACATAAGGCGGCTTTGGAAATGGTTGAGTCCTACACTGGCCTATACTAATGCTTCTGTAGCAAGTATTGATGGTCGGACAATGGCCTCGTTTGGGGTTTATATCAGTTTATCCCAAATAGTTTATCAGAAACCTTGCATACTGTCGATTTGATATTAAGTTTAAAACTTAATTGAGTCAAAAGGTTTCTGATAAACTATTTTTATTTAAATTAAAATAACATTTTCACTCTGTAACGGCAAGTCTATGAACCGATCACTATCTGAACTCTCTCAGTTTGAGAACCATTGTAATAGATAGATTCTAATTATTTTTTTTTACAAATATATCTAATATATACAAAAAACAACAACAATCAAACTAAGTTAACTAAATAGAAAATGTAATTAAATAAATATTTGTATTTAAATTATAAATTTGAACAAAAAGTGTAGATATAGATTAGTTACCTTTCTGCTCGTTCTTGCCACTGACATAATTACAACACTTTACATTTTTTGTAAAATCAGTGTGTGTCTGTGTAACTATTTACGTAACTAATTATGTAACTATAGACTACAGATAAATAATTAGGTGCTGACGAAATGTTAATGACGACATAACTTTATTTATATTTTTAAGCCTGACCAATAAGGGGGTTATATTTAATTTTTCATGAAGAAGATATTAATAACTTGTGAAGAAATTCAATGCTAATTAAACCTGTTTTATTATGATATAAGGTTTTAAAATCGCCCTTCAGGCGACACACTGACACACTGACGTGTTCAATATGGAATGTTGCCTTTCAATCGATCATTCTATATTTTTTACCTATTCTCTTTGAGCTTAATTACTGATCATGTGCATTCAGTATCGATTAATCAATATGATCTTACCGGTGAAAGGGAAGTAAATTATAATTCCCAGTAAAACTTCCAAAAAGAAATAAACTTAAAAAAAAATCTAGCTGTTATTGACAAATAATACAAACTACTGAAGTTCACGTTATGTCATGTTTGATACGTTTCAACTCATTACAATGAAGAGATAGTGATGCATTTAATGTAATGGACGAGAGGCCTAGGGGTCACTTACAGCCTCATTTTTTAAAAAAAAAAAGGGAAAATAAACTTTTAAGTGACACATACAAGTCAGTTTAACACGAACAAGAGATAAGAAGTAATTTAAAAATAATAAAAATAAAAAACATACGTCATTGAGAGCTACACTTAATTCATCGATTGGCCCAAAAGATTCATACAGGGTGGGGAGGGGGGGGTGGGGGGGGGGCTAATACTTTGCATAACCGGCTACAACTGGTTATTTTTGTGAATGAAAGGTCAGACTAATTGCAGAAATACTATTATCAAGAATAGATTCAACTAATTATTTAAAAACTGATGTAAATATAATGTGGTTATAATAAAATGAGCGAGCCATATATTGTGTAAAATTTTCAGTAGCAATTATCTCTTTGTTCTTGTTTTAGCTCATTACACATAATATTGAATTTACTCATATTTTTAACTATGCACATTAACAAACACCATAAATTATTTCAAACTAGGCCAGTATGTCTAATATATTATCTCATGGATGACACGCGCACCAGTTAGTCCATGCATCCGAAAATTATCAAAATCTGATCCGTAACCTCTTTCCACATCAGCAATAAAACATGACATTTTTGGTGTTCAAGCAGGATTGCGTTTGTTATTGTGGGAAACGAAACAAAAAACTTTTATCTTTCGGGGTCGCTAGGAGAAAACGTTTGAGAATCACTGTCTTAGCGAATCAGCTCCGGTCCCCTTACGTCGGAAATAATCTTAATACATTCTTACAAAACGTAGCACTTGCTTACATTTATACGACGCACACACAAAGTATAAATATTCCCTTAAGATTTACAAGTACAGAAGTTTGTCCACCACGTCCAGAACTCAGATGACCAGTGACGGCTGAAGCGCGCCAGATATTCAGCACGTGTTCAATTAGAATTTTTTTTCTTGTTAGCTGAAGGAAAATATATTTTGTTTTTCTCCTCCTTCCTTGTCCGCTTCTTCAAACACCGCTGTTATTGGCCCCCTTTGCATTTTATGAGCAGTGGCCGGTCTGAATAAAAAAGAAAGAAAAAGTAATGATAACATCGCTAGCAAATTGACCATATTGTACTCACCATCATACATTTACCATATTGTACACACCATCATACATTGACCATATTGTACCCACCATCATACATTGACCATATTGTACTCACCATAATACATTGACCATATTGTACTCACCATAATACATACAGGTCGGATAATTGCTCCAATAATTGTTATTTTCTATTTTTATTTCACGTGCGCTGTGTTTTTTTTAAAGGCTATTTAAAAACAACAATATTGTGGTCATTGGAAATTTTTTTGAAGTAATTTCCCTTATATTTTTTTACGCGATTAGATTGACGTTCCTGGACTAACCCGTCTTACTCGAGCCATGACGTAACACAATCAAGTCCGAAATCAATTACTTCCCCTCCCTGTAATCCAAATATAATAAATTGATATGATTCGTTGACTCCCCCTAACGTATAAAAAAATATGATATACATTTTAAATTGTTATTTATCTCTGATCTTTCTCTATTAGGTCAGCCCTGTTCTCTCTCTCTCTCTATCTCTCTCTCTCCCTTACTCACGTGATCACAACTTCACACTACTATGTCCATCTAAACGTTTAATCTTTTCTGTCTTCTCTCAAAACACGTTTAGAATTCATTTTTCACCCCCCCCTTCCACCCAGACATCCCCCCCCCACACACACAACTTTCAAAACATGACTTATATAAAAAGTTGTTTTTTAATCTCTAATTTTCAACGCTGGCTGGTTTGCCTGTTTGTGTGTGTATGTGTGTATTTGTGTGTATGTGTGTGTGACTGCGTGATCGCATCAATCATCCATGCCGTTTAAGATCTTATATAAAAGAGTATTTGTTATTCTATTTATCCTTGGGTCGACCGTCATTTTGGTTGAATGTCTTGAAACTAGATCTCTCGCGGTGATTTTTTAAAAAAATTGTTTAATTTAATTTAAAAAAAACAAAAAAAAATCATTAAATGGCTCTGCAGTGAATCCCGATTAAATGAATGGCTCTGCAGTGAACCCCACATAAAGGTTGGTCGCCCAAAGGCAACTTGGAGTAGGTCTTGTGAACAGCAAATGAAGTGTCGCTAGCTAACTTGGGAGGGTACAGAAAGAGGCTTCCCATAGCTGAGTGCCTGGAGAGCTATTGCTGAGGACCTTAACCCATCAAGGAATTAAGCCAGCAAGCACGTACTGCACTGTTTAATCAATTTAAAACAAAAAAACTATTCATTTTTTTAAATTGGCACTTTGATCATTGTATTTGTAAGTGGTAGCGTATTGCGAGGAAACATCAATATTTTGAGAGATGTCAAACGATAAGTGAAATGACGGTAAAAATCTAAATGAATTTATTTGACGCTAGTTTTAAAATCATTTTTTTCTTCTTTCAAATCATTGGTTTATGAAATTAATGTGAAAAAAAAATAAACAGTGTGTTGCGTGCCGGTATTTACTTTTGGTTACAATCACGATGTACAAACACCAAACAACAGAAGAGTCAAATGCAGGCTTTGTATTTTCCTTCTTTAATCTTAATGTTTATCTCACAACATCAAATCTTTACATCAAAAGTTCATAACACCACATAATCCAATAGTCTCTAACGCCTTTTATATATATATATCTCCTGCTGTCTTTTACTACTAAAATTATGCTCTGACTAACTGCTAGAATAATAGAAGCTATAGTGGACTTCGTTACATCTCACGTCCACTCTCTACGCTTGCCTCAGCCCAATCGCTTCTCTCTATTTCAAAACCTACTTTTATATCATTGGGCCCTCTCGATCTGTCCCCATAACTCAGAGTCAGTTGTCAAACGGATGTGTGGTAACTACAAATTACCTTTCATTCCACGAACAGAAAATGTATGCAAGTCACGGTCACTCTGGTATCCAAACGTGATACCTTGTGCTGACCTACAGTAATTAAATCAGGAGGGGACAACATCTGGAATGTGGGGTAGGGGGCGGGATGGGGGACTGGTACGTTCGTTTTCACTATGTCCCTCGTCACGGCTATTGGTTTGATCCGTGACATATATTCTATTAGGAGAAGATGTGGTGGGATTGATGCTAATACAGTCCGTGGCAGTCCGGTGATTTATCTGTTTGTCCAGAATGTCAGTTGACTCTCTCCCTACTCTTGGAATCATATATCAAGTCCCTAACCCAGGTAACTAGAAAACGTCAAGACATATTTACTTTATATTTTATCCTACATTCTAATAGCTTTGGGAGAACCATGTTCTCCACACAGTGTTTATGCTTCGAATCTTCTTTTACCAGCTCTGTACCTAGCATTTAATAACTTCTACCAACTCTGTATCTAGCATTTAATAACTTCTACCAACTCTGTACCTAGCATGTAATAACTTCTACCAACTCTGTACCTATCATTTAATAACTTCTACCTACTCTGTACCTAGCATTTAATAACTTCTACCAACTCTGTACCTAGCATTTAATAACTTCTACCAACTCTGTACCTAGCATGTAATAACTTCTACCAACTCTGTACCTAGCATGTAATAACTTCTACCAACTCTGTACCTAGCATTTAATAACTTCTACCAACTCTGTACCTAGCATTTAATAACTTCTACCTACTCTGTACCTAGCATTTAATAACTTCTACCAACTCTGTACCTAGCATTTAATAACTTCTACCAACTCTGTACCTAGCATTTAATAACTTCTACCAACTCTGTACCTAGCATTTAATAACTTCTACCAACTCTGTACCTAGCATTGAATAACTACTACCAACTCTGTACCTAGCATTGAATAACCTCTACCAACTCTGTACCTAGTATGTAATGAGTCATATGTTTTCTCGTCATACCTATCTTAGATTAGTTTCTTTTTTTTTTTAAGTTTCACGAATTTTACCGGATTTAACCAATATGTTATCATTTGTTTAATTCAGGGTCCAACCTGTGGTCGACACGTAGAAACGTATTAATCTATGTTCTGTTTTGCTTGTTTATTACCCCCCCCCTTCTAAGGAGTTCAAGTAATTGTTACGTGTGGTCCAAAACAACTCATTATTTATTTTACACACCCCGTTTAGCGGAAGCCCCCGGTCATAGTCCTCGGTTGGAAAATGTTGTATTTCTAATTATCCATACGGTGCTCGTTTTATTTTCCCTGCTTGTACAACGTTGTACTTAATCATTCCATGTCACTGTACATGTACAATAAGGCATTTGGCTCTCATTGACTTCAATAGATATCACTCCTGGTAAACACGAGTAACGTATAATTGCGCGACCTCAATTATTGTGTATTACACTATTGAACTAATGCTTTGTAATGCTGTTAAAAAAATCTTAAGGTACTGCAAGCCAATAAAGATAACATATTGAGATCATTGACCCATGTTCTTAGAAATGTAAATGTATTATCTTTATAAATTAATGGTGGCTCTGTGAATGTATCATCTTTATAAATCAATGGTGGCTCTGTGAATGTATCATCTTTATAAAGCAATGGTGGCTCTGTGAATGTATCTTCTTTATAAATCAATGGTGGCTCTGTGAATGTATCATCTTTATAAATCAATAGCGGCTCTGTGAATGTATCATCTTTATAAATCAATGGTGGCTCTGTGAATGTATCATCTTTATAAATCAATGGTGGCTCTGTGAATGTATCATCTTTATAAATCAATGGTGGCTCTGAAAGCCAAAAGTTTTTTTTTTTCAATGTTATATTTTTTTTAATTTCTATTGATGAACTGACTATGGTTAGATCCTAAAAAAAACCGAATGCGGCCCTAGAGGACCTCAAAGTGGCCGCCCCTGTTATAGATGAAACGAAATGAAATATGTATTGATTGAAACATTAAATTTCGGCTGTCGATAACTTGTGAGCATCCATTGTTATGTACCTCAACACAGTATGTAGTCGGTACTGTGTATAGCGTTTGACTTTTCCTGTAAACAATACATATGTACGATTCATAATACCATAATTAGTATAGATAACGTATACGTTGTATTAAATATAATCTAGTTCGATGTGTGTGTGTGTGTCCAGGCATTGGGGATGCAAGACTATTTCAATCGCGGCGATACAAGTATCAACAGCCCGCCAACCACCCTCTTATATTGTGAAGTGTTTTGCCCGTGGCTGATATCTTACGGCTCCTCCTTATGTTTATTTCCGTTCCCTTTTGTTCGTTGATAACCAATAGCGTGACCACCGCCTCGTTGTTTTGTTTATGTAAAGATAAACTAGCCACTCTCAAGTGTGACGTACTGCTGGACGCTACAAAACCTGGGGCGCATTATCGTGAGCCACAACACCCCCCCCCCTCCCCTCCTTGTTAATCTCGGGTTGTCCTCTTATTTCGAATGTCCCGCTTTGCCAGACTAGACCCTGATATTGGACAACCCGGTTCTTGGTTTGACGGCCATGTCTGTGACATGGGGAGGCGGAACTATAAGTCAACACCCAAGTGTTTACACCACTGCGGCATCAACCTATTTTATTTTAGAGTCTTTTGCTCGTATGCATGCCGGCCACCGTTTCGCAAATTCTGGAAACATTACGACCCTCGTCGTTACTGTTCCTCGGCCTGGCCTAGTCGTTATCTTCCACCAATTAGTGAATGCTGTTCCTCGGCCTGGCCTAGTCGTTATCTTCCACCAATTAGTGAATGCTGTTCCTCGCCTGGCCTAGTCGTTATCTTCCACCAATTAGTGAATGCTGTTCCTCGGCCTGGCCTAGTCGTTATTTTCCACCAATTAGTGAATGCTGTTCCTCGGCCTGGCCTAGTCGTTATCTTCCACCAACTAGTGAATGCTGTTACTCGGCCTGGCCTAGTCGTTATCTTCCACCAATTAGTGAATGCTGTTACTCGGCCTGGCCTAGTCGCTATCTTCCACCAATTAGTGAATGCTGTTACTCGGCCTGGCCTAGTTGTTATCTTCCACCAATTAGTGAATGCTGTTCCTCGGCCTGGCCTAGTCGCTATCTTCCACCAATTAGTGAATGCTGTTACTCGGCCTGGCCTAGTCGTTATCTTCTACCAATTAGTGAATGCTGTTCCTCGCCTGGCCTAGTCGTTATCTTCCACCAATTAGTGAATGCTGTTCCTCGCCTGGCCTAGTCGTTATTTTCCACCAATTAGTGAATGCTGTTCCTCGGCCTGGCCTAGTCGTTATCTTCCACCAATTAGTGAATGCTGTTACTCGGCCTGGCCTAGTCGTTATCTTCCACCAATTAGTGAATGTTGTTACTCGGCCTGGCCTTGTCGTTATCTTCCACAAATTAGTGAATGCTGTTACTCGGCCTGGCCTAGTCGCTATCTTCCACCAATTAGTGAATGCTGTTACTTGGCCTGGCCTAGTCGTTATTTTCCACCAATTAGTGAATGCTGTTACTCGGCCTGGCCTAGTCGTTATCTTCCACTAATTAGTGAATGCTGTTACTCGGCCTGGCCTAGTCGTTATCTTCCACCAATTAGTGAATGTTGTTACTCGGCCTGGCCTAGTCGCTATCTTCCACCAATTAGTGAATGCTGTTACTTGGCCTGGCCTAGTCGTTATCTTTTACCAATTAGTGAATGCTGTTACTCGGCCTGGACTAGTCGCTATCTTCCACCAATTAGTGAATGCTGTTCCTCGGCCTGGCCTAGTCGTTATTTTCCACCAATTAGTGAATGCTGTTCCTCGGCCTGGCCTTGTCGTTATCTTCCACCAATTAGTGAATGCTGTTACTCGGCCTGGCCTAGTCGTTATCTTCCACCAATTAGTGAATGCTGTTACTCGGCCTGGCCTAGTCGTTATCTTCCACCAATTAGTGAATGTTGTTACTCGGCCTGGCCTAGTCGCTATCTTCCACCAATTAGTGAATGCTGTTACTTGGCCTGGCCTAGTCGTTATCTTCCACCAATTAGTGAATGCTGTTCCTCGGCCTGGCCTAGTCGTTATCTTCCACCAATTAGTGAATGCTGTTCCTCGCCTGGCCTAGTCGTTATCTTCCACCAATTAGTGAATGCTGTTCCTCGGCCTGGCCTAGTCGTTATTTTCCACCAATTAGTGAATGCTGTTCCTCGGCCTGGCCTAGTCGTTATCTTCCACCAATTAGTGAATGCTGTTACTCGGCCTGGCCTAGTCGTTATCTTCCACCAATTAGTGAATGCTGTTACTCGGCCTGGCCTAGTCGCTATCTTCCACCAATTAGTGAATGCTGTTACTCGGCCTGGCCTAGTCGTTATCTTCCACCAATTAGTGAATGCTGTTCCTCGGCCTGGCCTAGTCGCTATCTTCCACCAATTAGTGAATGCTGTTACTCGGCCTGGCCTAGTCGTTATCTTCCACCAATTAGTGAATGCTGTTACTCGGCCTGGCCTAGTCGTTATCTTCCACCAATTAGTGAATGTTGTTCCTCGGCCTGGCCTAGTCGCTATCTTCCACCAATTAGTGAATGCTGTTACTTGGCCTGGCCTAGTCGTTATCTTCCACCAATTAGTGAATGCTGTTCCTCGGCCTGGCCTAGTCGTTATCTTCTACCAATTAGTGACTGCTGTTCCTCGCCTGGCCTAGTCGTTATCTTCCACCAATTAGTGAATGATGTTCCTCGGCCTGGCCTAGTCGTTATCTTCCACCAATTAGTGAATGCTGTTCCTCGGCCTGGCCTAGTCGCTATCTTCCACCAATTAGTGAATGCTGTTACTCGGCCTGGCCTAGTCGTTATCTTCCACCAATTAGTGAATGCTGTTACTCGGCCTGGCCTAGTCGTTATCTTCCACCAATTAGTGAATGTTGTTACTCGGCCTGGCCTAGTCGCTATCTTCCACCAATTAGTGAATGCTGTTACTTGGCCTGGCCTAGTCGTTATCTTCCACCAATTAGTGAATGCTGTTCCTCGGCCTGGCCTAGTCGTTATCTTCTACCAATTAGTGACTGCTGTTCCTCGCCTGGCCTAGTCGTTATCTTCCACCAATTAGTGAATGATGTTCCTCGGCCTGGCCTAGTCGTTATCTTCCACCAATTAGTGAATGCTGTTCCTCGGCCTGGCCTAGTCGTTATCTTCCACCAATTAGTGAATGCTGTTACTCGGCCTGGCCTTGTCGTTATCTTCCACCAATTAGTGAATGCTGTTGCTCTTGCGGTGTTGTGTTTGTGTCGGTGGCACATGATTAAAAATCACCCTTCCACAAGATAAACAAAACCGGATGTGATGTAATCTCTTAGATCATATTAATCACTATGGGGCCGTTTTTGCAGTGCCCTTGTTTTCATCCCCACCATAGTCAATAGTGCAATGGCCATGGAGGCACCAAGAGAGATCTCGCGGAGACCTTAACCGTGACTTGAAATATCCATTGGTCCTCACCGAAGATCGAACCAGGGTCCCTCTCTGTGACAGTCAAGCACTTTACTCCACAACCATCCATTATAAGAGAAGCCCATTAAAAAGTATTTTTGATCACGATTCTCTAGTTATAACCATGATTCACTCAGTATAAACATGATTCACTCAGTATAAACATGATTCAATCAGTATAACATGATTCAATCAGTATAACACGATTCAATCAGTATAACATGATTCAATCAGTATAACATGATTCAATCAGTATAACATGATTCAATCAGTATAAACATGATTCACTCAGTATAAACATGATTCACTCAGTATAAACATGATTCAATCAGTATAACATGATTCAATCAGAATAAACATGATTTAATGAATGTGGCCATTTTCAAATAGCAACCATTTTAATCTAATCGCGAAGTTATTTAATATGTCCAGGGCCGTTGCTAGCTATTGTAGGCACCCTGTGCAAGTTACACTTTTTGGCGCCCTCCTCCCAATCTAAAAATTTCAAAGACCTTAAACAGCATTTATTAGGTGCCCCTTTCCTATTCGGCGCCCTTGTGTGGACTTAACACCCGCAGTCAGTTTTATATCTTTCGTAGCTTTGCTCTGCTTTTAAATTTCTTCCATTTACGCCAATTGACAGAAATCCCAGCACTATATCTACTTATTTAGTGGAATGGGGGAGGGGGGATAGTAGGGTGGGTCAACTGAAAAATTAGTCCCTCCGTTTGTTTTGAATTGGCCGACAGGCTTCTATTTACTAACGGGTTTACCCCAGTGGCAAATTGCAGTACGTTTATTTTTGTAAGCATTAATCCCCCCCCCCCTCCTTCCACCACCCTCCCCGTGTTATTTCCATGTTCTCCCGTCAGTCTAGAGATAACAGTCCCAGTTGGCACGAGTGAGTTGAGTAACTGACCATTTAAAAAAAGAAAAAACTTCAACACAGGAATTAGTTTATTGTTTTAAGCTGTGGGAAAAGTAAATAGAGAGTCAGAGTTTAACAAAAATTACAATTCATTTGATGTTGGGTTTAATTTGAACACTCGTGGGCTGCTCTCGTTTGACGAATGTATCAATATCGAGTGGTCTATTTATAATAGCTACCATTGCTTATAGTACCATGACCTGAAATATCATTCGGACCTGACTGGAGATCGAATCAGGTGCCCTCAGGTAGACAGTCGAGCTCTTTACCGCACGAGCGACCATCCATCCCCTCTCTAATTTGGTATCGAACAAAACTAATTTTGTGTTGTTGTCCTGAATGCAAAAAAAATCTCGCAAACCTTTTAATGTATATCTACTTGCAGTTATAGTGGCGGGAACTTTTCACTATATTATAACGCTAAATATTGTAGAACTTGTTGAGTATGTTATGGGTAAGTGAATGTTCCGGTACTCTAAAAAGTTTATTTGTGTGAAAAACAATATTTTGATTCTTCAAATGATTAAACTTGTATTTATATGTCTTGTGAAAAACAACATTATTATGCTAATAACAACTGAACGATTGCTAGCCGTGTTTATTCTGTTACAATAATCATTACAAAGACAATAGTTTTTACTGTATTCTATCGGTTTATTTACTCTGACTGCCATGTGTCATTTAAAAAAGCTTTTGGTTTCATTTGTTCATTGCTTTGTTTATCAAAGAAGACTTGATGTTATATTTTATTAACCTGATGTGGAAGAAATATAGGATCTAAGTGATTTCATCTTTTCTTAACCGGGACTTCACACCAGCACACACACACACACACACACACACACATACATAATAAACAAATATATACACAAATATACAAACACAAAGTAAAAAAATAGATCTGATCAGGATAAACACATATTCCATATTGTTAAATTATTAACAATTTAATGTCAATACAGAAATACTTGATGGACAATTACAAATAAAGTTGATTGATTAATGTCAATATTTACTTAGATACCATTATTGTTTGTTATTTATTTACCTGTACGTGTATGGATGTTCTCATACAATCTTTTCAACACCCTCTGTGATGATTCCAGAGACATTTCAGTCTCGACCATGTTAAAGTTGAAAGGAGGAAAATGCAAAACTTGTCCCATTTGTGGGCAAAACATCAATATATAAACATTCCCTTCTTTCGGGTGTTTAGTGTGTGAAGTCCCTGTAATAATGAGATGAAATGTATTTGATGTTACATATAGAGACTCAGTGAATTCAACTCTAATGAATCGCATCTATAAAAAGGCAACCATTACGACCCACCGCTATGGGGAGGCAAACCAAATACTTGAGAAGTTCGTTGAATTAGATATTTGTTTACTTATTTTTTAAGCCGTAAAACTGACTGATAATGGTCGAAGAAGTCCTAGGGGCTATTGAATGTCTGGTTATATCCCTGATGGTCCAAGCTGTTGTAGGGGCTATTGAATGTCTGGTTATATCCCTGATGGTCCAAGCTGTCGTAGGGGCTATTGAATATCTGGTTATATCCTTGATGGTCCAAGCTGTCGTAGGGGCTATTAAATTTCTGGTTATATCCTTGATGGTCTAAGCTGTCCTAGGGGCTATTAAATTTCTGGTTATATCCCTGATGGTCCAAGCTGTCGTAGGGGCTATTGAATGTCTGGTTATATCCCGTCAAGATATGAGGATGAAATGACAACAGAGACAAAATGTGATGAACTTGAAATATCACGAGTTTCTCAGCCGTGATCGAATCTGGGACCTATAGTTTGATAGTGAATCAACAACTTCCAGTTCTACCTGCGTGGTTGTCGATTTTATATTTATTGAACGAATTAAAATGTTTTGAGTTGAAGTGGGACAGAGATGGCCTAAGTTTCAATCAACTCTTGAATTCTGGTTAACTACATTTGTTAATTATCTAACATATTGAAATATCACTTCTAAGTACTATACTATTGTGAAACAAATATTACATTTATTTAGACAATATATACACATTTATTTTCTTTAATTGTAATAGTTCATTTCTGACGACAGTCGGATTAAATATTTATGTCCCAATTAAACAAAATTAAAGTACCCTTGAACCTATATGACCATTGGGTCAGATGAAGTGTATAATTGAAATGTTTCTATAGTCATGACATAAAGGACCATTGGGTCAGATGAAGTGTATAATTGAAATGTTTCTATAGTCATGACATAAAGGACCATTGGGTCAGATGAAGTGTATAATTGAAATGTTTCTATAGTCATGACCTATAGGACCATTGGGTCAGATGAAGTGTATAATTGAAATGTTTCTATAGTCATGACATATAGGACCATTGGGTCAGATGAAGTGTATAATTGATATGTTTCTATAGTCATGACCTATAGGACCATTGGGTCAGATGAAGTGTATAATTGAAATGTTTCTATAGTCATGACATATAGGACCATTGTGTCAGATGAAGTATATAATTGAAATGTTTCTATAGTCATGACATATAGGACCATTGGGTCAGATGAAGTGTATAATTGAAATGTTTCTATAGTCATGACCTATAGGACCATTGGGTCAGATGAAGTGTATAATTGAAATGTTTCTATAGTCATGACATATAGGACCATTGGGTCAGATGAAGGGTATAATTGAAATGTTTCTATAGTCATGACATATAGGACCGTTGGGTCAGATGAAGTTTATAATTGAAATGTTTCTATAGTCATGACATATAGGACCGTTGGGTCAGATGAAGTTTATAATTGAAATGTTTCTATAGTCATGACATATAGGACCATTGGGTCAGATGAAGTGTATAATTGAAATGTTACTATAGTCATGACATATAGGGCCATTGGGTCAGATGAAGTGTATAATTGAAATGTTTCTATAGTCATGACATATAAAGAGATTTAGTAGCCAGTACAACCACGGCTGCCTTTACTATATCAACTAAAATCGGGTACTTGGTAAACGTTCAGCGAATTTTCACTTGGACTTGAAAAAATTATTTTGGTTTTCACCGACAGAGAGCCCCGGGCCATTAGGTTGACACTTGACAATCAGGCGCTTTACACAACTCGACCATCCGTCCACCACTATATATATATATAAATTGAAAAAAAGAAACAGTTGCTAATCAAAATGCCCATATGGATTTAGTATGGATTCCAGGGAATCAGTAAATTAAATCACTACAGTTGTCTTTTACATCCACCAGTATAGTACGTTCTGACCAACGATGACCAATACTATCTCGTACCACACACAGTCTTTACCTCCATCAGTATAATACAATCTGACCAACGATGACCAATAATATCTCGTACCACACACAGACTTAAAAAACTAAGAGCAAAATAAACTTCTACCTTCAATACCTTTAGCAGGTGATACATTTATTTATAAGATAATACAGAACTGACCTACCTAATATTTAAACAGTCAGCGATACAGAAGTTTTAAAAGAAATAAAAAGTTCTGACTATCATTGATTAGATATGGTTAGTGTAAGCTGTTATACTCAATGATATATTTAAGAAAAGTAATTACAAATTTGATAAACGTAAAGACAAAAAAAAAAATAATGGGTTATAGGAGACAACTGAAACTTGACTATTACAAATATATATTTTATGGATTGTTTCCCTTTGATAAAGAATTTACGGAGTCTTAAATGTTTTTTTTTACTAAAAGCTTACAAATTAAAAAAAAATCATTTTAAAATGAAGTCTATTTAATTCTATGTTGATTATTTATTTAAATATTTTTTATTATTAATGAACTGAACAATTTACTTTCACATTTGTTAAGTTTTAACTATCTGATTAATGCAGTCGACTGTGAACCCATTTTCGATATTTAATTGGTTGCTGAATTAAAAATAAATTTCGTTACTTGTGTTTATGACGTTACAATTTGTTTATTTATTTACTGTAAACATTTAATAAACAAATAAAAAAACATGACGTGACAGAATTAAACAAAAATAAAATAGTATTTGCCCATTGAAAGTTTTATTGAAAATATTTGAGTCCAGACATTTTAATGTACAGAAGATAAACAACATTAGAATAAATAAATATATTGATGACAATAATAAACAAACAACATTAGAATAAATAAATATATTGATGACAATAATAAACAAACAACATTAGAATAAATAAATATATTGATGACAATAATAAACAAACAACATTAGAATAAATAAATATATTGATGACAATAATAAACAAACAACAAATGTTTATGTTGATGTCATAATATAATAGAATGGCATACAAAAAAAATACAACACCGCCATATTGTTTGTTTACAAACAACTCACAAGAAATCACCAGCCCCGCTGTAATTAAGTTTAGAATTTAAACTTCCACTGTGGACAAGTTGATACAACCACCACCACCCACCACCAACACCTCTATACCCCACACAATGAACTATGGCTCCACTACTACCTGGACATGTACATGTTGTGTAGGTAAATTTATTGTATCCACCACCCACCTTGTATTTGTCCACCCAGTGACCAACACTGACCTGTTTACTACATCCATGAGGATGTGACACTATAAAGTTCAACTTGTACACACGTCGAGATTTTCTGTATTTGTTGTGGACTTTCCACCAGACATCCCAATAATGTCTCCACAACATGTCCAGTTTATCTGCTAGATTTTTGTCACATGTCACACAGTTCAACCTACACATGTCTCTCTCAATGTCTACATCAACAACACTGACCTGATCAACACTGACCACTGGACTGTCTTCTCTATCATAAAACAATCTCAAGGACGTGTGGCTGGCCTCAATGTCATCAAACACCACATGTGTGGCTATGTACACATAAAACTCCCACCACACGTGGCTGGCTGTGTCTGAATGTTTACATTTTGTACACCAACATGTTGTGTAGTTCTTCCTCATGTTTACCTCCATCTATATCTCTATATCCATCTGTAAACTTGTCCACACTGTCACTCACCATCCCACTTCCTGTTCTCAAGTTTGTTTTGTCTCTCATGTTGTAAAATGGATATGAAACTTTTGTGTTTGGCCAAAACTCTGGTCTGTGTGGACTGGTCCTTTTAACATCAACTCTGACTGTCAGGTCAGCTGTAGCTTTAATCAGTTCATACAGATCATTGTCACGATGACCTTCAGGTAGATGGTTTAAGGTGAATGTATCAACAGGTATAAACTGTCTATGACCTGGATTCTTCTTACAGCCAATAAGATGTTTGTGTAGATCAGCTTCTCCACCTTCTGACACCTGAGTTTCATGATCACCTAGAACAGACATATCAACTTAGAATTTTAAAGTAAAAAATGTTTCAACATGTTAATTATTACAATATAATAAAATATAAATTCCACATACTATGTCTGTTATATTACCACAATGTAAACAATATTAATGAATTATGTTTCATTTTACCATAAAGTTTATTTCCCATTGTGTGAGTTTATCTTTTCACCAATTGACATTAGACATCAGCTTTCATACAATTTTAAGTCTGAAATAAACAAATCAATAATTCCAATAAATAATATTATAGTTTATAACTGAAAATATCTCATCTCAGTCTAGTTAACTTAGTAAAGTGATCTCAATATAAAGTTACATTGAAATGAAAACATAGTATAAATCAACACAGAATTTATCTAATAAAAAAAATTACCATAAAAAGAATCTTCTAATATTTCAGTCATTCAATTTTCCATCTGAGTTGTTTTGATCACCTGGAGATACAATAAATAAACTTTATTATGCAACAAGAATTTGTCTTTTGAACTTGAAAGTATAATTAAAGTAAAAAAATACAAACATTAGAAATTCTTTGAAAATTCCAAATATTTACTTAATTATTGTTTGTTATTATGGCTCAATTTGTGCTCAGGTCATGTTAATTAAACTTACATTTTTAATTTAAACGATTCTTTTTATTTAGGCCATAGTGAAGCATTTATACATTCATAAATTAATAAAATAAAATAATTTTACTTTCTCGCTACTGCTTTAATGAATATAATTATACCAGCTTTTCAAAACCAATGTGTTGTACTTTAAAAAACTTAAACATTTTTGTAACAACTTGTTTCACAATTAAATACTTATAAAATTAGAAAAATAAGTTTATGCAAATTAATTAATAAAAGTTTAAAAGTGATAAATGTACAAAACATTGAAATTTTCATTACATAGTTCATTTATAATAGACATTTATAACATACTGATTGAGATAATTAATAGACCAGTGGTCCTCAGAGTAAGTATTGTTACCCACTGGTGGTTTGCATGCAGATTTCTAATGGGTTTTGATGAAATTCCTATTTAAAATGATCAAGAATCTATTAATTCCTAATTAAAACAATATTTCTCTTTATTAAACCAAACTAAATGTTTGTAAATCTACAAAGTAAAAGTAAAAATGACTATGGAGACATATGCTACATTTTTTAGACCTACACAGTGTAAAAGTACACATGTATATTATATATTTTTTTCTAACTATATTAAATATATTTCTATATCCTTACATTTTGCTTTGCAGGTAGGTTATGAAAAATATCTTCTTCTTCTTTGTTCTCGATATATGATTATGGAGGATTTCAAATGACCAGGCCTATAGCTATGATGAACTGCACGGTGGCTTACAGATCTGTCTCGCTCCCATACAGTTTTTTATTGAGGGAGGTCATCTGTGGCCAGAACCTGTTGCGAGCTGTGTCATGAGAAAAATATCTTATTTTATGGTGTGTTACAAATGTAAAATAGTTGTTAAAGTTATTCTCTAAGCTTTAAGTTTGAAAATCATTGTAAATTTGGTAATAGACAAAGCAAATAGATTCTAATAAAAATGTTTAATAAAATCATTCATATTTAATTATTTGGTAATATGTAAAAAAAAAAAAACAAGATAACAATAAAATTAATTTAATAAAAGAATTTTTTTTTCAAAAATAATGTAGACATAATAGAAAAATTATAAATTTATAATGCAAATAACTGAGAATAACATTTACAAATTAGAATATTTAATTTTGAACGAAATTTGAAAACAATATAATTTAAATTAATAAACTGAGCTGAGAAAGAATAAAATTGAGAATTAAAAAAATCTTATTTTCTTAAAAAGTTTAGAAAATATAAATAAATTACACCTTAATTTTAGCCAATATATTATTAAAGCATTTTGCAAGTTTTAGATTTTTTTTTCTAACATGAATAAATAAACAGAATAAGGTTTTCTGTGAAAATAAATAAATAAAATTAATATTCTATACTAATACAGTTACTGTTAGGGTACTTAGAGTTAGAGTGTTAGTGATAGGCCTACTGTTAGTGATTGGTTCATAGACTTGCCAATACAAAGTTTAAAGTTATTTTAATTAAAAAAAATTAGATTATCATAAACATTTTGACTAAAATTCAACCATTTAATAGAAAACATTCATTTTGTTAGTTTTAAAACTTAATATTTCGACAGTTTGCCGAAGTGAAGATGTCGATAAAAATCAGTAATTTTATGTAAGAAGATATTGATGCAACTGAAGATTTATTGCAACGAATGAAAACTAGTGCAAAATGCAGGCTAGTTTAGCATAATAAAATAACTCTTACACCAAATATTTTTCAACCTAAATATTCTTATAAAATTAAATGATTAATTAATATTCAATTAACGATGTGTCTGCAAATCTAAGTGATAAAATTTGGCCATGATGTTTCTTACATATATCTGATTTATTTACATAAAATTAAATTACACTCTGACTCTGTAGCTTTCTGTATCTGAATTCAAAGTTTAGATTTTCGGTACAAAAAAAAATAGATTTTAAAAGTTGTCTAAAATATAAATTTTTAAATTCTAAATTTTACAAATTACACATTGGTTTTTAAAACAAAATAAAATAAACAATTAAGAGTTTGTGGTTAGTCAGTCAAATAGGCAACAAACCTTCGTCTTATGAAACAAACGAATAGACAGTATCGATAAAAAATTTAAAACAAAAAATATTTTATTTTTTAACATTTTATTTAATTACAAAAAATTGATAAGATGAGTTCGGTCTCGATACTAAGTGGTTTTAATTTAAAAAAAAAAACAAAAAAATGTATTTAACAAATAGCGGCAGCAAATTTTATATATTATACAAGAATAAAATTGTTGGCTGTATAATATCGATATTGTTACTTCGATATCCAAGATAAGATAATTAGGGCTACAAAAAATATTTCACTCATAATGAGCCATTTATTAAATGGTTTTACAACTTACTTTTATAATCTAAATATGTTATTTTTTTCTTTTTCTTTTTTTTTATGATTAATATGATATGCAAGGTGTAAGACTAAAACGATTTTTCTGCACTACATAATACGTGTCAAAATTAATTTTCATAGTTCTAGAAATAGTATGGTAATTTCCATTTTTAAATATTTGGGAATATTTAACATGACTAATATTTATTACTCAAGTGGCCGTCCATAAAGTACGTCACACTATTTTGACTATTTTTTACCCCCCCCCCCCGGTCACAAAGTGTCACAAATCTCTGGACAACCCCCCCCTCCCACCTAAACATCGTCACACTTTCAAAAAAAAAATTAAAATTTCCTCACCTACTTTGTACTTGATTAAATATTAGCGAAAATTGGTAACAAATAATTCTCTTATTAGGGGAGGGGACTCTCAGTACCAGGGGCCGTTTCCCCAGTTAATAAACAAAGGACCGTCACTAGTATGTATGTTGTATACAGGATCTTGTTGGACCCTTTATCTCCTTCGTCAATACTTCATATATGTCAGCACACTGTAAGATCAACATCCCTACTGCGTCTTGAACCCAACGCACTTGGGAAAACACACGCTAATACACAACAGAGAACACTTGAAATATCCAAACAGTAATATAAACAAGGTATATATCAAAACAAAGTAATATATGTTTTATCCATCAAATCTATAAAACAGAATCATGACAAATAACCGTAAAATCCAGACCGATAGTGTCGTCCTCCACAGCCCAACTTCTACACACCCACTAGCCACTGTCCCATACCATGCAGTCCTTTCAAAAACCCCCCATAACCTTCAACACGCTGACCCAACACAGCTCTCACACCCCATATAATATTCTGCCAGCAGCTATTCTGCACAAACTAGTACTCAACATGTAATTGTGTGCAAAAGAAGGAACAGGCTTAAGTTTTAGTACCAAACACAATGTTTAATCTATTTACAACTGATGTCTGTATGACTTACTTGTTTTGGTACGTCCAATATAACTACGTGTTATACAAGCAATATGTTTCACTAATTACTATATATACTGCTGTCTGTATGACTTACTTGTAGTGGTACCTCCAATATAACTACGTGTTATACAAGCACAATGTTTCACTAATTACTATATATTCTGCTGTCTGTATGACTTACTTGTAGTGGTACCTCCAATATAACTACGTGTTATACAAGCAAAATGTTTCACTAATTACAATTGCTATCTGTATGACCTACATGTACGTTCAATATAACGACGTGTTGTAGAGATATACGCTTTCACTAATTAAAACTGGTCTCTGTTAAATTTACATTCAGTAAAGCAACGTGTTATACTAAGACAATATTTTACTAATTACAACTGCTATTTGTAAGACTTACATGTAGAAATCCTTTCAAAGAAGTTATTTGTTGTTCTCCAAACCTCACTTGGCTCCAGACTAACTATATAGCAAGCAAACGCCCTAAATCTGCCTAAAACCAGTTCGTTATCTCAGGTAAAGAATTTTCGAAATACTCTCATATGAGTTTTCCAATGTGTTATTCTGACGTAAAAAGACGTAATTCCCCATCAGTTTAATAATCGGAAACATCAGTTGGCACTCATCTTTCTAAGTGAATTGAATTTTGTTCTAATTACAACATGAATGATATTGGTCCATAGTAATGCTAACTATGTAGGCCAGTCAAATAATTAGCTAACACCATAAGCCATTATTCAAGGCCAAAGTTTTATGATAAAAATAAAAGAGGTGATTGAATCATCTTCATGTAGCCATGTAACGTACATAAAAGAGGTGATTGAATCATCTCCATGTAGCCATTTAACGTACATAAAAGAGGTGATTGAATCATCGCCATGTAGCCATGTAACGTACATAAAAGAGGTGATTGAATCATCTCCATTATAGCCATGTAACGTACATAAAAGAGGTGATTGAATCATCGCCATGTAGCCATGTAACGTACATAAAAGAGGTGATTGAATCATCTCCTTGTAGCCATGTAACGTATATAAAAGAGGTGATTGAATCATCTCCATGTAGCCATGTAACGTATATAAAAGAGGTGATTGAATCATCTCCATGTAGTCATGTAACGTACATAAAAGAGGTGATTGAATCATCTTCATGTAGCCATGTAACGTACATAAAAGAGGTGATTGAATCATCTCCATGTAGCCATGTAATGTATATAAAAGAGGTGATTGAATCATCTTCATGTAGCCATGTAATGTATATAAAAGAGGTGATTGAATCATCTTCATGTAGCCTTGCAACTTATATAAATGAGATTTTTTTTTACAATTCTCTGCCATACTGTGTAATATATATATATATATATCACTCCCTCAATCAGTCCCTGACACAGTGTGTCACACAATTTTATCTTGTCTCAGAGATTAGTGTTAGATTTGTAACACACGTTTCTTTTCTGTATTCTGTAAATCAATAATCGGGCGGTATTTTAAAGGACGTCTTGTATTCTCCCTTAGTACATTGTATGGTTTATGAAAAATGTAAATAGATTTCGTAAAAATATTTTAGAATAGCTGACACCATATATTACGTATTCTAAAGCAGCCAGAACACAGCAGTAAAGGAACAAATGAGGGACTGTGGTAACTAATTAAAGTATATTTCACTAAAACAGTGGTTCCCTCTAATTTAAGTTTGTCTGTAAAATGTAAACCTGAACGAAATTAACTGTTTATAACAACTTTTATCTATTAACTGCATCACAGCCACCGAACTATGTAACACTCGTAGTTACAAATATCAATGTAATTTGCCTATCTATATATTGATTACAACGAGTGAGATCGTAATTTAATCAATTGACATCTTTGTTGTTGTTTTAAATTTTACACAGCTCAGTATAGTTACAGTGGCTTGTAGATTGATTTTTAAATAATTATATTACTTTTTATATTTTCTATCGTTATATTTGTACACTGAAGGAACGTGAACGAAATATTCACTTTTATAGTGGGACCTAAGAAACTCGGGTTTGATCCTCGGCGAACCATAGGGATTAGTTCAGATCCTTCAAAAAAAATTAGATATCTCTCAAGTTCACCCAGCTTTAAATAGGTACCCACCTTTGGTTGAGGAAGTAAAGGAACTTCATCTTGAACATCACTACCTAGCTGTCACTTAGTACCAGTACAGCACTTGTACATCAATACCTAGCTGTCATTAAGTACCAGTACATCACTTGTACATCAATACCTAGCTGTCATTAAGTACCAGTACAACACTTGTACATCACTACCTAGCGTCATTAAGTACCAGTACAACACTTGAACATCACTACCTAGCTGTCACTTAGTACCAGTACAACACTTGTACATCACTACCTAGCGGTCATTAAGTACCAGTACAACACTTGAACATCACTACCTGGCTGTCACTTAGTACCGGTACATCACTTGTACATCAATACCTAGCTGTCATTAAGTACCAGTACAAAAAGAGGGAAACCTTTTACAGGTGGTGAGTACGTCAAAAATTATTTCACACATGGAGCTGGAGAAATGTTTCGTGATTTCAAAAATAAAACAGAAATAGTGAAGAAAGTAAAAAAAAATCGCCATTATCTGCTAAAACAGTACAAGATAGAACTGCTAAAATGTCCTCAAATGTAACACATATGCAAGTGGAAGACATCAAATTTGCCAACTGTTTCATATGCTATAGATGAGTCTTGCAACAAGGGGCCGTCCATAAAATACGTCACAGGCACAAGTTGTTGCCCTTTTCGTCAGGCATATCTCGTCACAAGGTTCAAAAGAAGAACTACTAGATTTGCAGCCTCTCTAAGAACAAACTCGAGGAGAAGATATAGTATATGGTTGGAAAACTTTGAAATCGATAGAAATAAAATCGTTTCCATAGCAACCGATGGAGCCAGAAATAAGACAGGAATAGGTAATTGGCAACAATGATTCTTCTGGAAAATATAAACTATGCTATTTAACGTTTCACTGCATAATTCACCAACACATCCAGCCAAAATGTTGAGGTCATGAACTTGGTTATTAAAATCCTTTAACAGCATTTTGGCAAAAACAATCCACCATCGCCAATTTAAGGAATTTCTTGAAGACATAGAAAGCCAGTATTCCGACCTACAAAAGCACAAATAAGTGTGATGACTTTCTAGAGGTAACGTATTGAAACGTTTTGCTTTTTGCTTGAGTGAAATAAATATTCTTAAATGGAAAAGGTATTTTCCATCTTGAATTGGAAGAAGACAAATGGCTGCAAAAATTGTGCTATTCTTATTTCTTTTTGTCGAAAACCTGGAGAGCGAGCAATTACTTCATTTTATAAAATCTGAAGCAATATCGCTATGAAAACAATGCAACTATTGATACGAATTAATGTTCACCATGGCTTTAAACAAAATGAAGAATAGATTCGCTGAGAGTTGTGCAATTCAAAACAAATGCAAGTACTCAAGCATTCATAGTAGACTCTCTCAATATAAATACAAATAGGATCAACATTGAGTCATTTGGATTTTATGGCATTTAGCTGGATTTGAAAACCAAACAGTTATGGAGCGCACGTTCGCAGAACTCAAAAGCAGGTTAGAACAGTTGGAGGTCCAGAAAAGCATGCACTTTATACTGGAGAAGTGGACAGCTCTAAGAGAAATGCCACGAGTTGAGGCATTCATATTTGATGCATGGAATAGTCTTCCAGAATGCTACAGTGAGGTGATGAAGTTCGCATGTGGAGTGTTGACGGTCTTTGGGTCATCAGATTCGTGCGACCAATCGAGAATATAATAAAAAGTAATGTAAGAAGCCAACTCAAAGATAAAAAGTTACAGGCGTGCTTGAAACTGAAAATAACAAGTTATGAGCCAGGTATAACAAAACTTTCAATAAGCATGCAAGACCAATGCTCCCATTGTTGCGATTGTAGCTATTGTTGAAATCTATTAAAATCATGTAGTTTACATTTTTTAATTTGAATAAATATTATTCAGTATTTAATTTAAAGTCATTTATTTTAAATCAAAAGTCAAATTTATATACCAAATCCTAATCAAATACCATAATATTCAAACAACAATTTTTGTGGCTCTTTAAAAACTGATAAAATTGTAAATTATATCTTTTAGCTCTTCGGTTTGAAAAGGTTGCCGACATCTGGTGTAGGCGTATCTTTAAGTGACTCTAATAACACAAAAGTAATCATTAACACGTCAAAGTTTATGATTTTCTTATTTTGTCAACTGGTTTAGATATTATTGGCATAATTTGTCGCCAGAAATAGACTGGTAAAACAGATTTATTACCTATTTTACAAGAAACATTTATTTAAAGGAAATAATATCTGCAAGTTTCATTAACATTGTTTAATGTATTCACCAATTGTATTTCGCTTTTTGTTAATAATTATTGCTTTTTTGCTTTTTAAAATTTCAATCTTTTCAAATTTGATAATTTTTTTTATAAGTTTTAGTTTTGAAAAACCTTCTTTTTAAAGATGCCACAGTAACTGGGAGCGTAGAGATATTGCAAACGGCAAGAAATAAATTGGCAATAAAAGCTGGACAAATACCAAAACACAACGCTCAACACCTACCCGAACTAATCAACATGTTGAATGTCGTCTGTATCTTTCTATTTACACTCATCATTATACTCTAACTAAAACTAATATTTACTTAGCATATTTTTTTTTTCAGTGTGTGTGATGTCCCTGTAAGGATGAGATGAAATCTCTTAGATCCTATTGACCACTTATGAGACGGTTTCTGCAATACCCTCCTTTCATACCCACCATAGCCGATAGTGCAATGGACATGAAGGCACCTCGGGAGATATAGCGGGGACTATAGCCATGACCCGAAATATTCATTGGTCCTCACAATGGGGTCCAAACCAGGAACCTTGGGGTTGACAGTCGCGCGCTTTACCACACGACCAACCGTCAATTTTCTTTTCAGTAGAGTTTTTCAATTGACCACAAAGTAAATGGTATATTTTTTTTTTGTTTTATGAACAATTGTAGATGACTATCGCCCTATATAGTTGTATTATCGGCTTAAATTAGTCCAAATTATGTCCCTTCAGTCCATCTCCTTCTCCTTCTTCCCCCACAACCACGAAACCGGCCTTGACTATACTGAACTCGGTAAGCATGTCTCATTTGAATAACGTTGTTGGTTTAGCAGGAACTTTATATGGTGTATAACGTGATGTCGCTTTATAATATCAGAAATCAATTATTTAAAAAAAAAAACATTAAACAGAAATAAATTTATATAGAATTCTCATGTTATAAATTACATACAATTCTGTATAAACATTTTTGACATTTACTTTGAACTCGATTACATGTGAGCGAAAATAGGTCATTAAAAATCATGACATTAGGTACGACCATGGGCCATTTCACCAGTTAATAAATGTAAGACAGTCACTTTAATGTATGTGCTGATTGCGTGTAAAAAGGACGATGGGGTTTATTTCATAGTAGACAATACACTGTTTTGACAATTACAAATGCTGTCTGTAAGAATTGATACGAGAAGGATTTAATTTGTTTTATTTCAAAACTAACAGAAGAAGGTGAATAACGTGAAGTTATGTTTAACTAAAGAAGAACTCTATGTACGCATTTGAGTAATTCTGCATATTAGATACCTATTTCTCATCATATTCTGTGACATACGATGTGTAATAACGGCATGTGCTTGATACACTTTGTTTACATACTAGGCACTAACTCTCTGGAGACGTTTTTTTTTTATACACATATATATATATACAAGGTAATTACTTATCATTGAAACTGCTATGCTGTAGCCCTTGCTTAAAACACTAGTTTGTCCCTTTAGTTGACACCACAGACTTATGCTTAGTTTATTACATGACTCCACCGGCGGCGGAACGAAATATTTTAAGGGGGGGGGGGGGCAAGCCAAAATTCAAGGGGGGGGGGCGGCGCCCCCCCCCCTTGAAAATTTAAGGAGGGGCAAGACAAAATATGACCGAACATATATTTTACCCCCTTAATTCTATAATAGAATATAGTAATTCTGTAGCAAGTATTTAATCGATATTATTAAAAAATAATATATTAAAAAAGATAAAAATGAACATTGAGCACTTCTGTCGTCAACTGATTCGTAATGTCAGTTTGTTTACAAATTTAATAGTGAAATTAGATCAGAAAATTACTGATAATTATCATGAATGATGATGAATATGAAACCGGAAACGGGAAACTCAATAAACAAAAAGTAATTTATGAAAAGATAATAAATAATTGTATTTTCTTTAAAAATTACATTTGCCGTCATTCGGTAGATGGCAATACTTCTCTATACTTATAAGACGCATTTGCTATCTGTCTGTCTGTTCCCTTAAACTCAAGATTCAGACAACCAAATAACGTGAAATTTGATACACGCAATGGTGCAACCGGGGTGGGGGGCGGGGGGGGGGCTTGAGCCACCCCCAAGGTCAAATCATCAATACATAATTTACGTTATAAAGTTACAAAAAAGACTGTCAAACTGTCTTTTTTCACTATGTGAGCCCCCCCCCCCCACCCCCAGCATTTTTTGCTGGTTGCGCCACTGGGTACACGTACACAAAATTACAAGGGGAATGTTCTTAAACAGGTTTCGTTCCATCTCAATGGGTACTTTAATTGTAATTAATTATTTTGGATATCAAAGACTTGAAAATTGGCAAACTTTTACCCCGATTTCAGGTTTTACGAGCTTCTCTCCCACATAGCTAACTTACTATAAATATGATCGGTACGGGGAACCAAATATCACATTATTACATTCCATTTCTTCATCCTTAGGAATTGTCATCTTTTGATACAGTCATGCCTAAAAGAGAGAGAGGGAGGGAAAGAGGGAGGGAGGGAGAGAGGGAGGGAAAGAAGGGGGAGGGAGGGAGAGAGAGAGGGGAAGGGAGGGAGAGAGAGAGGGAGGGAGGGAAAGAGGGAGAGAGAGAAAGGGGAGAGAGAGAGGGAGGAGAGAGAGGGAGGGAAAGAGGGAGGGGAGGGAGAGAGAGAGGAACTGCCGAAAATGTTGTGTATCACATTGCTTTAAGATAAATGTACCCTTTTATTGCAATTTGCATGCAAATAAACCCTTTTTTACGCGTCTTATTTTAAATCTTAATTAAACGTCAAATTACGCTTCTTAAATAAACAGAAAACATTATTTTAAACCCGGGCAAAGCCGGGTACTTGCAACTAATTTTAAAATATGCCACAACAACTCTCAATAATGTGATTACTGTAAATGTCAATTAATTATAATTTCTTTCAAATATTAAATTTAAGAAATAAATCAAATGAATTATGAAAATGAAAATGATACATATAAACTAAAATGAATCACAAAGTTAAAAAAGTTAAAATTTTAGGGGGGGCAGACTGGAAATTCAAGGGGGGGCGCCGCCCCCCTTAAAAGTTTTAGGGGGGGGGCACTGCCCCCCCCTGCCCCCCCTGCTCCGCCGCCAGTGCATGACTCACTGATGTAATTCAACTTAGGATAGGAAAAAAAAACAACTTAATAACTAGTTAGATCCGGCTTACACGTCTGCATTTTCATGTTCTAAATATAGATTGTTAAAGCGAAAGGATTTGTGTGCAGCAGGTAACTAACACTGAAAAGGCTTTTTATTGGGTAAGATTCTCATGTTTATCTCATTTCATATGAATTTTATTTAAATGTTTTTTTTTTTCATTTAAAATCTTTTATATAGTTTTGATTTCTTTATGTGTATGTGTTGATGTGTGTCTTGAAATCTTGTGGACTTTTAGTGAGATGATTCATATTGGGCACATATGAAGACTCAACATAAACATATAAGGTTATACAAATTTCAAGTTCATGAATTAAATCTTGAAGAATTTATAAATTTTAATAATGTGTATAATGGGAGGACGGACATAACATGGTCAAAATAAATCGCCATGAGAATATCATGTCAAAATACATAGGAAGCTAATCACCTACGCACAATTGTTATGTTTCTTAGTCTTATACAACATGGAATAGAAAGTCCATCTATCTATCTATCTATCTATCTATCTATCTATCTATCTATCTATCTATCTATCTATCTATCTATCTATCTATCTATCTATCTATCTATCTATCTATCTATCTATCTATCTATCTATCTATCTATCTATCTATCTATCTATCTATCTATCTATCTATCTATCTATCTATCTATCTAATCTATCTACCTACCTATCTATCTATCTATCTATCTATCTATCTATCTATCTATCTATCTATCTATCTATCTATCTATCTATCTATCTATCTATCTATATATCTATCTATCTATCTATCTATCTATCTATCTATCTATCTATCTATATCTAATTTAACGATGTATCTGTCTGTCTATATAATCTAACGATATATCTCCCTGTCTATCTATCTATCTATCTAATCTATAGATCTATTTGTCTGTCTATCTACTCTATCGAAATATCTGTCTATCTATATATCTAATCCATCGATATATCTCCCTGTCTACCTATCTAATCTATCTATCTAATCTATCGATCTAATATATCGATCTAATCTATCGCTCTATCTGTCTGTCAATCTATCTAATCTATCGATCTATCTGTCTGTCTATAACAATCTTCCTGTCTTTGTTTGTGTTTATAAAGAAAACATTTATAACTAATGAAAAAGATAACAAAAATTATCCAAAGATTTTCTAAACACTCAGATTACATAAGAGACGTAAACTTGTTATTCAAGGTCAACGGTGCACAACTTGTGGCCGTTCTGCCACATACGTCTGGACCGACAATAAATAGTGGACGTGAATAGACCTACCATACATTGTCTGTTATATCTTGTCTTCAGTAATCCTTGTACATATCTGTCTTAAGGAAAATTAAAATTGTATGCTTCTAACTCTTACACTAAGTGGGGACAGATGGTCGTGCAATAAAGCACTCGACTGTCAACCTGAGGGTCCCTGTTTAGATCCTCGGTGAGGAACAATGGATATTTCAGGACATGGTTGAAGCCCCCGCTATGTCTCCCGTGGTGCCTCCATGGCCATTGCACTATAGTCTATAATGGGGATGAAAGAAGGGCAGTGAAAAAACCGTCCCATTAGTGGTTTATAGGATCAAAGATATTTCATCTCATCCTTACAGGGACTGTACACTATATCTTCTGTGGTGCATTCACGGTCATTATACTATCGGCTGTCAGTGGTTTATAGGATCTAAGATATTTCATCTCATCCTTACAGAGACTTCACACAACGTATTTCACAAAAAATATGAATCTTAATATTGTGAAATCATTGATACAATAAATAAGACATCATTCCTAGGCAGAAAACTCTTCCTACACCAAGACTTCTTTCCTACATGACATCCTTTCTATAACAAGACACCATTCCTACAACATAACATCATTTCTATAACTACACAATACAACAATTTCTACAAGAAGACATCATTCCATAAAAACTCTTACTGAAAGAATCTGCAGCAATCAATAATCTTGAATTTCTTATTTTCCTTTATTCAATACAAACATTAATCGTTTTTTTTTTCAGCATCAAAGTAAACTTCAAGATTAATGTTTACATTCTTATGACTATGAGATATCCAATGTGTTTTAACCATGCTATAAAAGTATTGATCACCAGTCAAGTATAACACTCAATAATTAGAAACCTTCTTTGAGATGAGCTTGTCGGCTGTAACTAGACTATCAGGCTACAATGTGGCAGCAGTGACGTAGCAATCTTAACTCGCGCCCCGTTGTTTAAGACATTATGAATGTCCCCCACCCCCCATTCAAAAACCATATAATATTAAATGTAAAAAATATCATTTGGCGCCTCATTGTGAGTAGCACCTGGGAATGGTGAACCACCTTGCCCCTCCCCTCACTACGCCACTGTGTGGCAGTGCGAGGTACAAAGTTTTTTGACCACCTGTCCAAGAGATATTTACTTAAAAATACACTATTTTAATAATTTACAAATAGAAATTAAATGTGTTTACGACATAAATGTAAAAATGTACATTTTTAATGTAAGAAAAATAATATCACTTAACACTGTTGTTCATTTTATAAAGACAAAAAACACATTCATTTCTTTGGTTATCTCGCAATTTTTGTCACAACCTTATTGAAATGTATAAATAACAGTACATATAGCATACATTTTTAAAATTAAATAATTTTGTTTATTTCCCTTTTTTCTCGTGGATTTCCCGATAATTTTTTAGCATAACTAGGTGGGGGCCGTGCGGACACTCCCCTCAGGAGGCACTTACTTTACCGCCAGGCAGGAAAAGTATCAATGATATGTATTATACACCAGTCTGTATGTATGATAAGTATTAAACACCAGTCTTATGTATGATATGCATTATACACCATTCTGTATGTATGATAAGCATTAAACACCAGTCTTATGTATGATATGCATTATACACCATTCTGTATGTATGATAAGCATTAGACACCAGTCTTATGAATGATATGTATGTTAAGCATGATACACCAGTTTTTATGTACATTATTGTAAATGTATTAGTACTGTCTTTCCAAATTGTATTACCGGAGAGTATCACTAAATATTTTGTGATCTCTCCTTCCTAGTCTGAGAGACATACCATGATCCACGGGGGATGGATCATAGGGGTTCTCTAGTCAGGATAAAAAACCCATCACTTGCGAGGGTGGTGGTACTGTAGTCAATGAGGACTATCCGAGACCGCAGTATTCACAGCTGGCGGTGGTGACGGATGTGGTCGGCACACAGCACCCTTCCACTCTGTCCCACTCAAGCACACCTGCGCAGCCTGCCATTTCCGGCTGAGGGTACAGGCACACAACACCCTCCCCTCTGTACGAGTGGCAGGAAAAACCCCTTTCTTTGCCATTCCGGCTGATTGGCAGTACACACACCCTGCTGGTCTGGCCAGTTTGGCAAGGATTAAAACCCATCTTTCTGCCATCCCTGCAGATGATAGCGGGCACACTCACCCCGCCGCTCTGTAGGCATGGCAGACGTGCATCAGCGCCGCCAACAATGCTGGTGTGGTAGGCACACCACACCCTACCATGCTGGCAATGGCGGCGTTAAAAAAAATAAAAAATAAAAATTTTTTTATTATAAATAAAAAAAAAAATTAAAAAAAAAAAAAGAAAATAAAAAAAAAAAAAAGAAATAAATGTATTAGCAGCTCTGTATTTGTGTCCGGTTAGCTAGTTTTCAATGTCAATTTTTTATTTCTTCAAGAATCTTTATATTATTTGTCATGTTAAAGCAAAAAGCTGTTGGCTGTTTGTTAAATTGACAAATTATTGCAACATAGATTTTTATATTCAACCGTGACCACATAATCATCCACAGACAATTAAAGTTGTATCCTGGTTGTTTGCATATTTAATGATGTATCATATACACTGGACATTTTATATATGCGTTTTAGTTAAAACATTTTCTCAATATTTACTTCTTTTTACCAATTGTTCTTTATTTTTTTCGAGATAGACGGATATAATTTTTTGCCAAGGTAAATCTATTTCGTCTATGTTGTATGTTGTAGAGTTATTTGATGTTTAATTATCATGATCTTCTTCTTTACTATATTTTATTAGTATAATGTTTAAAATTTGACTTAATTACACAATCAAAAATTATCAATCCGTTCTTGTTAAGTATTTTAAGATTTATTACTTATAAATATAAATTGCTGCTAACTAAATTTATTCAATTGTTATAAACTGTTGCTAACTAAATTTCTTCAAATGTTATGAACTGTTGCTAACTAAATTTCTGAAATTGTTATAAACTGTTGCTAACTAAATTTCTTCAAATGTTATAAACTGTTGCTAACTAAATTCTTCAATTGTTATAAACTGTTGCTAACTAAATTTCTTCAATTGTTATAAACTGTTGCTAACTAAATTTCTTCAATCGTTATAAACTGTTGCTAACTAAATTTCTTCAAATGTTTATGTTTATTTTAGTGAGCGATGGCGGAGGCTGAGGTTAATTTTTATGGTAATCAAATTAATATTTTTTTTGTGTGTTTTTAGTTTCTTTAATTTAGGTGTTTTTAATGTGTATTAAGATATTTAAAATGACAATTTGCTATAGGAATAGTAGTAAAAACAAAAGTAATAATTTATGCATGCTGCAAATAAATGATTGATGATTGTTTATTTAAAGGTAACCAAGAAATTCAGGTGTCAGAAGGTGGAGAACCTGATCTACAAACAAATCTTATTGTCTGTAAAAAGAATCCAGGTCATACAAAATTTATACCTATTGATACATTCACATTAAACCATCTACCTGAAGGTCATCGTGACAAGGATCTCTACGAGCTGATCAAAGCTACAGTTGACCTGACAGTCAGAGTTGATGTGAAAATGACCAGTCCACACAGACCAGAGTTTTGGCTAAATACTAAAGTTCCTTATCCATTTTACAACTTGAGGGGTAAAGCAAACTTAAGAACAGGAAGTGGAATGGTGTGCGAAGTATACAAGTTCAAAGATGGATATTTTGATCAACATGAAACTAAACACGATCAAAACTACACACAATGTTTGTGTACAAAATGTAAACTTTCAGACACGGCCAGCCGCGTGTGGTGGGAGTTTATTCTAAAGTCAGCCGTACATGTTGTGTTTGATGACATTGATGCCAGTCACATGTCACCGAGATTATTCTATGACAGTGAAGAAAGTCATGAGGTCTATTTTAATGGGGTGAGCATTTTTGAAGTAGATATTGAAAAAGAATGGTGTATGTTGAAAGGTGTGACTGGTGATGAACATCTGGGTGTCAAAGTGAACACGCACTGGAAATATTTTGATGATCTTATATGGAAAGTTCTCTTCAAATATCAAGAGACTCGAGATGTGGACAAGTTGAACTTTATTGTCTCTCATCCCCATGGATGTTGTAAAAAGATAAGCGTTGGTCATTGGGTGGTAAAATACCAGGTGGCAAATCATTTTAATAGATTTACCTATACAACATGTACATGTCCAGGTAGTAGTGGAGCTTCTGTTCATTGTGTGGGGTATGGGGTTGGATAGCGCTGGTCTTCTCAACATGTCCACAGTGGAAGTTTAAACTCTAAACTTAATTATAGTGGTATTGGTGAATTTTTTTGATCAGTTTTAAAATAAAAAAAAAACATATTATTTTGTATTTCATTATATTCTTTGTTGTTCATCGTTGATATATCGATATATTTCTTTATTTTATGTTTCTTTGTTATTAAATAAATACTAGCATGAACATAAATATGTATCTCATGACACGACTACCAGCTGTATTCATTGCTAAATTAAACAAGATGAAAGTATGAAAATAATCCACATTGGCGGTCATGCTAACTTTATTGGTTCGTATTGTTGTAACTTTATATAGAATGACAAGTTAACTTTATTGGTTCGTATTGTTGTAACTTTATATAGAATGACACACAAGACACGTGGGTTTAATAATTACACTAATATTATTTATTTATTACTCATCTATTGAACATCTTTACTAAGCTAATAAATCAAGATGGAAATCACCATAGTAGAGCTCTTGATTGTAGACCTGAGAGTTCTTGGTTCGATCTCTGGTGAGGACCAATGGATATTTCAGGCCATGGCTTAGGTCCCCCGCTATATATCCCATGGCCATTGCGCTATCAGCTCTGGTGGGGATAAAAGAAGGACACCATAAAAACCGTCCCATAAGTGGTTTATAGGATCTAAGAGATTTCATCTCATTATTACAGGGATATCACACACAAGGAATCGAACGTATTATGTCTAAGGTAACGAGCCCGCTGTGCTAAAAATAACTAAATAACTCTCTGGTCACTCACTTCTAACATTTAGAGTCCGAAGTAGTACGTAGAGACACCCACCCTCCTCAAACAACGTCACGTGACTAGTGTATGTCACTGAATCTAGCGCCAGTTGAGGAAGGGCGGGGAACGACAGTTATTTCACCCCCCCCCTCTTTTTACACACCTGTCCAGGTGATAAAAGGCGCAAAGTCCAGGTTTATTAGAGGGCATAGACCATGCTTTTGGGGAGAGTTACAATAGTATTATAGTCACACTATGGTGGTAGACACTGTGTTATGGGAATTGAAATCAATTGTCACAAATCCTCTAAATTAAACTATTTTCATGCAAATATTCATGCAAAATTTATTTAAGTCAATAAAATCAAGGGCACAAGAGATAAATACAAAAGTTAATATAAAGTGTCGCTTTTTTTTAAAGCCAATGAACTTTGTATCCTAAGCCGTTTTAATAAACGCTTATTATTTTTTGTATATCTTTTTAAGATCAAAATGAGTAATTTTTTTTATTTTTTCTAGTGCATTTAAAACAAAGCATATTATTAAAACATGTTGATATATATACATTCATATATATATATATATATTTATATATATATATATATATATATATATATATATATATATATATATAAGTGTTTCAAAGCATAATGGTTAATAAACATATTTTCAATTCACTTTCGCTATCCCCCCCACCCAGAAATGTGAGGTTTAGGGTAAGTAATACGTAAGCCAAATTATAGGAAAAATATTGAGTCTAAGTGACTGCTCATTGGCATCAAACTTTTTTTTTTGAACTGCGAATTTTCTTTTGTTTAGTTGATTGTTTGGTACAGATACACAACACATGTCATATCTAATCATATCTAGTCATACCTAGTCATATCTAGTTATAAAGCAGTCAAATATCGTCCCTAACAATCAATCTTGTAGCTCTTATTCACGGGTTGTGTCACAAGTTTGCGGTGATATATGAAACACCAGTGGACGTTGTGTTTCATCGTATGTTAGAACACTGTTGAAGTCTGTTGCCAGCTTGACAGCACGCTCAGCACAGTCATTAACAACTCTTAGCCCTTCGATCTTCTCTCTGGCACTCGCATAGTCCGGACATTGGCACCAAGTAGATGGACTACCTTGAAGACAAGAAGGGTCAATTCTTAAGGCTGTGAACCAGTTGAATGAATTTTCAGTTACAAAATCTGATAAACTCTTCCACTAAAATGACACAACTGAATTGGGATCAACCCTTTTCGCATCTTGTTGAAGCTTCGGCTTGTGTAATGCCATAACCATAACTTCATTTTCGCTATCTGAAACACTGTCAGAAAAGAAAGTCTTCAGACAAATACCACAAGTGCTCTCTCATTTTCTTCAGCGCAATGTCTTCTATTTGTTTGTCAACCCCAGCATATGACTCCAAACTCTGCAGTAGGCACAGATCATTCAACGATGCATCAAAGATTTGATTACGGCATGCTAGAAATAGAAGGCGTTAGTCGAACATCCGCTGAATAACTTATGGCGCCAGTATGAACTCCTGTGTTAGAACTTGTTGTATCAAAACAAAGATCAGCCAGCTATTCTGGGACCATTTCCACTCATGTATTATCTGAACCACAGCTTTGCCCATCAATTCACCAGTTTATCTTGGAAGTTGTGGATTTGCCCGAAGCTTTTCAATCTTCACTCCAGACACAACAATTGGCATTCGATCAACTAGCTCGTCTTATTGGCCACCAACATTTGGTAGTAATTTTCCATCAAAATGAGCAACTAATAATGTGCTTGGCACACACATCTTGTTCTGGTTTATTGTGACTGATTGGCGAAACTTTTTGCTGCGGTAGTGTAATTTTTTCAATGCTACATAGATGTCACTTGCTCATTGAGATTTCCGCATCAAGATCATCCCGATACCTGGTTGAAGTAATGATACCCAGCTTCGTATCAGGCTCGTCAGATTCATTTGCATTCGTCGGATCACGGGCAGAAAATGACCTCACATCTTGTTTTCTTTGCTTTTCTTCAGCCTTCCGGCGCTGCTTCTTTGCCAGTTGTTCTTTAAATTTCAAATCTACATGACCAATTACCATTTCCCTATCCCCTCTAAGATCTTGAAGGAAAACAATGTCTTCTTGTTTTCTGATCAAGCTCGGGATTGCATTACACCTGGTATGTGCAACATCAAATAGTTGATTCATCAGCTTGGAAAAATCAACATCCAACTCCATCTGCCTATCACTTCGACGGCCTTTGTTCTTGCCAGGCTTAACATATATCTCGTGCAATGCTTTCAGTTTGGCGACGGCATTGGATTTCTGTGTCGTTGGGATGTGCGCTATAAACCATATAGCAAAAACTTCATCGATCACGTTTTAGCAGCTTTCAGAGAGAGAGAGAGAGAGAGAGAGAGAGAGAGAGAGAGAGAGAGAGAGAGAGAGAGAGAGATAGAGAGAGAGTAAGAGAGAGAGAAAGAGAGAGAGAGAGAAAGAGAGAGAGAGAGAGAGAGAGAGAGAGAGATAGAGAGAGAGAGAGAGAAAACTTCTGACTCTTCAAGTAATAAAATAAACTACGCAGAGTGAGCCCCATAGTTGGTAGGCTGTTAGAACAAGTGACTAAATCAAGAGATGCTAACTGTTGACCAATTAACCAGACATTGGTTTCAGATCTAGTTTTGAAATTCTTATGAGGTACAGATGCCATTTTAATTATTACAATTGAACTCTAAATCTGAAATCTAAAAGAAAAAGAACGCACAGCAGTGCACATTGCAGAATGAATAATGCTGAATTAACAATAGATTTCAACAATAGTACACTACAAAGACAATTTAAAAAAAAATCTACTAAAAATTGCATCATATAGGCTTACGAATATGCCAAAAGAAGGAGACACTTTGAGAAGTCTGTTAATGTCAATCTTTTTGACTGAAATTTTTACTGGTTACCTATTACATCAATCCTCATCCATTATGTGGTTAAATTTGAAAAAAAAAAATTTGAAACACACTAATATATATATACTAGCTGTTCCCTGCATAGAGTTATATCCCCTTAGGCTTGATCGGTAGGCTAGGTTATTTTTTGGTTTCGGGCAGATACGATTTTTTTCATGGTTGTATTTTAAACTGGAATACTGTTGTATTAATTCTTTACTTTCGATTTAACGCACACTGGAAATGAGTATTATTATATATGATATATACATATATATATATATATATATATATATATATATATATATATATATAGTAATTTCATAATGATATTTAATATCTTACTGTGGATTTTTTAAATATTAAATTATCAAACATATATTTAACATATATTTTTTAAAATATTAATTTGTTTTTAAATAATAAATACTCCTTATAAACACACACTATGTGAAGGCAAACGCAAGTATGTAAAATAAAGTCACAGTCTCGTTATAATATTGTGTCGTTATAATATTGTGTCGTTATACTATTGTGTCGTTGTAATATTGTGTCGTTACACTATTGTGTCGTTATAATATTGTGTCGTTATAATATTGTGTCGTTATACTATTGTGTCGTTATAATATTATGTCGTTATAATATTGTGTCGTTATAATATTGTGGATGTTTTTAGAAAAAGTAAAACAATATCATTGACTTTTTATCTGGATCTTAGTTGATAGTAACATATAACTTTAGGTTCACTATAGACAGGGCCGGAGGTAGACTTGATAAGGCCATCAGCAATTAGAGATATGGGGCCCTGTATAAATATAGATATTATATGTCAGTTCAAAATATTTAAGTATTTGACGAATGCTTACTCGGGCAATTATTTAGGGGGCCCAAAAGAATGTGGGGGCCCTAAGCTAGAGCTTGTGTAGCTTAGTCGTTGATCCTGCACTGGCTATAAATAGACATTTTGATATAAGCTTGGTGTCTTTACATTAAGGTACAATTTATCTTATTTCATTGGATTAGAAAGAAATTGAAAAAAAGAAGATGTCAATTTATATTGCCGAAAAAACAAGGTTATCTGTCTATTTCTATATTCAGGTATTTCTACGTATAGATTTTTAAACCAGGTTTTAAAAGTTTCAATACATAACTTCATTCCTACGTATATATTTTTAAACCAGGTTTTAAAAGTTTCAGTACATAACTTCATTTAAATATCTGACAAAATCTGACTCATGCATTCGGCCGTCGGCTGGAGGGATGGGGGAGAGAGTAGGGCTAACGACCCACGTTTAACATGCCTGGCAAACATTGTCATAAACACTGAACTCTATATTTAACTATAGAGCCTATTCGGGCCATAGTATGCCACGGGTCTTAATAGTTGTCTACCCATAGCAAATAGCTAATTTAATTTAAGACCATTAATGGCATCAGTATTGAATGACTGAAGTTATTTTTGAATGTCTGGATACAACACTAACTGTACCATTTGTATATCCCGACTTAATCTGAGGGTGCAATGACGATATAGCTACCACGGGAGGCTTACAAATGTGGCTAGATCATTTAATATCAAATGCCTTTAAAACTGGGTGACGCACTTGAAATATCCCGAGTATCTCAGCCAAGATCGAACCCAGGACCATTAGGTTGATAGTCATTCATCAACCCCTCACAGCTACCTGTCCCCGCCACTCGTAGTGATGTTTTTTTTTTATTTACTCAACAAATCAAAATCCTTTTAGTAGTAAATGCTCTCACAGTTCCAAATCATAAGAACAACACACAGGCGTGAGTACAATAAAGAACATTTAATCATTTATTAACAACAACTAACAACAGCAATGGCCACCGTTCTTTTTGCCGGTCTCATTATTATTCTGCCACGTCATACCGCCACCGCTTTTAATAGCCTAAAATCCTATGCTATGTATAGGGATTTCCCCCGATTCATTACGTAATTGACGAGAGTAAGGAGAGAGTTAAAGCAATATATTCATTTTCTGGATTCTATAAATAATATGGGACGATCTTTCAGCCCTACCATATCCAATAGTTTAATGGCTATGGAGAAGCAAAGGTGACTGGACATTCCATTTGTTTAACTTGTAACAATAGAGTCGTTCAGTTTACCACAAAGTATAAGGAAGTAAACTATGTCAGGAGTATTTAAGTCATTGGTCTCTGTTCAACCCTCTGGTCAAACCCGAGCAAAGTCCGGGTTTATATTTCCTTGTAATTTATAAATGACATTTTTTGTTGCGACCCAAACTTTGAGAACCTCTATATTAGTTCAGTTATCTACTCTTGGTTCGGCACTTCAGCTCAATTCAGATTACGGAATTGTGTTACAGTTTGTTACAAGGATGGATAATGGCGTATGCAAGGGCCATCTGATTTATCTAATGTGGACATTTAATGTGTTTTGGTCAATCAGGGCCAGGGGTTCAGAGGAGAGGGAGAAGTGTAAGTCCAGAAATCATTGTTTTGTCGTCATAAATTAATTTTAAATTACGTAGCAGTTAAGCTGTAAAACTGAATGTTAAATATTCTAAAGCCTTGGGCCACGTAAAGGGTGGGGCCTGACGGGAAGCAATTGATCTAATCGGTCAAAAGTTGATCCTGATTACTATACCACTTGAGCTTTTAATCATTCTATGATAAACATGTCTACTTTTTGTACATAATATTGATTCAGTTGCTTGTATAATATGTCCCTGAAAGGATAAGAAATTCATCTTGTGATCCTGTACAAAACAAACTGGACAGTTTTCGTTGTGTCCCTGCTACATCCTCACTATAGCCGAGATTTCAATGTTAACATAGGCACCACGGTGGATACAGGTGAACAGTGCTCGATTTAAAAAAAAAAACCAGTGCCGGGGATGAAACTAAATTTCTGCAGAGCCGGGGATAAATGTCTATAGTTTCATCCCCGGCTGGGATATATTATCTAAAGCAGAGCCGGGGATGACTGGTCTCAGCGCCGGGGATATCCCCGGCAACCCCGGCGGTAAATCGAGCCCTGCAGGTAAATGGGGCTCGAACTCATAACCTGCACCACAACGATATGGATCACGATATATGTGTGAAACATAATGCTATCAATTCATTTAGCTCGTTTCAATTTTCACTGCGAGAACGAAGTTATAAAAAAATGTGTATAATGCGAACAAAATATTCTATAATGCCTGAAATGGTGTTCAATGCTAAAGAATGGTGCACAGTGTTAGATATATAAAGCTCAAAAATGGTGGTAATCGCTTCAAATCGGTGTGTAAAGCTGGCTGATTTCTACATTTTGTTTTTCTTCGCAAGGAAATCGGCCCGGCCATTCCTGGCTACGTCCATATGCGTGGGAATCCACTACAACTACTACTACACCATTCAGAAACATCAAGTCTTGATAGAATGACTCTAGTGACATTTATTATTGTTATCATGATATTCATATTGCTAAAACTTTGTCATAATAAAATTGTCACAGATTGACTGTGTGCGCGTGTGTGTGCAGGGGAGAGCATTAGCGTGTAACTGGAGACTGAGTGGTGTTGCGTGTCTGTGTGTGTATCTGGACTGTGAGGATAGTTAGTTGATGTCCCTTTGTTGGAGCGAGAAATTATATATCTAGTGTCAAAAAAATTAGCCGTCAAATATAAACTTTTGAAAATTATTCATTATTACAAGTTTAATCCTTAACGCTAACAACATTCACCTACTTACTAAAGTTTTTTGAAGTTGTTTTTTCTCAGAAGCATTCTTTTTTTAAAAAAACATTTTCCGTTCTTCCTTTGGACTTTTCTGATCTGAATGGTATCATTGATTAGATATGATTAGTAAGTAGCTGTTGTGATACTCACAGAAATATTTTGAAATAAAGTAATTTTAAAAAAAGTCACAGCAGACTACTGAAACATGACTATTACAAATTAATATTTTTATTTCCCCTTGATTTCCAATCTTAATGATAAAAAATTAAATCCAAGAACAACATCTCAAGTCTAATTTTTTGTATGTTGGTTTATTATTTATATAGATTGCTTATTATTTCTGATCCAACCAATGCAAATTCACAATTATTTAGTTTTACACAATCTCATAAAATCTCAGTTGATTTTGTAAATATTTTCGATATTTAATTATTTATTGAAATAATTTTATTTTCCTGTGTTTATGACGTCATAATTTGTTTTTTTGTTTACTGTTTCATTTACAAATTGATTTAATAAACAAATCAACAAAACAAGACGTGAGTCACTTTACATAAAATAAACAAATATAAACAATAATTTAGGCCAAATGAAAGTTTTATCAGAATTGTTAAATATTTGAAACACGACACATTAATGTACAGAAGATAAACGACATTAGAATAAATAAATAAATTGATGACAATAATAAACAAACACATTAGAATAAATAAATATATTGATGATAATAATAAACAAACACATTAGAATGAATCAATATATTGATGACAATAATAAACGAACAACAATAGAATAAATAAATATATTGATGACAATAATAAACAAACAACAATAGAATAAATAAATATATTGATGACAATAATAAACAAACAACAATAGAATAAATAAATATATTGATTACAATAATAAACAAACAACATTAGAATAAATAAATATATTGATGACAATAATAAACGAACAACATTAGAATAATCAATATATTGATAACAATAATAAAAAATACAAATATCTTGGTTTATATCATAATATAGAAGAATGACACACAAATAAAATACAACACCGCCATATTGTTTGATTACAAACAACTCACCAAACTAAACCAGCCCCACTGTAATTTAGTTTAGAATTTAAACACCCACTGTGGACAAGATGATAGAACAACCAATCACCACCACTTCTATACCCCACACATTGAACTCTGGCTCCACTACTACCTGGACATGTACTTGTTTTATAGGTAAACTTACTTAATTTATCACCCACCTTTTTTTTCTGCACCCAGTGACCAACACTGACCTGTTTACTACATCCATGAGGATGTGACACTATAAAGTTCAACTTGTCCACATCTCGAGATTTCCTGTATTTCCTCTTGACTTTCACCCACACATCTTCATAATAATGTCTATACAACTTTTTCAGTTTATCTCCCAGATTTTTGTCACATGTCACACATTTTAACCTACACCAGTCTCTCTCAATGTCTACATCAACAACACTGAGCTGATTAACACTGACCACTGGACTGTCTTCTCTGTCATAAAACAATCTCACAGACGTTTGGCTTGCCTCAAATTCATCAAACACCAAATGTAAGGCTGTATGCACATAAAACTCCCACCACACGCTGCTGGCTGTGTCTGAATGTTGACAGTTTTTGCACCAACATGTTGTGTAGTTCTTCTTATGCTTACCTCCATAAAGTTCACTATATCCACCTGTAAACATGAACACTTCACTCACCATACCAGTTCCTGTTCTTAAGTTTGTTTTTCCTCTCATTTTGTAAAATGGATATGCAACTCTTTTCTTTGGCAAAAACTTTGGTCTGTATAGACTGGTCATTTTAACATTAATTCTGACTGTGAGGTCAGCTATAGCTTTGATCAGTTCATACAAATCCTTGTCACGATGATCTTCAGGTAGATGGTTTAAAGTGAATGTATCAATAGGTATAAACTTTGTATGGCCTGGATTCTTTTTACAGCCAATAAAATGTCCATGAAGATCAGCTTCTCCACCTTCTGACACCTGAGTTTCATGATCACCTTGAACAGACAAATCAACTTAGAATTAGTAAACCAGAAAATATTTCAACCTTCTAAACATTAAAATAATAAAAATATTAGGTCCATTTACTATGTCTGTTATATCACCACAATGTAAACAATATTAATAAATTGAGTTTCATTTTACCGTAAAAGTGATTTCCCATTGTGCGAGTTTCACTGTCCACCAATAGACTTCAGCTATAATACAATTTTGTAATGCATATAAAAAATTATGGTGTAAACTAATAAGATTATACATCTGAATGAACAACTTTCTTTTCAACAATGTAAAAATCAACACACATTTTCTTCATTAAAAATATGCCGCAAAAAATAATCTTCTATTATTTCCGTAACTCATTTTTTCCAACTTTTGGCATCTGAATTGTTTTGATCACCAGGATATATATAATGCTGAGTGCAACTTGCTTGCTTTGACAAATTCGGGAATTCCGAATATATAGACTTACGTCTTACTACGTTGAGTCTTGGTTAGACGGGAAAAAGAATTATATATATATATATATATATATATATATATATATATATAAACATTTATATATATATATATATATATATAAACATTTATATATATATATATATATATATATATATATATACATACATTTATATATATATATATATATATATATATATATATATATATATATATATATATATATTAGAAATTCTTTAAAAAATTCCAGATATTACTTAATTTTTGTTCAATTTTTGTCAATTTATTGACATTTAAATCTAAAATATTTTTTTTTTACTTCAGCCATTGTAAAGCATTTATACATTCAAAAATGAATAATATTAAATACTAGCTGTACCTTTCAAACCATTAGCATAGAGATAAACTATTGTTCAGCTTTGATACATATTTTAAAAAAAAAAAAAAATTAAATATTTTTTTTTTAAACTATGAACGAAATTAAAAATCGAATTAGTTGTTGCTTCTCTTCCTTACAACATCCTAAAAGATAAATTATTTCAGTAAAAAAACTTTTAAAAATTTCTGAAATAGATCTAATTAGTTGGTGTAAAAGAAAAAAACTATACAAAATAATTTAATAAAAAAAAAACAACAATGTCCGTGTGAGGCATCGAACCTGGATAGCAAGCATAAAAATAGTCAAAGAAAAACCCACCTTACCCTTTCAGCCACCACGTTACGCAATCTTCTGAAATTATGTTGTATTAAAGACGTACGCGTTCGATATTCTCATCGTCGGATTATTAATATTGTTAACGTTTGGTGATTTTAAAATGCTATATGTTGTGACAAAAACATAATTAATTCGAGTGATAATATTTTATTATTACTTTTTAATGTTTGGGGCGTTTGAATTACTTATTTAAAACCACAGAAACTTTTTAAAACTGTAGATTTAAAAAAAAAAGGTTGATCAAATCGAGACCGGGATGGAGCCATGTTTAATATTTTGAACTGGAATACTGTTGTATTAATTCTTTAATTTCAATTTAATGCAGAACCCACACCGCCATTATTTATATAGATTGTTATCATGGGCGTCGCTAGGAATTTTTCCAGAGGGGGGCAAAATACGTTTTTTATTTTAACTGACAATGCCATACAGGTTTATTTCTCAATTAAATCCAAGTTAAGTATAAAATTAATTATTTATATTGACATAAATACATTATTTGAAAATTCAAACATTTTGACAACAAACACTAGAAGGTTTCGATTTTAATTTTTTTCGTTAATTTGGCCGTTTATTATTTGAGTAGGCCTTCAAAAATGCTCATGGCATTCAGCTTTTTAGATCATTTTCGAAAAAAAAATGCTCTATTGTCCCCGTTTGTCTGTCTGTCTGTCTGTCCGTCATCACCCTAGATCTCAACAACCATAAGTCCTAGACCCATGATGTATATATCATTTTGTAGGTCTTGGCCTGCCAAGTGTACATCAAAAGTCCATTTCGCGATCTTACCTCTCATGGCCAAAATATAAGAGTTTCTTATGTACCGTTTTTGCTTATATTTTAAATATAAATAATGAAAGCTAATCAAAGGGGCGTAATCATTATTTCTTTTTGTAATAGTTATTCAACATGATTACTTCCCTCTCTAAATTTATCAAAATCCATACGCGTGGAGCAATATTTATGGCTGTAACCCGGAAAAAAAATACGGATTTTGTCCGGCGTACACGAAAATGCTCTAAAATGTCCTTTGTCCGAAACGGAAAAGACTTAAATTGCGTGTTTTTCATCTGGCAACTCTTGTTAGTTTATAATCTTCTGCCACTGAGTGAATTGTTTTAATTAATGCTAAATTAATTCAGACTCGTGATAAAAAGTATAATTTTAGAGCTGACAATGATGGAAACAGAGTTTTTAGATATGCATGGTTATCAGACTATTCACGGTGACTTGCATGTTAAAAGGTGCCTTTTGCAAACATTGCGTGTTTTTTTCCGCAAAAATGTAATTCGAGCCAATCAGGGACATTTGTCATCAAACCATGCACAAAATTTAAAGATTTCAACGAAGATGCAATTAGCCAGATGCAAAGCACACGGCACAAAGACTCATGAAGATACAAGTAATTTTGTTGCATGATTGGAAGCCAAAGCAGTTTATATAGATGAACAGTTGAACTCACCATTTAGAAGACAATTTTAAGAAAATCGTAACTAACTTGGTCCCATCATTTTTATAATCCTATTTTGCTGCATGCATGCTTTAGCGCTTCGTGGAAAATAATCAAATTCTGGTATTTTTTATGACCTGGTTCCTGGTAATCATTTGTCAATTGGCTCTTGTAGTACTAAATATATCTTGGCAACTACGCAAAACACTATAATCATTTCGTGTGTGTCTCTCTTGTGCGAAGACATTGTTCGTGAAGCAAATAATTCAGCTGCATTTTCTACATTTGCCAACGAGACAACTGACATTGAGCATATGTCACTTGGTGTTAGATTTGTCAAAGAACAAATGGGGAAATGGTGGTCACAGAAGAATAACAGTCAGTGCATTTAGTTTTACTGGCAGTACAAACATACATTGAAAAATTGTTGACTACATTTGCTGTTGATCGACAGAATTGTGATGAGAGGAACAAGGACATTTTTAGAGTTAAAAAAGGTGTTGCAGATGACATTGGTGTCGACATTCAACCTCCACGACAAGCTACAAGACAAATGAACAGGGAAAATCCAAAAGTTGATTTGCCTGAGGGCTATTTTAGAATAACTGTTTTTTTAACCCTACCTTTATTCTATTATATCATTGCTAAAAGTTTTTTTATTGAATAGAAAAAAAAAACAGCATTTTCCCTTTTAGTTTTGAATCCCTTTTCGATGACAAAACTAGAAACTCGCATTTTAAGGATCAAGCCAGGGCTATTGCTGATTATTACGCATTTGACAATTCAATAGAGGAGAGTGAAACCTGGTATGATATATGGGAATGTAAAAGTAGTAAATGGGGAAGAAACAGAAACAATGACTCAATGAGAGGTTTTAGATCAACCACTTTTTTCCCCATGATTAAGATGGCTTTTTTGACACCATTGGCTCTTGCAGTGTGTGAAGTCCCTGTAAGGATGAGATAAAATCACTTTGATCCACCATAGCCTGGTATTTGTATGATGAGTATCGAAAATTTAAAGCAAATGTTATCAATCGATTTGAATAAATACCAAGACGTTTACAATTTTTGTTCCAGAATAAATAGTTTAAAAAATAATATTATTTCTGTATCAGTGTAATTTATAATTTTATACTTTATTTTATTAGTATAGTAACTGTTCGACAGTGAAACCATTATTTAAAAAAATTACAATAATGTAATAAGTTATAATTGCAGATATAATTCTTTTTTATGTTTGGTATATGTACATTGTCTTCAATGTAATAAATTTCAGGAAATTTAGTTCTGTTTTATTGTGACATCTTTATGACATTTTTCCAAATTTTAGGGGGGGGGGGAAGCAAATGCCCCCCCCCCCTTATCCAAAATGTAGCGGGGGGGGGGGCAAATGCCTCCCTTGCCCCCCTGAATACGCCCATGATTGTTATAAAGGTGGACTGGAAAGTAATGTCGTTTCTGCGCATGACAATACTTGATTGCCATTTGTTAGCTCATTGTTTTTTTTTTCAGAGGTGTGCCAAAGACATTGTGAGGTTTCAGTGACTTTTTTACTTTTAGACTATTGAATGACAAATTTTATTTTTAATTTTGGGTTAAATGTCCGGCCAACTGCCAGAAAAGGTACACATCCGGCATGGCGTGCTCTTTGAGTTTCGCAAGGGAAGTAACGCAACAATTGCTGCCAAAAACATTTACGATGTTTATCCTAATGCTTTGGACATTCGTAAATGCCAAAAGTGGTTTTCCCAAGTTCAAATCGGGTAAGAAAAAAATAATGAAGTGGGGTAAAAGTATTTTCGAGAGTTTATGTATATATATATAAGAGTTTTATTTGTAATAAATATTCATGACACACTGATTTAGATATGTAATAGCCAGTAATAGGCCAGTGGTTCGTTAAGTAAGTGTTGTCACCAACTACTGGGCTGCAAACAAATTTTTGTAAATCTACAAAGTAGAAGTGGGGAGAAATGCTGGGTGCTGTGCCAAAGAGTATTCTGTCTCATACTCACCTATTATGAAGACAGGCTACTTTTTCAAAGTGTATATATATATATATATATTAGGGCTGCTGATTAAACTGCGTTAATTTGCGATTAACGCGTCAAAATAAAATTGCGATTAAAAATTTTAACGCAACACCTAAATGCGTTAATTTGAACAAAAATCTTAGAGTTCACCACATCGAAAAATAACATAATTTTACTCAATAATTTGAAGTTAAAGTCTGTTCACTTATGAAGTAGATCTACCACCCCTACCCTGTCGCATTTCACACACACCCTCATCCCCAGGTATGTCGACTAAAGCCCTATAATATAAAATGAAGATGTTTTTGTTATACAGCCCTTCGACAATAAACCATATGCTCCCTTCCTGGTCGATGTAAAAAGAGAAAAGTTTCACTCACTAGTTTACATTATATACTATAGTGTAATGGTGGAGGTACTGTAATGTATTGTTGAAGATAAAAAAACAACAAGTGTATAAAGAACTCGTTTATAATAAGATCAATATAACGAGATGCTAGAAATTGTGTATCATTTTTTTGCGCGTAATTTTGTATTGCATTTTGATAATACAGCATCTAACCGGTCACGTCTGCTACAGCTGCACTAATAGTTTCAGATACATAACACTGTAATCAGACAGTGTCTAGACTTGGCAGATACATACATCTGTACACGAGACAGTGGTTGTATTTATCAGAGTTATTGAGATACTGAGTTAAATTTAACATTTAATATAGGGCTGTTGATTAATGTAATTAAAGTGCAATTGATGCGTTAAAAATATGCAATTACATATTTAACACAAACACCTATATGCATTAAATTTTACCCAAATCCTGTTATTACAGGAAAGAAAATCAGTAAATAACCCAATTCTATAACCAGAAAAATACAAGATTTAAAAAAAAGGAAAAAAAAAAACAACCCGAAAAACTAAAACTGTCACGTCTACATAACATTGCATCAGCGATATGACCTTGAAACAATAGGATTGTCATTTCTTAATTCTAATGTATGACCTTGTAAGATACAATTAGTTAACATCTGGCGTAGCTAGGAAGCTTGATTGACAGATGCCATGATTTGGAAACGGTGGATCTTGTGTAAATTTGTTATGGGATAGGGGGTGTACGGCGGTTGGGTAAGCCTTAAGTGACGTCATCTTTGGGGGGGGGGGAGAGGCTGCTAAGTGTCAAAAATGTAACTGGGTTGGGAAAGTTGGTGGGGGGGGGATAAAAAAACGCATCTACTCTCTGGCTATACTATTATGTAATGAAATAAAAAGCCACATATGAGATATTCATGACGTGTGTATTTTTTGGGGATGGTAAGTGAAGGGGATATGTACGGTACTGGATGGTAGGGTAACAAGACTTAGTATGGCGGTGAAGTGTTGCACAATATGACAGGGAAGGGGGAACATGGGTTGACATACGTCATTAGTTTGGAAATAACAGCACGAGAGACACATATTTTGCAATGTTGTTGACGTGATTGATACATGCCAATAAACTGGTCTCAATAACTAATTCAATAGACATATGTACTAATGCTTAATAAATCTGTTACAATTAATTATACCTCTTTCATAAATTAATCTGACTTGTTTATTATGCCAATTTTATGATATGATATTATGACATACTAGTTTGAATACAAACAGATGTATTGTATTGTGTTGATTAAAAAGTGCGTTAATTTGCGATTAAAATTTTTAATCATGCGTTAATTTCGATCAATTTTTTTAATCGAACAGCAGCTCTAATATATATATATATATATATATATATATATATATATATATATATATATATATATATATATATATATATAAACAATAAATGATTTTTTATTTCATTCTGTTATCCTTGTTTTTTCTAAGGGTAGCAAAAAATAACAATTTATACGTTGGGTTGTAAGGCCAAAATATCTGTCAATGTTTCAATATTATAGGCATAGCTAACAGGGTCTAATTATTTCTGACAAAATGATCCATAAATGCAAAAAAAAAATCACTAATAGAAATTTAACCAAATAGTTAATATTAAAAGAAAAATTTAAGTGAATATAAAAACATTGTATATTTGCTACACCATTACACAGATAAACATGTATGTAAAATTAGAAGCAAATCAATAAAAACTAAACTTTTTGAAAAAATGACAACTTTTAGAGGTCGCTCAAGCGACCCGAAGTTTCACTGTATGAGATAATGCGGCTGTTATGATGTGTCGCTTGCTTGTTTTTGCTATAGTGCAATTTTAGTTCTTTGTAAAAATAATTCTCTTATTGGGGGAGGGAGCTCTCAGGCACAATACCAGGGGCGGTGTCCCCAGTTAATAGGCATAGGGCCGTCACTGGTATGTATGTTGTGTACATGATCTTGTTGGGCCCTTAATTTATCTACTTCGTCAATACTTCATATATGTCAGCACACTGTAAGATCAACATCCCTACTGCTTCTTGAACCCAACACACTTGGGAAGACACTCGCTAATACACAACAGCGAACACTTCAAATATCCAAACAGTAATATGAACAAGGTATATATCAAAACAAAATAATATATGTTTAATCCATCAAATCTATAAAACAGAATCATGACAAATAACCATAAAATCCAGACCGATAGTGTCGTCCTCCACAGCCCAACTTCTACACACCCACTAGCCACTGTCCTCTACCATGAATTCCTTTCAAAAACACCCCATGACCTTCAACACGCTAACTGACCCAACACAGCCTCTCACACCTCCATATAATATTCTGCCAGCAGCTATTCTGCAAAAACTAATAATCAACATGTATTTGTTAATTGTGTGCAAAAAAGAAGGAAGAGGCTTATGTTTTAGACTAGAGACATTCGTTATCACTAATTACAACTTATCTTTGTTAAATTTACATTCAGTATAGCGACGTGTTATACTAAGACAATATTTCACTAATTACAACTGGTATTTGTTAGACTTACATGTAGAAATTCTTTCAATGAAGTTATTTGATGTACTCCAAACCCCACTTTGCGCCAGACCAACAGCAATCGCTCCAAATCTGCCTAAAACCGGTTCGTTATCTAAGTTAAAGAATTTCCGAAATACTCTTATAGGAAATTTCCAATGAGTTATTCTGACGTAAAAAGAGGTAATCCCCCGCCTGTTTAATAATCGGAAACATCCATTGGCGCTCATCTTTCTAAGATAATTGAATTTTGTTCTAATAATAATTACAACATGAATGATGTTGGTCCATAGTAATGCTAACTATGTAGGGCCAGTTAAATAATTAGCTCAACAATATAAGCCATTATTCAACGCCACAGTTTTGTGATAAATATAAGAGAGGTAATTGAATCATCTTCATGTAGCCATGTAAGGTAAATAAAAGAGATTTTATTTTTAGAATTCTCTGTCACACTGTGTAATATATATATATATATATATATATATATATATATATATATATATTAGGGTGGGTCAAAAAAAATTTTTTTGGAGTTGGGAATTTGAAACATATTCGAAAAGTTGCCTATGGTCCTACTGATTGTAAAAATGTAAAATTTTTAAAAATCAGATAATGTCTTCCACTCCCAACTTTTAGTTCAAGGGCGTACGGGGCGAAAAAAAATGCACTATGTCTAAAAAAACACAATTTTTTTATTTGTTTTTATTTTTAGATACTAAAACATGTCAATAATAACTATGAATTAATTATATTGCAGAACAAATTTTTTTTAGATCAATTAAAATGTATTTTCAGAATGTTACTCATTCAGAAACTTCAATAATTTAAAAACTTAAAAGTCATTTTTCTCTGAAAAAATATTTTTTACATTTTGCTTCACTATGGCAAGAAAATCTCAAAAACCACCTGTCAGATTTTGATAAAACTTATAATTTTTATGTAGAAGAGGTGCATTTATAGAATGTCAGAGGCTTTTCAAGAAATTTTGTCCTTTTTTTTTTTTTAATTATCAAAATTAGCATTTTTTGCTTATTTTCACCATACAAAATTTTAAAAATTCATAAAAAAATTATTTATTACATTATCAAAAAAGTACTTTGACATTCCCTAAAGTAAGCTTTTCTGATTATAAAAATGTACATTTTATATGAATCAGTCTATAAATATTTCAGAAATATTTGCCACAAATAGGTCATAAATTTCAAGATGACGGCATGCCGCACCCACAAATATCAATATGTTAATATTTTTTTTTTAATAAAATTATTTTTAAATCTACTATATCATTACTAAGATATTAAAATGTCTTAAACTTTAATATTAAAATAGATTTTGCTTTGAACCGGGTACACCCCCCCCCCAATGTATGACATTTTACAACATTTAGAATGTTTGGTATAAGTAATATGAAATTGTACAAATCTATAAATCGTTCATGCAAAATATACAATGTACATATGAATAATACTGTTTATGGATTGTCACAGGAAACTTGCTTTGCTTTCAATTTTCGGAAGAACATCCCTTGATTTCTTTGTTTGCAAAACCATCCCATGTCGAGAGCTATGTCCGTACAGTTTGAAATGTCCGTACACTTTCAAACTAACAGCAGTAACTTCTTTAATTGCTCTTTCAACAGCTTGAGAGTGACAGGGAATTTGATCCAGTATGATTGGGTTGTTGCGTTTAAGTTCATCAACACAAATATGTTCCAGCAGAGGAGGGGTTGTCACTGCACAAAGATCCCAGTTAATCATCTGATCATATGATTTAGCTGCAACATTCAGGATTATGTCATTTTTGTTGAAAAATTCTAACTCTGCATGGAGCTGGTTTATGTCGTGCTGTTATGATTTTATTTACTGCATATCTTCCAATTTCTTCATCATTGTCCTAACTGCAGCCAATAGAATGTTTTCTGGATGTGCAAAGTAGCAGTTATTTTCCAATACAGGCAATATAATAGATTGATCAGCTCTATCAAGGTTCTGAAGCAGTTGTATCATATAGAAAAAGTTTCTAGCCCCACTTTGACAAGATGGATCGCAAAAATCCTGTTCGCTTTTGTTAACCATCTTTGTTCTCATCAATATGTTCCTTGGCTGCCCTATCTCTCCAAATTTTTCTATGTCGACGCATCTTTGCTGGATCCAGGGCTGTAGATGGTGTTAACATGTTTAAGTCCTTCAACACAGCTTTAACGATAAGACATGTATCCCTATTGCTTAGTTTACATCGATCCACTGCTTCATATTGATATCTGTTTTGTTATTTGGAAATTCCTCATCGCTGGAGAAGTCTGCATCAAGTAGTTCATCATCTTCAGCATCCTGATCTGGAATATCATTATCTTTCTCATCATTGAAGTTATCATTTGTGGTTCCTATCTGATCGCCACCCTGCATCAATGAGTGTTTTCTTTTCTGTCGATTTTGTAATATTTTTGTTGTTTGCTTGTCAACATTGTCTATGAACATATTTCTTGCCATCTTTTGATCCACCCAAAATGCCCACTCAAGCACATAAATTATTACTGATTGTGGACATTTACAGTCTCCTCTATCCCTAACATCTGCATCTTTTTACTCGAACAATTATACTGGTATGCCATTTGTTGGGATACTAGCCTGGTCATATAATTGTTTAACTTCATGCGCTAATGAGTGCGCTCGTGAATGAAGGCTATGATTGTATTGTTCACTGGTTGGAAGTTGTCTTTTAGGCAATTCAGCTGCTGACCCAAACACAGAATGTACAGTTGCACTTCTTGTAGAAGAACTCATATTCATAGAAGAACTAAATAAAATATTTTAAAAATTAATCAAAAATGAAATAAAACAACTATGCCTGATCCGATAATGAATACATGATACACCAGTTATATTGAGAGGAAAATGGATGCAATGCTTATCCCAGTTGTCTGAACTAATTAGTTATTCATAAAAACGGTTATAAAGATAAAACACAAATTTTATATGCATATCATTTCTTTTCTGAATAACCTAGGTTACAACTTTAACATGTTCAGTCACAAAAAACTTATAGTAAATATAGTAAAAATTTCGAACAAAAGTTGGGAGTAGTAAAACTATGTAGTTTTCAAATATTTGTACATATTCCATGTACTACCATGATGTAACAACTTTTTAATAATGTTTCAATAAAAAAAATTTTTTTGACCCACCCTAATATATATATACTTATAAGACGCATTTGCTGTCTGTCTGTCTGTCTGTTCTCTTAAAACTCAAGATCCAGACAACCAAATAACGTGGAATTTGGTACACGTACACATAATTACATGAGGGAGGTCATAAAACAGGTTTCGTTCGTTCCATCTCAATGGGTAGTTTAATTGTAATTAATTGTTTTAGTATTTTACTATATTAAAGTAATCGCGGTATGGAATGCCAGCGCTATAAATAAAAATACTATGTGACGTCATTTCCTCAAGATACATGAACTTGCGCGCCGATGATACATTTTTTTATTTGGTGCTGTATCGTGCCACACCAAATTGCCTTTGTGCATAATAAAGTAGTTATTTTATTTTACTTTTGGTACACGGAACACAACATTTTAGAGAAAACCTTACTAAACAAAAGCGGTAAGTAAACTCAAGATCCAGAAATTGTACAGAGAGAAAGGTTTGTGTTAGATTCTTAACACACGATTATTTTCTTTATTCCGTAAATCACTAATAGGACGGTATTTTAAAGGACGTCTTTCACTCTCATCATAGCCAATTAATCGATGGCCCAGTACTGGACACCTGTCTTTGACAAAAATGTTGTACATTTAATTGGTGTGCATGGAGAACTACAGTTTACTAGTGAATGATGACTATATTGACATAAAGATAACTAAAACTATTCATTTTATTGAATTGGTTACAGTAAGTTATGAGTAAGCAATTTAACTCAATATTATGGACTATTTACTTAATTTACTTCAAATGGATATCATTTTTTTCCTAGCGGATATGTGGATTTAAAACTAAAAAGTTAATTTACTTAATTAAGGGCTTATCGGGACAGATCAAGTGTAGAATACATCTGTTAATTTAATCACGACATAGTTAGGTATTGTTTGTCCAGCATAACGGTCAGCCTCATGTATCTCCTCAACTAAAAGTAAGGTACTTATTTAAAGCTTGGTGAACTAATTAAGGGACTTTCACTAAGACCTGAAAACATTCCTTTGTTCATTCTGATGTTCAAAACTCGGAACTACTGTCGACAGTCAAGCGCCCTTTCCCACAGAACCTACCAGGGCCGCTTTATCAACTAGGCACTGTGCCTAGGGCCTACGGACTTTTCAAGGGTCTACGAAAACATGAACATAAAGTGAAAACAAGTAATGAATGCCAGTAAATTTAATTTTTTTTTTATTAAAGTAACTATTTATAACCGTGTGATATGAGCACCTGAGCAAGTCAAGCTGCAGTGCTGTATATCTGTAAATTATTGTATGTTAATGGGGGGGCGTTTAAAAGGTATTGTGCACCGGGCGCGAGTTAAGCTAGCTACGCCACTGCGACGCGCATGATGTAGCACCGGAATTACTACGTCATAGAGTCTGCATAGAATAATGAACAAAGCTGAAAGTTAATTTACATTACATTTCAAATCGCAAAGAAGTGCGGGTGCATTCTTGAAAAATATTAAAAATGAAGTCGGGAAGAGCCTACGACTATGAAAGTGCCTAGGGCCTACGATGACCTTAAAACGGCCATGGGACCAACTGTTCCCTTAAGACTTAGTACACTGTAAGGCTTATAAAAATGTAAAAAGATTTAGTAATAATCATCATCATATATCATATTATTCATTTCCAGTGTGCGTTAAATCAAAAGCGGAAAACAAGAATTCAAAATGGCGTCTTGCCAGCGTACTGATTCGAGAGATGTTTTTTAAAAATCTACAGTTTTGAATTGATTCTGCGGTTTTTAAACGTGAAAGCCAAATGCCAAAATGTAAAATAATTCCATTTAAATATTTTTTGGTTTGTTTTTGTGTATTTCTACAACATATTACATCTTTAAATTGTAATAAAATCGTGAAATTATCGGATCTGCCCGAAACCAAAAATAACCTAGTCTACCGATCAAACCTAAGGGAGGCTATTCAAAAAGCAAAATAAACCAAACAATATGCCGGTCTCTTCATCAGTCGAGAACATACGCACAGTGGAGCCTTTGCGAATCTTATTTTAACTGTAATTAACCACCACCAGTTATTTTATATAAAATGTCCATTTTAGGTCGACTACCTTTTATTTTATTTAACTGTCCTTTTTAGGGCTATTACCTTTTATTGTATTTAACGTTCCTTATTAGGGCCACTACCATTTATTGTGTCTTAACGGTCCTTTTTAGGGCCACTACCAGGCCACTACAATATTTTGAATCTTGAAAGCCCTTTTCAGGGCTAATGAAAATTTTACAATTAGCTTGAGTTCGCTTGCTAGCATGAGTTTAAATAAAAAAGTTCCTTTCAGGACCACCTAAAATTAAAGTTTATTTATTTAAGGTACATTTATAAGTAAAATATAAACATTGTTGAGGTTAATTCATAGTTATTAGTAGTTTAAAAAGTGCTGCAAATGTTTTGCGGGTACAGCTAGTATTCAATAATAGCTTACACTATATATTACGTATTTCAATGCAGCCAGAACACAGCAGTAAAGACACAAATGAGAGGGCTGTTCAGTGCCGGCCTTAGACATTTTTGTGATATAGGCAAGGACAGAAATGCCGCCCTTTTGAGTTTCATTTTTCTAAGAAAACTCTATACATGCTATTTATTCTGAATTAAATCCAAATTATGAAAATAAAATATGATATATTTATAGTTTTATTACTGGTCTTTATTCTTCACATTTTTTTTTTAATTTGGCAACTTTATAAAAGTTAAAGAAGAGTTTTAAGTATATGTAGTGTATTTTAGAAATTTTTTTTTTGCTAAGTTAAAAAAGTAATGAAAAATAAAAAAAAAATGAAATATCATGTTTATTAAGCATTAAAAAGATTGAAGAGAATTCAAGAAAAATATGCTTTTCTAGCTTTTGCAGAGGCAAACTCTTCAATTACTTCGGTCAGATCCAAATCTTCTGCAATCTTTTTCTCTATAGATATTGTAGCTAAACCAACAAAGCGATCCTGAGACATGGTAGAACGAAAATATGTTTTTATGAGTTTGAGCTTCGAAAAGCTTCCCTCTGCACTCGCCACTGCTATCGGGAGTGTAAGCGAAATTCGCAATGCCAAGTACACATTCGGAAAAAGAGCAACCAAGCCCATTCCACATAGATAGTATAATATAACTCTAGGCAACCAAGTCCATTCCACATAGATAGTCTAATATAACTCTAGGCAACCAAGCCCATTCCACATAGATTGTCTAATATAACTCTAGGCAACCAAGTCCATTCCACATAGATAGTCTAATATAACTCTAGGCAACCAAGTCCATTCCACATAGATTGTCTAATATAATTCTAGGGCTTGATTTGTCTGTAATTCTCCTTGATAAATCAAATAATTCATCGCACAGTTCTGTTGCATTAATGTCTGCTGAATCTTCGTTTTCAGATGTTAAAGCTAATTGAAGGTCCATACAATCTTTGAAAAAACCTCTCTTTTATCACATTTCTCCAGTTTTTAATGTCATACAAAAATCCAAATGAATCGCTATGAGATGTTAACTGCATAAATCGATCATTCACTGATTGAATTGCGGTATCCAATATCTGGTTTAAAAAAAATTTACTCTGTAATTCATTTCTGGCTCGAGAATTGGATCGTCTGAAACTTCATAGTCAAATTGTCTTTTTCTTAGTCGAGATCTGATTTGTATTTCCGTAGGTAAATTGCACTCAATACCAAATTGTTCAGCCAATGATTTAGCTGTTGTAATTTCTTTGGCAAAACCTTCATCTGTTCTATAATTATGGAGCATAGTTTTTGTTGCATTCAATTGATTTCGTTAAATCTTTTGCCAGATATATTGATCTCAAATAAAACATCATACCAAATCACTAATGAACAAATAAACTTGAAATCGAGCATTTTTGTGCAATTTCCTTAGCTTCTGCATGGGTCTGGGTTCCACGTGGTCCAGAAAGTGAAATGTCATCAGCGATTGAAACGAGTGCATCGTAAATTTGAACTGTTTGGTATCGAATTACCTTCACAGCATTAACTCGACGTATTGCGCATAACTTTTTAACAGTTAAAACTGCTGCCTCTTTGTTTTTGATGTATTCTAACAATACATTCGAGCGATGTGATGATGCAAAAAAGGTGTATATATTTTGAATTACCTCCAAAAACCAGACTGCTTCCAAACAACAGTTTACGCCATTATTCACCACCAAATTCAACGAATGCACATTGCATGGGACATAAAGGGCTTTTCGATTTAGCTATTTAAGTCTTGCTTGGACACCATTATGTATTCCCCGCATGTTGGCTCCGTTATCGTAGCATTGTCCCCTCATTTCATATAGACAAATGCCCGAATCTGACAGTTCTTTAAGTAAAATTTCCACCATACTTGCACCTGTAGATTTTTCAAGTTCTACGAATCCAATGAAGTGTTCATTGATAGAAACTTCTGAAGGTTTGTCATTTGTCGTTTCATTTGCTGTAACAAATCTAACAATCATTGTCATCAGTTCTTTGTGACTGACGTCTGGTGTGCAATCGAGAACTATAGCGGAATATTTTGTATTTTTGATCATTTATCATTTTCTGTTTTACCTTCTTACTTAACAGTTGAATGATCATTCTGATTTTTTTTCCTAAATAATGGTCATGAATTTCATCTGATTTTATTCGTTTTATATGTTCTTTCATTACCGAATCAAAGTCAGCAATAACTTCAACAATTTTCAAAAAAGTTTCCATTATGAGGTGTATATAACCGATCAGACAGCCCTCTCAGGGGTAAATTTTGAACTCCATGTACTCTGACCAAAGATATATTATATTATTCTTTCTAATACATCCTTCCAGTGTTTCTCTTCACGATTTATAGTTTTGTAGCGCTGATTCAATAGTTTTATTATTTGTTATCCTCATTTTCAGTTCTTTCCAATCATGATAACTGGTTAAATGATCTGGAGATTTTTTACGATGCTGCAATATACTTGACATTTTTCCAGTCACAACTGCCATGTGTTGCTAAGGCAGATTTACTCATATATTCTGTAGCAAAAACAATATACCTTATCTACTGACGTAGAATACATCATCAACCATTTCTCCGTTAGCCAGTTTGCGTGTATAGAGGTAATTAGAAAATTGTCTCCCACTTTCATCTTTTGGATAACCAGACTCAATTTGATCTGCTTTGGATCATGGTGAATAAGAAAACAACGAATATCATCACTTATATCTGGCCATTTAGGAGGATCCTCCATTATATCTGAATCTAATTTTGTTAAATGCAAAATAAGAAAATAATTTTGAAAATAGTGATGTCATAATAGTGATGAAATAACTTAAGATAGATCGTTAATCCACGTGACGTATTTGTTGTCGCCATTCTAAGCAATTTTGTGCTTTTATTTAATTCTACACTTTCTCAAATTATTCATTTTATTTTTAATTTTTATATTTTTCATTTTATTTTATTTTGCTGGAATTTGCCGCTCCTTGAAATAATGCCGCTCTAGGCAGCTGCCTATATCGCCTATACCTAAAGCCGGCACTGGGGCTGTTGTAACTAAATGAAGTATATTTTACTAAAACAGTGATTCCCTCTGGTGGATCTTGCCTAATTTAAGTTTGTCTGTAAAATGTAAATAAATTACCTGATCGATAAAAAACTGTTTATAACAACTTGTATCTATTTACTGCATCATATCCACCAAACCGAAATAATCATATGAATAAATATAAAGTTTTTTTTGTATTTAAAGAATTTAAATTTGAGATAAACACACATAGTTACACATTTCAGTGTAATTTGTTTATCTTAATATTGATCACAACGAGTGAGAAGGCTGCTGTTACTACTTGTCAACAAAAAAACAGCGAAAGTTAGGATGAAGTTAAAGATGACGATGATTTTAAATTTGATATTACTGTTTACTACGAGGAGCTTCTGTCAGAATGTTCGATGCCAGATAAGAAATTTGAAATCATAATATCAATTTAGAAGTAAAAGTTCATTGATCATTCACGAGTACGGAAAGATTTATTTCCATTTTTACAACCAACGTATAAATTAATATACTTTAATAAGAGATACATATAGTCATAAAAAGTAAATATTTATATAAGTTCACAGTAAAAGATTTATCTAAGAACAAACATGTGAAACTGAATGATATAAGTGATAACCTATCATACGACCTTTCATTTTACTGAAATAAACATCAATTGTTATAAATGTGGAATATACGACCATTGACAAGTGTACCCACCTCTTCATTTAGCAAATATCTCAGCTAGACTTTATTTTAACCATTGAGTTGATAGTTTTCAGCAAGACAGGTGTTATATTTTGCGTGTGTGTGTGTATGTGTGTGTGTGTGTGTGTGCTTGTGGAGGGCTAAAGTGATCATTCTCTAAATTGTTTTAGAATTGACATGAAGCATCCTACTCTGTTTCTGTAACTGGAATGCAAGATATATCATTTACTATTGTGTAACTATAGGGGGTGTTCATTACTTATGTCAAAGAAGTATTGGGGGGGGGTATCAAATTGCGTAAGACTGTGCATGTTGGAAAGTGTGTGAAGATGTTATGACGTCAACAGTGACGTATTTTAGAAACATGATCTGTGTCTGTCATGCTTAAAGATTAACTGGTTGACTGTGACGAAAAGGATATTAGCACATGTCCAGACTGGCCAGACCAGCAGAGCATGTACTGCGATTTGCCGTTTTTAGATTTACAGGCCTCGATGATAAAGTTTTTTTTTTCCTGAGCTCCCTCCCCCTCCTCAATTCCCTAACATTCTCTGCTATTTTACAACTAAGTCTTAACATTCAAAATATCAGTACTTTTAAAAATGTACTATAATAGTAGACGTTGCAATGATCATGACGTAGATACCATTGAAACTTATTGAAACTCCAACAGTAGAGGTTCTATATAAATTACTAATGGTCCACAAACATCTTTCTAATGACATTTTATTAATTTTAACAAATCTCTTAGCATTGGCGTGTCTTTAACTGACTCTAAAGACACAATAGTAATCATTACCATTTACACGTCAAAACGTACAAATTTAAGTGAAATCTTTCTTGTTTCGTCAACTGGTTTAAAACCTATTTGCATAAGTGGTCACCAGCTAAAGACTGGTGAGACAAAATGATTATCTATAGACTGGTGAGACAAATTGATTATCTATAGACTGGTGAGACAAACTGATTATCTATAGACTGGTGAGACAAACTGATTATCTATAGACTGGTGAGACAAATTGATTATCTTTAGACTGGTGAGACAAATTGATTACCTATAGACTGGTGAGACAAATTGATTATCTATAGACTGGTGAGACAAATTGATTATCTATAGACTGGTGAGACAAATTGATTATCTATAGACTGGTGAGACAAATTGATTATCTTTAGACTGGTGAGACAAATTGATTATCTATAGACTGGTGAGACAAACTGATTATCTATAGACTGGTGAGACAAACTGATTATCTATATACTGGTGAGACAAATTGATTATCTATAGACTGGTGAGACAAACTGATTATCTATAGACTAGTGAGACAAACTGATTATCTATAGACTGGTGAGACAAATTGATTATCTATAGACTGGTGAGACAAATTGATTATCTATAGACTGGTGAGACAAATTGATTATCTATAGACTGGTGAGACAAATTGATTATCTATAGACTGGTGAGACAAATTGATTATCTATAGACTGGTGAGACAAATTGATTATCTTTAGACTGGTGAGACAAATTGATTATCTATAGACTGGTGAGTCAAACTGATTATCTATAGACTGGTGAGACAAATTGATTATCTATAGACTGGTGAGACAAATTGATTATCTATAGACTGGTGAGACAAATTGATTATCTATAGACTGGTGAGACAAATTGATTATCTATAGACTGGTGAGACAAATTGATTATCTATAGACTGGTGAGACAAATTGATTATCTATAGACTGGTGAGACAAATTGATTATCTATAGACTGGTGAGACAAATTGATTATCTATAGACTGGTGAGACAAACTGATTATCTATAGACTGGTGAGACAAACTGATTATCTATAGACTGGTGAGACAAATTGATTATCTATAGACTGGTGAGACAAATTGATTATCTATAGACTGGTGAGACAAATTGATTATCTATAGACTGGTGAGACAAACTGATTATCTATAGACTAGTGAGACAAACTGATTATCTATTGACTGGTGAGACAAATTGATTATCTTTAGACTGGTGAGACAAATTGATTATCTATAGACTGGTGAGACAAACTGATTATCTATAGACTAGTGAGACAAACTGATTATCTATAGACTGGTGAGACAAATTGATTATCTATAGACTGGTGAGACAAATTGATTATCTATAGACTGGTGAGACAAATTGATTATCTATAGACTGGTGAGACAAATTGATTATCTATAGACTGGTGAGTTAAATTGATTATCTATAGACTGGTGAGACAAACTGATTATCGATAGAGTAGTGAGACAAACTGATTATCTATAGACTAGTGAGACAAACTGATTATCTATAGACAAGTGAGACAAACTGATTATCTATATACTGGTGAGACAAATTGATTATCTATAGACTGGTGAGACAAACTGATTATCTATAGACTAGTGAGACAAACTGATTATCTTTAGACTGGTGAGACAAATTGATTATCTATAGACTGGTGAGACAAAATGATTATCTATAGACTGGTGAGACAAATTGATTATCTATAGACTGGTGAGACAAATTGATTATCTATAGACTGGTGAGACAAATTGATTATCTATAGACTGGTGAGACAAATTGATTATCTTTAGACTGGTGAGACAAATTGATTATCTATAGACTGGTGAGACAAACTGATTATCTATAGACTGGTGAGACAAATTGATTATCTATAGACTGGTGAGACAAATTGATTATCTATAGACTGGTGAGACAAATTGATTATCTATAGACTGGTGAGACAAATTGATTATCTATAGACTGGTGAGACAAATTAATTATCTATAGACTGGTGAGACAAATTGATTATCTATAGACTGGTGAGACAAACTGATTATCTATAGACTGGTGAGACAAACTGATTATCTATAGACTGGTGAGACAAATTGATTATCTATAGACTGGTGAGACAAATTGATTATCTATAGACTGGTGAGACAAATTGATTATCTATAGACTGGTAAGACAAACTGATTATCTATAGACTAGTGAGACAAACTGATTATCTATTGACTGGTGAGACAAATTGATTATCTTTAGACTGGTGAGACAAATTGATTATCTATAGACTGGTGAGACAAACTGATTATCTATAGACTAGTGAGACAAACTGATTATCTATAGACTGGTGAGACAAATTGATTATCTATAGACTGGTGAGACAAATTGATTATCTATAGACTGGTGAGACAAATTGATTATCTATAGACTGGTGAGACAAATTGATTATCTATAGACTGGTGTGTTAAATTGATTATCTATAGACTGGTGAGACAAACTGATTATCGATAGACTAGTGAGACAAACTGATTATCTATAGACTAGTGAGACAAACTGATTATCTATAGACTAGTGAGACAAACTGATTATCTATAGACTGGTTAGACAAATTAACTATAGTATAGTGAGACAAATTTATTATATATAGACTGGTGAGGCAAACTGATTAACTATCGACTAGTGAGACAAATTGATTGATTATCTATAGACTGGTGAGGACAAAATCATTATCTATAGACTGGCGAGACAAACTGATTATCTATTTACTGGTGAGACCAAATGCTTATCTATAGACTAGTGCGACAAATTGTTTATCTATAGACTAGTGAGACTAATTGATTATCTATAAACTGGTGAGACAAACTGATTGTCTATAGACTGGTGCTCTTGCATTGCCGTACCCAGCTTATCTCGCGCCCGAGGCACAATACCTTTTTAACAACATTTTAGCGCCCCCCACATTAGAAAACCATGTAGTATTATTTTAAAATATACCATTTTGCGCTCCTTTTTAAGTAGCGTGTGGGGCATGATGCCCCCTCCTTGCACACCCCTCGCTACGCCTCTGTGCACTTGCAAAACATGGCATTTTAAAATTAAAAAAAAGTATGTGGTTTAGCAAAAACTTTGTGTTTGTTACTCGGTGTCGCTAGAGTAATTACATACATTATTATATTAGAGTTGAGATTTTACTAAATACATTCAACTGAGATATATAGAATTCTCACATTATTTGTGAAACAAGATTTTGTACATTGGTTTGTATTTTGTACTTGATTAAATTTTAGCGAAAATTGGTGACAAATAATTCATGGGGGGGGGGGTCTGAAGGACAGAATCAGTCACTGTTTCCCCAGTTAATATACATAAGGACTTCACTGGTTTGTTTGTGTTGATTGTGAGGGGGGAGGGTCTAAAGGACAGAATCAGTCACTGTTTCCCCAGTTAATATACATAAGTACTTCACTGGTTTGTTTGTGTTGATTGCGAGCGAAATGGTGGAAATGGTTTATTTCTTTATAACAAAAACAATATTGCACAAATTACAAAAGCCTCATGTTATACTATTACACACTAATTACAACTATTATGTGTAAGACTTACATCTAAAGCTCCTTTCAGTGAAGTTATTTGTTGTGCTGCTTGTACAATTCAAGCCAAGTGTAAATATTTACAAATCGTAACTCTTTGTTTGGCACAGGACCGGACGTATTTCCCATCTTTGTAAAAATCGGAAACATCCATTGGCAGTCATATTTCTAAGTGAATTGAGTTCAGTTACAAACTGAATGAATTGGTGGATTGTTATGATAGCAATGTAAAATAATATAGTACTTGGCTCAACACTATAAGCCGTTATTCAACACAAAAGTATTATAATAAATATAAAAGAGGTATGTCACATTTCAAACAACCCACCATTCCCTGTCATACTGTTTAATATTATAGATTCCCCCCATCATTATAGTACATAAATTACAATCTTGACAGCTATAATTGTCTATCAATAAATTTTACTGAGAGAGACGGTCTCAGCGGAACCCCGTTCGGATCAAATCAATTGTTCTGATTACTTTTGTTTTAAACATCTGTCCATGGTCACAGATAGTTAAATGTTCGGCTCTTTCTTAAACTCTAGAAATTCGTCATACACTGAATCACAGTTACTATGGATTATGAAGTGTTATGTAAACCCAGCTATCGCTCTTTATGGCATCGGCCAAAACTTTCTTATAGTTGTCATTTTAAATTCAAAGGGACTCGGCAAACTTTTTTAATTTACTTCTACTTGCTGTTATAGTGGCGGGAAATTTCAAACAATTTTTAACTCTAAATATTGCAGAATGTTATTTGAAGAGTATACTATAGGTAAGAGAATGTACCGGTACCCCGAGAAAATTATTTGTGTGATAAATAATATTATTATTCTTCAAATAATTAAACTTGCATTCGTATTTTAAGGGCTTTGGAGTCAATATGTTTTTCCTACAATATTTAATTTATTAAAATCTTAAATATTGCTACATTTGTTAACAAATCATTACATAGACAAGAGTTTTAACTTATCAGTTTATTTACCCTAGCTACCCTGGATCATTTACAAAACTCAATGTTTCACATGATCAATATTTTGTTTGACAAAAAATAATTGATGTCATATTTTATTCAGACGGGTGAGGAAAAAGTACTGCAGTTATTTTATTCATTCTATAATATATCTAATAATAAGTATTCACTACGTCTTCCTCATCGCTTTCTTTTGGACTTAACGTCTTCGGAATGATCAAAAGAATGTTTCCAGTCATGGTTCAAGTTACTGTTATATGTCACGTGATGCACTATGGTACATGGTGGGTGTGATAGAAGTGTGCCATGGATCGCGTTTAGCTAATAATGTTTAGGATTCATGAGATTTTATCTCATCTTTACAAAGACTTCACACGCACACACACACACTTACACATACAAACACAAACATATATATATATATGTATATATATATATATATGTATATGTATATATATATATATATATATATATATATATATATATATATACTTATAAGACGCATTTGTTGTCTGCTTGTCTGTCTGTCTGTCTGTCTGTTCCCTTATAACTCAAGATCCAGACAAAACAAATAAAGTGAAATTTGTTACACATATACATAATTACATGGGGAAGGTTATAGGACAGGTTTCGTTTCATCTCGATGGGTAATTTAATTGTAATTATTTTTTTTTTTTTTACTTTAGTATTTTACTATATTAAAGTAATCTCGACGGCGCCATAAATAAAATTCCTCTGTGACGTCATTCCCCGATGTTCGAATAGAACTTGCGCGCTGGTGCTGTATTGTGCCTTTGTGAATCAAAGAATTGTTGATGTTTTTTCATGCTCTCTGATTTGTACAGTTTGAGGAAGGTAAAGGAATGAAGAAGGATTTTAGAAGAAGTGTGAATCCATAATATATATATATATATATATATATATATATATATATATATATATATATATATAGAGAGAGAGAGAGAGAGAGAGAGAGAGAGAGAGAGAGAGAGAGGGGGAGGGGGAGGGAGAGATAAAGAGAGAGAGATATATAGAGAGAGAGGGGGAAGGGGAAGAGAGAGGAAAGGAGGGTAGGAGGGAGGGAGGGAGGGGGGAGAGAGGAGGGAGGGGATGGACAGAGGGGAGAAAAGAAGGGGGAGAGAGGGAGATGGGAGAGAGAGCAGGGGGAGCGGGAGCATGGGAAGAGGGAGAAAGAAAGGAAGGGAGGGAGAGAGGAGGTAGGGAGGGAGAGGGGATTGAGGGAGATGGGAGGGAGGTGGTAGAGGGGAGGGAGGGAGAGAGAGAGAGGGTGGGAGAGAGGGAGGGAGATAAAGAGAGAGGAGGGCAAAGAGGGAGAGAGAGGGAATGAAGGAGGGAGGAAGGGGGAGAGAGGGGGAGGGAGAAATGGAAAGGGGAGGGAGGGAGAAAGGAGGGAGAGAGGGGTTAGGAAGGGAGAGAGAGTGGAGGATGGGAGAAATGGGAGGAAGAGATAAAGAGAAAGAGGGGGCAGGGAGGGAGAGAGAGGGAAGGAGGAGGGAGGAGGATACATGGGGGGAGAGAAGGAGGGGGAGAGGGGAGAGAGGGAGAGGGATGGAGAGAGATGGGAGAGAGGGAGGGAGAGGGAGGGAAGGAGAAAGGGAGGGAGGGAAAGGGAGAGAGTGGGAGGGAGGGAGAGAGAGAGGAAGGGAGAGAGGGGGTAGGGAGAAAACAGAAGGTAAACAGAAAACCTTATTTTAAACCCGGGCAAAGCCGGGTACTTGCAACTAGTATATATATATATACACGCGCACGTACATTCACGCACAATCACACAAAAACACATCTACACACACATACACACAAAACACAAATCAATACACACACACATACACTCACACACATACACACAAACACACACACACATACACTAACTATATCTGATTAGACTGAATACATATTCCATATTGTTAAATTATTAACTAATTAATGTAAATACAGAAATACTTTTAGAGATGGACAGTTACAAATACAGCTGATTGATTGATGTCAATATTGATGTTAATATTATTATTGTTTGTTTATTGTTTAAGTTTAGCTACAGAGGAATTCAATAAATTCATATTTCAATAGTACAGTTTTTTTTATTTATACAGACGATTTCTAAAATCATATATGATATTTTGTCTCTCGATATTTTATATACCTAAAACCATTTATAACATTTTGCATATGAAATAAAAAGTCTAATCTGTCATTTGTGTTAACCAACACTTGGGTTTATCTGTGAGTGAGAGGATGTTCTTATAATTCCTTTTCACTATCCAATGTGATGATTTCAGACCCATTTCAATTACGACCCTCCGTTAAAGGGAGGCAATCATTACGACCCGCCGCTATTTGGAGACAAACCAAATACTTGAGAAGTTCGTTGACTTAGAAATGAAATTTGTTTACTTATTTTTTAAGCTGTAAAGTTGAGTCATAATGGTCCAAGTTGTCCTAGGGGCTTTTGAATGTCTGGTTATATCCCTGATGGTCCAATCTGTCCTAGAGGCTATTGAATGTCTGGTTATATCCCTGATGGTCCAAGTTGTCCTAGAGGCTATTGAATGTCTAGTTATATCCCTGATGGTCCAAACTGTCCTAGGGGATATTGAATGTCTAGTTATACCACTGATGGTCAAAGCTGTCCTAGGGGCTATTGAATGTCTGGTTATATCCTTGATGGTCCAAACTGTCCTAGGGGCTACTGAATGTCTGGTTATATCCCGTCCAGATATAAGGATGAAATGACGATAGGTCGATAGTGAATCAACAACTTCCAGTTCTACCTGAGAGGTTGTTTTTTTTAAATATTTATTGAATGAATCGAAACCCTTTCAGTTGAAATGGGCCAGAAATGGCCCAAGTTTCAATTAACTGAAGAATTCTGGTTAACTACAACTGTTATATATTTAACTATTGAAATATCATATTTTAAACAAATATTACATATATTTTTAGACAGTATATATATATATATATATATATATATATATATATATATATATATATATATATATATAATGTAATTGTAAAAGTAAAATTCTGAGAACAGTCGGATTAAATATTTTATACTCAATTAAACAAATTAAACCTTTTGACCTATAGGACCATTGTGTCAGATGAAGTGTATAATTGAAATGTTTCTATAGTCATGACATTTAGGACCATTGGGTCAGATGAAGTGTATAATTGAAATGTTTCTATAGTCATGACATATAGGACCATTGGGTCAGATGAAGTGTATAATTGAAATGTTTCTATAGTCATGACATTTAGGACCATTGGGTCAGATGAAGTGTATAATTGAAATGTTTCTATAGTCATGACATATAGGACCATTGGATCAGATGAAGTGTATAATTGAAATGTTTCTATAGTCATGACATTTAGGACCATTGGGTCAGATGAAGTGTATAATTGAAATGTTTCTATAGTCATGACATATAGGACCATTGGATCAGATGAAGTGTATAATTGAAATGTTTCTATAGTCATGACCTATAAAGAGATTGTGTAGCCAGCACAACCACAGCTGCCTAATGTTGGGTACTTGGTGAACTTTCAACGAATTTTCACCTTGACTTGAAAAATTTATTTTGGCTTTCACCGACAGAGAGCCCCGGGCCATTAGGTTGACAGTCAGGCGCTCTACACAACTCGACCATCCGTCCACCACTATATATATATATGGGAAAAAAGGCAAGAAACAGTTGCTATTAAAAAATGTCCATATTGATTTAGTATGGATTCCAGGGAATCAGTGAATTGTAACACTACATTTGTCTTTTACCTCCACCAGTATAGTACTTTCTCACCAGCGATGACCAATAATATCTCGTACCACAAACAGACTTAAAAAAATAACCTTCTACCTTCATTACCTTTAGCAGGTGACAAATTTATTTATAAGATAATACAGAACTGACCAACCCCTGTAGGTAAATATTAAAACAGTCAGCGATACAAAGTTTTAAAAGAAAAAAAAAATTATATCCACAGAATAACTCTAGATATATTTATTACTATTATAAAGAAGTTCATATTGTTAAAACTTGGTAATAATGAAATGAACACTTAAATTTACACAAGTTACTCAATTTTTACAATTATTGTTCAAACAATGTGAGAAAAAACGACAATAAACTAAACCTAAATCTACTGTCATCAACACCAGCCGGCAAATTATCAGCTTATGAAAATTATTCTATATAGGCCCTACAGATCACAAGATTAATCCTTTATTGTTTAAAAATTCACCTAATTAGTAAAGTTGTTCTAATTTTTTCCCATTTGCAATATTAATTTATAATTTTTTCCCGTTTTTTAAAATTTGAAACCTAAGTTCTGACTATCGTTGATTAGATATGGCTAGTGACAGCTGTTATACTCAATGATATATTTAAGAAAAGTAATTACAAATTTGATAAACGTAAAGACAAAAAATAAAGTTTATAGGAGACAACTGAAAATTGACTATTACAAATATATATTTTAGGGATTATTTCCCTTTGATAAAGAATTTACGTAGTCTTGTATTTTTTTTTACTAAAAGCTTAAAAATATAAATTCATTTAAAATTAAGTCTAATTAATTCTATGTTGATTATTTATTTAAATATTATTTATTATTACTGAACTGAACAATTTACTTTCAGATATGTTCAGTTTTACACTATCTGATTAATGCAGTCGACTGTGCACCCATTTTCGATATTTAATTGTTTATTACATTTAAAAAAAATATTTTTTTCGTTCCTTTGGTTTATGACGTTACAATTTGTTTATTTATTTACTGTAAACATTTAATAAACAAATGAAAAAAAAAACATGACGTGACAGAAATAAACAAATATAAACAATAATATTGGCCCATTGAAAGTTTTATTGAAAATATTTGAGTCCAGACACATTAATGTACAGAAGATAAACAACATTAGAATAAATAAATATATTGATGACAATAATAAACAAACAACAAATGTTTATGTTGATGACATAATATAATAGAATGACATACAAATAAAATACAACACCGCCATATTGTTTGTTTACAAACAACTCAATAGACATAACCAGTCCCGCTGTAATTAAGTTCAGAATTTAAACTTCCACTGTGAACATGCTGATAGAACCACCCACCATCACCACCTCTATACCCCACACAATGAACTTTGGCTCCACTACTACCTGGACATGTACATGTTGTGTAGGTATATTTATTTAATCCAACACCCACCTTGTATTTGTCCACCCAGTGACCAACACTGACCTGTTTCCTACATCCATGAGGATGTGACACTATAAAGTTCAACTTGTCCACACGTCGAGATTTTCTGTATTTGTTCCTGACTTTCTTCCAGACTTTTTTATAATGTCTCCACAACCTGTTCAGTTTATCTCCCAGATTTGTGTCACATGTCACACATCTCAACCAACACAAGTCTCTCTTAATGTTTACATCAACAACACTGACCTGATCAACACTGACCACTGGACTGTCATCTCTATCATAAAACAATCTCAAGGACGTGTGGCTGGCTTCAATGTCATCAAACACTACATGTGTGGCTGTGTACACATTAAACTCCCACCACACGTGGCTGGCTGTGTCTGAATGTTTACATTTTGTACACCAACATGTTGTGTAGTCCCAATGTTTATCTCCATATATATCTCTATATCCATCTGTAAACTTGTACACTCTACACACCATTCCACTTCCTGTTCTCCAGTTTTTGTCTCTCATGTTGTAAAATGGATATGAAACTTTTGTCTTTGGCCAAAACTTTGGTCTGTGTGGACTGGTCATTTTAACATCAACTCTGACTGTCAGGTCAGCTGTAACTTTGATGAGTTCATACAAATCATTGTCACGATGACCTTCAGGTAGATGGTTTAAGGTGAATGTATCAACAGGTATAAACTGTCTATGACCTGGATTCTTCTTACAGTCACTATAATGTTGGTATAGATCAGCTTCTCCACCTTCTGACACCTGAGTTTCATGATCACCTGGAAAAGAGAAATCAACTTACAATTGACTAGTAAAATATATTTCAACATGCTGAACATTACAATATCAAAGATGTCAAATCCACATATTATGTCTGTTATATTGACACAATGTAAACAATTTTAATAAATTGAGTTTGGTTTTACCATAAAGTTTATTTTCCATTGTCTGAATTTCCCTGTCCACTTATTGACTTTAGACCTCAGCTGTAAAACAATTTAAGTCTGAAATAAACAAAGCAATAATTCATATAAATAATATTATAGTTTACAAATGAAAATATCTCTTCTCAGTCTAGTTAACTTAATAAAGTGATCTCAATATAAAATTACATTTAAATGAAAACATAGTAGAAATCAACACAGAATTAATCAAATAAAAAATTACCATTAAAAAATCTTCTAATATTTCAGTCATTCAATTTTCCACCTGAGTTGTTTTGATCACCTGGAGATACAATAAATAAACTTTATTAAACAACAAGTATTTGTCTTTTGAACTTGAAAGTATAATTAAAGGGGTAAAAAAATGCAAAAATTAGAAATTCTTTGAAAATTCCAAATATTTACTGAATTATTGTTTGTTATTATGTTTTACATTCTGCTCTGGTCATGTCAATTAAACTTACATTTTTAATTGAAAAGATTCTTTTTTTTTAAGCCATAGTGAAGCATTTATACATTCATAAATTAATAAAATAGAATAATTTTACTTTCTCGCTACTGCTTTTAATAAATATAATTATACCAGTTTTTCAAAATCAATGTGTTATACTTTTAAAAACTTAAACATTTTTGTATCAACTTGTTAACAATTAAATACTTATAAAATTAGAATCAAAAGTTGAGGCAAATTAATTAATAAAAAAGTTTAAAAGTGATAAATGTACACTAGTTTACAAAACATTACAATTTTCATTAAAGAGTTCATTTATAATATACAATTATGACATACTAATTGAGATAAATAATAGGCCAGTGGTCCTCAGAGTAAGTATTGTTACCCACTGGTGGGTTGCAAGCGAATTTCCAATGGGCTTTTATGAAATTTCAATTTAAAATGATCAATAATCTATTAATTCCTAATTAAAACAATATTTCTCTTTACTTAACCAAACTAAATGTTTGTAAATCTACAAAATAAAAATGACTATAGAGACATATGCTACATTTTTTAGAGCTACACAGTGTATAAGTACACATGTATATTATTTTTTTTCCTAACTCTATTAAATATATTTCTATATCCTTACATTTTGCTTTGCAGATAGGTTATGAAAAATATCTTATATTATGGTGTGTTACAAAAGTAAAATAGTTATTAAAGTTATTTTCTAAGCTTTAAGTTTGAAAACCATTGTAAATATTGTAATAGACAAAACAAATAGGTTCTAATTTAAATGTTTGATCAAATCATTCATATATAATTATATGGTCATATGTAAAAAAACATACAAACAAGGGAACAATAAAATTAATGTAATAAAAGAAATATTTTTTGAAAAAATAATGTAGACACATAGTTGAAAAAAAATTATAAATTCATAATGCTGAGAATAACAATTACAAATTAGAAAATTTAATTTGAAAGAAATTTGAAAACTTAAATTCAAATTAATAAATTGAGCTGAGAAAGAATAAAATTAAGGAGAAATAAAAATCTTATTATTTTAAAAAGTTTAGAAAATACAAATAAATAAATTACACCTTAATTTTAGCCAATATATTTTTTATAGCATTTTGCAAGTTTTAGATTTTTTTTTTTCTAACATGAATAAATAAATAGAATAAAATTTTCTCTTAAAAATAATTAATAATGAATATTGAATACTGTTACTGTTAGAGTGTCAGTGTGATAGGCCTACAGTTAGTGATCGGTTCATAGACTTGCCGGTTTTACCGACTTGCCAATACAAAGTTTTAAGTTATTTTAATTTTAAAAAAATATAGTTTATCATAAATTATTTGACTAAAATTCAACCATTTAATAAAAAAAACATTCATTTCGATAGTTTTTAAACTTAATATATCGACAGTTTGCCAAAGAAAAAGTGAAGATGTCGATAAAAATCAGTTATTTTATGCACGACGCAGCACGAATTAAGTTATTGATACAACTGAAAATTTATTGCAACGAATAAAAACTAGTACAAAATGCATGCTAGGTTAGCATAATAAAATTTTTCTAACATCTAATATTTTTTAAACCTACATATTCTAATAAAATTAAAAGATTAATAAATATTGAATTAACGAGTGTCTGTTTCGTTTTGTGTTTACATAACAGAAGTAAAACAACATGTTTTATTTGAATATAGAGCGTAAGGCATACATTTATAGGTCATTCAAAATTAACATAATTATACTGTGTATATGGGTATCAATAGGTCTACGTACTGTTGAAAATGGGTTATATTTATTATTATCACGTTTTTTGCATTCATTTTATTTACATTTAAACATAATTTATCCAGTAGTGAGAAAGACAGTAAACCATATTCACGATGTTTATAATGTAAATGAAATAAGAAGATTAACTAAATGGTCTGACCTAATAAAGGATGATAGTCACCAATGTATCGTCTGCTGTAAATCTTACTGTCAGTGCTGTGATAGTCCAACATTGATAGACATGTTCAATATCCAGATTATCAACATTGTATAGTATAAATATTTATAAATAAAAATGTATTAACCAAACAATGCTTATTTTAAAAAACTTGGAAGACTTTACACGACACAAAACAACAAACATACTTTTAGTGCAACATTTTCGATTACCTGCCGTCCATTGTATTTTTACATCTCATTTGATACCCTTTTTGAGATTACAATCGATTACAATTACTTCTACATACAATGATGATCGAGAGATTCTCTATGTGTATTTCTTTAAACAACATAACATCATTTGTATGTATATACAACTAAATGTAAGTTTTTGTATTAGCCACCATAACTATTGACTTTTTTGTTTAAGGGTAAACAGTTGTCAGGTGAAATTTCATAAAGTTATGTCGATTTTTTTGAATGACTTATGTCAAGGGATTTGTTATTTCTATCATGAGTCAGCTCTACTCTATTAAATCTGTACAAACCATTTACATTCTAGCAAATTGTATTGAAATACATTACTAAAATATTTTAACCAAAATGTCCTTATTTCTAATGGCATGTTAGTTGACTGGACCTTAGGGTACCAGGAAGAATTGGAATGAAGAGGTATAACCGAATTATGCGCCTATGTTAAAGAATACAAAAGACAACAATATTCAACTAGACTGAGTCATATTAAAATGTCTAACTAGACTGAGTCATATTAAAATATTAACTAGACTGAGTCATATTGAAATGTTCAATAGACTGAGTCATATTAAAATGTTCAACTAGACTGAGTCATATTGAAATGTTCAACTAGACTGAGTCATATTGAAATGTTCAACTAGATTGAGTCATATTGAAATGTTCAACTAGACTGAGCCATATTAAAATGTTAAACTAGACTGAGTAATATTAAATGTTAAACTAGACTGAGTCATATTGAATGTTCAACTAGACTGAGTCATATTAAAATGTTAAACTAGACTGAGTCATATTGAAATGTTTAACTAGACTGAGTCATACTAAATGTTAAACTAGACTGAGTCATATTAAAATGTTAAACTAGACTGAGTCATATTTAAATCGTCAACTAGACTGGTCATATTGAAATGTTCAATTAGACTGAGTCATATTAAAATGTTCAACTAGACTGAGTCATATTAAAATGTTCAACTAGACTGAGTCATATTGAAATGTTCAACTAGACTGAGTCATATTGAAATGTTCAACTAGATTGAGTCATATTGAAACATTCAACTAGACTGAGTCATATTAAAATGTTTTGTTTATGAAACAGCTGCCGCCGTCCAGCAATTAGTTTAACCTTCATGTACTTGATGCACTTCACACTAGACACATTTTGATTGGTTACAAGTTGATGTAAATCCATAATAAAGTCCAATACAACATTGTAAGCAATCAGGGGGACTTGTATACATATTCAGAGTCTTATGTATAGGCGAACTTGACGTCTTATGGTCCCCCCCCCCCACTGTTAAGGTATTTTTTCGTCAGTCAAAAGGAAGGGCAATCTGGACCCTATTCATGGGCCCCGTGAAAAATGTTTCAATAGTTGAAGGTTTTCAGGGGGACCTCAGAATTAAAACATTATTTGGGGCCTAATGTCTACAAGAGGCGGCCTAATTTTTCGTTCTTGCGTAACTCCCCCACCCGCCAATTAAAAATTGCCCTGCTGAGGGCCACTATTTATTAGGGCCCCAAATGTAACTTTGATACGGGACCCCCAATGTACCTTTGTCTAGGGCCCTATAACGTATGAACTGTTCACGAGCCGTGACTAGACCATATTATTTTCGCGCCTCTTGGTATTTTGTAAAACATTAATTATAAATTATTTACTTAGACTTCCTGAACTCAACATAAGAATGAAGTAGAGAATAGTAGAGATACTTTAAAAAATGGACACATGTAGATAGTCATTCAAATGTGGTTTTGTAGTCTTTTTAATACAGTCTTATATTTTAAAAATGTCATTGGACAGATAAGTCAATGGGAGTTTTTTCTTTCTGGCACATTGGCAGAGGTATTAGTCACAAACAAGTTTGTCTGGCACATTGGCAGCGGTATTAGTCACAATGTAATGTACACTACCAAACTGTCTGTTATATTGAGAGATGTAATGTACAATACTAAACTGTCTGTTATATTGAGAGAGATGTCGCGTACAATACTAAACTGTCTGTTATATTGATATGTACGTACAACACTGAAACTGTCTGTTATATTAATATGTAATGTAAACTACTAAAACTGTTAAACGAGATGTAATGTACAACACTAAAACTGTCTGTTATATTGAGATGTAATGTGCACTACTAAACTGTCTGTTATATTGAAATGTAATGTACACTATTAAAACTGTCTGTTATATTGTTATGTAATATACACTACTAAAACTGTCTGTTATATTGATATGTAATGTACACTACTAAAACTGTCTGTTATATTGAGATGTAATATACACTACTAAAACTGTCTGTTATATTGAGATGTCATGTACAATACTAAAACTGTCTGTTAATTGAGATGTAATGTAGAATACTAAAAGTGTCTGCTATATTGATATGTCATGTACAATACTAAAACTGTCTGTTATATTGATGTGTAATGTACAACACTAAAACTGTCTGTTATATTGATATGTAATGTACACTACTAAAACTCTCTGTTATATTGTTATGTAATGTACAACACTAAAACTGTCTGTTATATTGAGATGTAATGTGCACTACTAAAACTGTCTGTTATATTGAGATGTCATGTACACTACTAAAACTGTCTGTTTATTGAGATGTCATGTACACTACTAAACTGTCTGTTATATTGAGATGTAATGTACAACACTAAAACTGTCTGTTATATTGATATGTAATGTACACTACTAAAACTGTCTGTTATATTGCTATGTAATGTACACTACTAAAACTGTCTGTTTATTGAGATGTCATTACACTACTAAAACTGTCTGTTATATTGAGATGTAATGTACACTACTAAAACTGTCTGTTATATTGAAATGTAATGTACACTACTAAAACTGTCTGTTATATTGTTATGTAATGTACACTACTAAAACTGTCTGTTATATTGAGATGTAATGTACAATACTAAAACTGTCTATTTTTACCTGTTTTACCAACTCCATTTTGACCTAAGATCACAACTCTGAATGACCTGGTTTTTGAATTGATGAGATTCATCTTTTTGAAGAGAGTAACTGGAGATGTCATGTTGACCTGAATCTTAAAGAAACATGTTAAAGAAATATGGCATTATACGTTAGAGAAATATGACGAAATATGTTTACTCGGTAAACTAATGATTCACTGCAGTGAAGTCTACTTATTTACATTTTAAACATCAAGTTTGTTGCTCTTGGATGGCGATAATAAACAACACTCACAGAAACATACTCACAGAAATACACTCACAGAAACATAGTCACAGAAATATACTCACAGAAACATACTCACAGAAATACACTACAGAAACATAGTCACAGAAATATACTCACAGAAACATACTACACAGAAATATACTCACAGAAATACACTCACAGAAATATACTCACAGAAATATACTCACAGAAACATACTCACAGAAACATACTCACAGAAATATACTCACAGAAATACACTCACAGAAACATACTCACAGAAATACACTCAAGAAATATCACAGAAATACACTCACAGAAACATACTCACAGAAATACACTCACAGAAACATACTCACAGAAATATACTCACAGAAATACACTCACAGAAATACACTCACAGAAATACACTCACAGAAACATACTTACAGAAATATACTCACAGAAATACACTCACAGAAATATACTCACAGAAACATACTCACAGAAATATACTCACAGAAATACACTCACAGAAATATACTCACAGAAATACACTCACAGAAATATATTCACAGAAATATACCACAGAAATATACTCACAGAAATACACTCACAGAAATATACTCACAGAAATATACACAGAAATATACTCACAGAAACATACTCACAGAAATATACTCACAGAAATATACTCACAGAAATATACTCACAGAAATACACTCCACAGAAATACACACACAGAAATATACCAGAAATACACTCACAGAAATAATACACGCACAGAAATACACTCACACAAATACACTCACAAAAATAATTTATTGTTGTTACATACTGATACAGTGAACATGTTCTGAAATTCTTCTTCTCTAAATGTTCAAACAGTTTAGTATTTTGTAAAGCATGTAAAAGAAACATGGTAAAAAGGTTTGGCCTGTAATTATTAACGGTGACCAGACATCCTAATTTACTATAGACCAGAAGCAGATTCAACGGCCCACTTTGTGAGCACTCTGATACATGACTTCAAAAGTGCCACGAATACATCAGGTTAACACCTGTATAATTATTGCCTCTCTACCTTTCTGATTATTAAGGCCGTAAATTTACTTCTGAGCTAGGGGCCCAAACCTACCCAGACCCCTCCCCCGGGACATGGAGACAATAAGAATCGTGGTAAATGTTGATTTATAAACCAGTTTGCAAATCGATATTATTCAGATTCATTTTAAAATGTAAAGTTGTCTTATCACTCACATCTTTCTACATTGAGACATTATAATAAAAGGTTTGACTTTTTATTCCGGATTCAAGAAATGATGTTTTCTTGTGAAGTAACTGTCATATTCATTTGTTTGAAAAAAATATCAATTTAAATGATATTTTGAGCTACAACAGTCAAATTAGCAAAATGTTTTGACGTTTTACGGGGCATAAAAACGAAGAAGTGGGAAAAAAATCATAATAACAAAGGCTGATCTTTATATTAAGGGATTTTTTGTAGCAAATTTTTCAATAATTTTGAATGTGAATTTTCCACTCTTTTTTCAAACTTTTATTAAATCTATTCGATCGAATAACAGATAGAATAGAAATATCAGCAAGCTTGTGCGGCATTTGTCAAGATTTTGATTTCACTGTGCAGTAAGTCATTATTTTAAAATTTTATTGAACTTTTTAGTGACAGGAAACAAAAAACTGGCTGCTTTTTTTTTTTTAAACTGTAATTTCTCTGTCTGTCTCTCTCTCTCTCTCTCTCTCTCTCTCTCTCTCTCTCTCTCTCTCTCTCTCTCTCTCTCTCTCTCTCTCTCTCTCTCTACTTTTTCCCCCCCAATGTCTCCAAGCCATAATTCCATAAAATATTTCCTGCTGCTGAGACTATAGGTTTGCTGTAAAAAACACGTGATTTGCCTTGGAAACAACAAAATGATATTTTATAAACAATAGTAACACCAACCTAACAGATCCTTTCAAAATAATTTTACAGGTATTACTACTAATACATTTCATACAGGTATTACTAATACATTTTCCATACAGGTATTACTACTAATACATTTCATACAGGTATTACTACTAATACATTTTCATAGTTTTAGTGTTATGAATTACTTCAACATAAAATCTCTGAGAGAATGAATACAAAAATATGTAGTCATTAAGCTACAGATATCTTCAGATACAAATCAAAGGTCTAGCTATAAATGTATTCAACAAATGACAAATGAGAATAAGTTATTACTTATGTGTTTCCTATTATTCCCCCCATCACCTGGGGTTTTTTTCGAAATTTTCAGGAATTATTTAAAGGTGCAAACAATTTTTTTTTTTTGCTTGCAATTTTATATCTGCCTCCGTACCCCCACCTCCCAGGCCTGTATCAGTGGAGGGGGTGGCTCTAATATAATAAAAAAAAAAGTTTGAACATTTTACTTAAATGTAGGCAGTAGGCATATATAGAAAACGACCAACACCTGTAAACCGAAGTGGAAATAACAACAAGATATATTATTAACCTAAAATTTAGAACGCATATAAAGCTTCATTACCTTATATTTCAGTTCTGTAAGGGTCAAAGTTTATGTGGCTGACACAAAAGAGTTCTGCTTCAGTCTAAACAACTAAACACTGTACCACCGAGCCCTGTCAACTCACACTCCGTGCCCAATCAACCAGTTACCGTAAACATTTCAAAATGTGTCGATGGGGCAATGGATCATTTGTGATGAAATCATTTTGAAATGATGTAACATAAATATCAAACCACGGCTTTGATTATTTTCATCAACAGTTATCTCATACAATTTTTTTTTAAAGTATATACATTTCTTCACGTTTTATTTTTTTTTAACAAATGAAAATGTTCATTTCAATGCAAGCTGTTGGCCTATTAGTTTCCATTTAGCTGCATGAATCTATAACTGTTAAAAATAGACTGACACTTCTCCACTCCCCAAACACGTCATGCATTCCTGTGACAGTGTGGGTGTGTGACATTATGATTTTGTGTGACAGCTTGGATGTGTGATGTTGTTATTGTATATGACAGTGTTAGTATGTGACAGTAAGTGTGTGGAATATTTTGATTATATATGACAGTGCCAGTGTGTGACAGTGTGGGTCTATACGAGTGTGAGTGTGACAGGTGGGTGTGTGACAGTGTGGGTATATACGCGTGTGAGTGTATGACAGTGTGGGTGTGTGACAGTGTGACTATATACGCGTGTGAGTGTGTGACAGTGGGTGTGTGACAGTGTGACTATATACGCGTGTGAGTGTGTGACAGTGTGGGTGTGTGACAGTGACTATATACGCGTGTAAGTGTGTGACAGTGTGACTATATACGCGTGTGAGTGTGTGACAGTGTGGGTATATACGCGTGTGCGTGTGACAGTGTGGGTATATACGCATTTAAGTGTGACTATATACGCGTGTGAGTGTGTGACAGTGTGGGTGTGTACAGTGTGACTATATACGAATTTGAGTGTGTGACAGTGTGGGTGTGTGACAGTGTGACTATATGAATTTTAGTGTGTGACAGTGTGACTGTATACGCGTGTGAGTGTGTGACAGTGTGGGTGTGTGACAGTGTGACTATATACGAATGTGAGTGTGTGACAGTGTGAGTGTAAGATATAGTACATTGATCAGTGCGACCCATTCAGATGACCTTTGTATATAAAGTAAAACAGTTAAATATTTTTTAACTTGGTGTAAATGCTACATCTGGCGATTCCATGATTCATCCGTCTCACACTGCACCTGTCACAACAACTCACCACGTGAAACAGCTGGCAGAATGACGACTCAGTTTTGGTTATTGCAAGTTTTTTCTCGAATTATGAGTGAACAAACGTTTTTAACACGTGAGTGTTGGTGTGTTCGACTTTTAGATGTGATGGAACGTTTGACAATGGCCATACCGATAGATAATAGAATATACCCGTTTAGAGAAATGGATGATAGAACGTTTGACAGTGGCCATACCGATAGATAATAGAATATACCCGTTTAGAGAAATGGATGATAGAACGTTTGACAGTGGCCATACCGATAGATAATAGAATATACCCGTTTAGAGAAAATGGATGATAGAACGTTTGACTATGGCCCTATCTAATAGATAATAGAACATACCCGTTTAGAGAAGTGAACTATAGAGAACGACAGAAACAGGAATTAGAAAAGTACAGAAATAGAATATTCCAAAGAACCTAAATCAAATTCAGAATAGAACAGAAAAATCAGTAGCTCTTATCAAGTCTATTACTATTACCATGTTACCAATTTATTCAGAAATTATTTTCTGCTTTTTTAGTACGCAAGAAAAACGTTGTTTTTTTATAAAATATTTTTTTTATAATGCAATTTTTATTATCTAAACCAGACAAAACTATGCCATATTGTTTGCAATAGTAAAAGAATTACAGTACACAATAAATTAATTCTTACAGATAAAACTTTAAATGGTTTAGTTCTATTCGGTGGAAGATAATTACAGGAAGTAATTCTAGCCTCTCCTTAGATGTATGTTGCCGACATATGAGGCGTAGGTAGACATTTTTGTGGTCCTCTATGACAACCTTTTCATCATAATGACAAAATGTCTGTCTGATCAGAATTAATTCAATGTTTTACTGATAGCCGTTCCTATGGGTCGAAATTGGGTGGATGGCCGGATTGTGGGTCGGAAACTAGGGTAGATGGCCGGATTGTGGGTCGGCAAACTAGGTGGATGGCCGGATTGTGGGTCGGAAAACTGGGTGGATGGCCGGATTGTGGTCGGAAAACTAGAAGGCTGGCCGGATTGTGGGTCGGCAAAATTAGGTGGATGGCCGGACGTGGGTCGGAAAACTAGGTGGATGGCCGGGTTGTCAGACGGTGCCCAATAGTTGCATGCGGTGGCCTTACCAACACTTTACCAAGGTAGAGGCACTGTGGATAATCCAGTGCCGGAAATGGAAAATAGTTTAATAAAAGGACTAGTATGGTGACTAAGATTGTTTTCCTTATCGTTTTCATTTCTGCGCTAATTTGTCTGACTCATTGCTATTTTAGAGCTCTCTTTTAAAACATCAACATAAAATGACATTTTAGAAGTAAAAGATATTGCTATAAAGATATTGCTAGAAATGTGGTACGCGATGTCATATAAACTTGTTATTAATGTGACACTACGTGCAATGTAGTATATAGGAGCGTGGCCCACCTCATTGTCACCAGCTAATGGGGTTAATCACTGTTATATAGTAGGCCTACAAGTATGAAGAAAGAATTAAACAAAAAGGGACTAATTATATTGAAATGTTATCGATAACAGCAAACGTGAACTGCCACCGAGTGGCGGATCTTCGTTAGGATCTCTAAGACTGTGATCCGGGCCTTACCTGTTAAAGATATGAGCTGCCTCTGTAGACATGGTTCATTGTGTGAGTACGTTCAGTCATGTAATGACAAAGTCTCTGTATCCAATTAAAAGTGCTAATGAACAACACGGCGCCGTTTGTTGACTCAAGCCTCACGGTGTGAAATATTTGTCAAGGTCAATACCTTGTCAACTTCTCTTCATTACTGACAGGTTTCTTTTTAAAATACATCACAAGTCTGATGCTATCGTTCAAGGGTTGACCTTCTGCCGCAGATGTGTAGGTCACGTTTATATGTGTGTCTGTGTGTGTGTGTGTGTTGATTTTAAATAAAAGTAAGTTTGTATTATGTGTCGAAAGTGAGATACGTGAAGAGAAAAACCGTTAGAATTATTGTGTTAACGTCAAATGTTGCTATTTTGGCTTTAATTAAGGAGTCATTATTGAGATATAATGGGTTAAAGAGACATTTGTCAATTGTTACTGGGGTAATCAGTCAAATAATTGCACATGTTTGCTTTCCATTTTAACTTGATAGTATCCATTAATAAAGACTAGTGTATGTGTTACGGTCATCGCTTATGCTAGCCGGCCAATGTATTGTCAGACATTGGTCGGCCTATGTGATCATTGGCTTGTGAGTCAGCCTATGTGATCACTGGCTCTGTGTGGCAGGCCAGTGTATGAGAGGCTATTGCCGTATTGGTCGGCCTATGCGATCATTGGCTCGGTGTGACAGGCCAGTGTATGAGAGGCTATTGTCAGACATTGGTCGGCCTTTGTGATCATTGGCTCGGTGTGACAGGCCAGTGTATGAGAGGCTATTGTCAGACATTGGTCACCTATGTGCTCATTGGCTCGGTGTGACAGGCCAGTGTGATGAGAGTTGTCAGGACATTGGTCGGCCTATGTGATCATTGGCTCGGTGTGACAGGTCATTGTGAACAGACAAAAAGAAACAGAGAATTATCAAATATGAACTTTTTGAGTCTGAGAAAACTATAAAGTAAGAGAAGTTAATTGAAAATAAACTCGACCCTGGGTGGGCCGACTGCTTTAGTTTGATGAACAGATTTGAATGTCAGACATTGGCCGGCTGGGCAAACATTGGCCGGCTAGCAAACATTGGACCGTAACATAAACAATTAACCCAAGCATAGTTTGTTTCTAATAGTCGCATTGTAAGATTGTGCAAACAATATTATCCAATCAAACTGTTTTTTTTATCACAGTCCTTTCTCTGGCGGTAGACAGATTTTATGAAATTGGACAACAATTTTCACTAACTACTCGAAGCCCAATCGATTTGAAATTTTGGAAGATTTCTGTATTCTCTTTGACAATGCATTATTTTTAAAATGTTCGTGTCAATGAATTACATTCGAATTATATATATATATATATATATATATATATATATATATATATATATATATGTAATTAAAATTATTAAAATGGCTTAGATGATACAAATATTTGTTTGAATTTTATTGACTAAATAAATGAAATAACAATTTCTTATTGGGGCTGTTCCTTATCCTTAAATACATAATCGTCTAATCCGTGTGTCTACCTGGCAGGTAGTTTTCATATCGTGCGGTGTATGCGTTGTAATCCTGTGTCTCCCTCGCAGGTAGTTTTCATATCATGCGGTGTTTGCGTTAAACCACGTGTCTCCTCGTAGGTAGTTTTCATATCGTATTGTGTTCTTGGCAATAAAAGCCAAATGTTATTTTCTATTACAGTATTTCATACATTTCTTTGTTATTTCTGTTCATATCTTTATTCTGTTCATGGCAATAAAGGCCACATTATTTTGTATATTTCTTTTTTATCGCTTCTGTCGATTTCGTTCAGCCAGCTTCAGCAGGCTTTTTCTACTAGTTAGCTTATAAAAGCGTGGGCGCCAGAAATAATTAATCCATAATTGGTTCTCAAACTTTCTTTTAGTCAACAAAATTGAAATAAATGTTTGTATGATAATTCATATTAATAGGCCTACAAGTTTGTTTGTTTTTTAAGTTTATATATATATATATATATATATATATATATATATATATATATATATATATATATATATATATATACATACATACATTCATATATTTTCCTTGTTTATCTTTTTTTTTAAGTTTTAAAATATTGTTATTTCTATTTCTTTAGTATCAAATAAAGTTTTTGGTTGTCAAGGTGATCTATTAAAAGATTTCTTTGTCAACTCTCTGTAATAGTCAGCATATTTATATTTTCAGCAATTGTGCTAAATATTATAATGAATTCCCAAGTATTTCAGCAATTCTGTGCTAAACATTATAATGAATTCCCAAGTATTTCATCAATTGTACCAAACATTAAAATGATTTCCCAAGTATTTCAGCAAATGTACTAAACATTATAATGAATTCCTAAGCAAGATAATCATCTCTCATGTTTATAATTTACTTTATTTTTACCATATCCATTGAAACAATAAAGAACCAAGTGATTCAAGATTTCTAAGAGCTCTACGTCCAAATATACTACATAGAAATCCACTGCATTCATTTGGGTCTTTCAGTGTGAGCTGTGCACTCAGGCAGTAGACCTCTGTATCTGTTTCCTTGTCCAGAAGATCAAATGAACTCTGTAATCCTGGAAATAACGGGAAAATGTATTCAATTGTATATGTGTGTGTGAGTAAAAGTTTCTAGTGTTATTAGATAATGGAGATACCACTAGTATTGGTGTTATTAGATAATGGAGATACCACCAGTATATGTGTTAGATAATGGAGATACCACTAGTATATGTGTTATTAGATAATGGAGTATTTCCACTAGGATTGGTGTTATTAGATAATGGAGATACCACTAGAATTGGCGTTATTAGATAATGGAGATACCACTAGTATATGTGCGCTTATTAGATAATGGAGATACCACTAGGATTGGTGTTATTAGATAATGGAGATACCACTAGGATTGTTGTTATTAGATAATGGCGATACCATTAGATAGGTGTTATTAGATAATGGAGATACCACTAGTATAGGTGTTATTAGATAATGGAGATACCACTAGGATTGGTGTTATTAGATAATGGAGATACCACTAGGATTGTTGTTATTAGATAATGGCGATACCATTAGGATAGGTGTTATTAGATAATGGAGATACCACTAGTATAGGTGTTATTAGATAATGGAGATACCACTAGTATTGGTGTTATTAGATAATGGAGATACCACTAGGACTGGTGTTATTAGATAATGGAGATACCACTAGTATATGTGTTATTAGATAATGGAGATACCACTAGTATATGTGTTATTAGATAATGGAGATACCACTAGGATTGTTGTTAGATAATGGAGATACCATTAGGATAGGTGTTATTAGATAATGGAGATACCACTAGTATAGGTGTTATTAGATAATGGAGATACCACTAGTATTGGTGTTATTAGATAATGGAGATACCACTAGGACTGGTGTTATTAGATAATGGAGATACCACTAGGATTGGTGTTATTAGATAATGGAGATACCACACTAGATTGGTGTTATTAGATAATGGAGATACCACTAGGATGGTGTTATTAGATAGTGGTGTACCAGTAAGAGTGGACAGATTTATATACATATTTATATTGTCAGAACCGCCGAGAGGGGGAGACAAATCAAACAAAAGTAAAGTGCTCCAGCCATTGAGCCTCTAAAGGCTTGACATAAATTAGTTTCAATTGACCTGATAGTTGATGAATGGGCTCCAAACTTTTTATAAATTATAAACCGCCTATCTGTGGCTGAAGACTTTCTGCTGTGATTCATCATTTATTTGTCACTTTTCGGATTCAATCATTTAACTCTGAAATATTTCTGTTTGGTCTGCAACTAATTTGCACGCTATAATAAAAAAAATAACAACATTTTAACACTCACGCAAATACAATTAATTTGATTTATTGGTTTAGTTTCTAACTTTTCTCGTCATTTGCTGAACCGATGCCATCTTCCCTTAACCATTCATCTAAAAAGAAATCTCTCTTCTCCCTTCCCCAGCTGTTAAAAAAGTAAAATCAATTCTTCACGCTTCACAATTTAATTTGTGTATTTTCTTTCAGATTGAAGTGTTTTTATTTTTTTTAAATGTAAATTATTATTTTTTTTTTGATATTTTAAGCCAAACTACTTTTCAGATGATTAAAAGAAATTCACGAAAGCATTTGGATAGCTCACTAAAGTTTTAAATTTAATTGAGATAATTCCTTTGTTCTAAACTAACACTTCTATAAGTATACTGCATAGGAGAACTACAAGAGTGAATAGCTTAATCCCTTCACATATGGTACAGGGGACAGAGTAGATGTGTGGTGGGTGGGCATCGTGGACGGACGAAGTGTGGGGTGGTGGGTCGAACCCGTGCGGAGACCGGGTACAAATTTGAATTTATTAAACTAAACATGTAGCTAGTTGAAACAGTTTCTTAAAAACTAAACATGTAGCAAGTTGGAAAAAGTTTCTTAAAACTAAACATGTAGCTAGTTGAAACAGTTTTTTAAAACTAAACATGTAGCTATTGAAACAGTTTCTTAAAACTAAACATGTAGCTAGTTGAAACAGTTTCTTAAAACTAAACATGTAGCTAGTTGAAACAGTTTCTTAAAACTAAATATGTAGCATACCAGAACTAAAGAGGACCAACTGGTCAGCTTTGTGATGTCTGGCACCTCAAATGTTTGGTTTACGATGGCATAAGTTCCAGGTTGTATCGTATCACAGGTACAGGGGATGTTGTTATCAATGAGCTGTTGTGGGCAGCTGGTGTTTTTGAATGTGTCCAGCAGGGAGCACACGTCATAGGTGCTATTCAGATAAATGTATAGATGAGAACATAAAATATTCAGATAAATGTATAGATGAGAACATAAAATATTCAGATAAATGTATAGATGAGAACATAAAATATTCAGATAAATGTATAGATGAGAACATAAAATATAGTTAAGTGAAGGATTAAATGATGTGTTAGAACAGACGACAAGTTATCAGCCCAGCACTTAGATGGTAACACATGCATTTCATACGATGCCAACATGGAAAAAGGGATTTTTGATCAATGATATGTTCATAATAATGGAGATACGTTGTCATTCTTCAAAAGGTGCTAACAATTAACAATGTTGCACAATTTAATTACTTAAACATATTCATAATTATTTCTAAGTTTGGAAAAAATATTCTAACACTGTTACATGTATTATTATGATGCTGTGTTTAATCAGTTGAATACTGAATGTACTGATAAAAGGAGATATTGAAACAAGCAATAGTGATACTCACCAGCTAATTAATGTTATCAGTACATGGTACTGTGATGTTAAAACAAATGTACTCACCAGCTACCAATGTTATCAGTACATGTACCGTGATGTGAAACAATGTACTCACCAGCTATCAATGTTATCAGTACATGGTACTGTGATGTGAAACAATGTACTCACCAGCTACTAATGTTATCAGTACATGGTACTGTGATGTGAAACAATGTACTCACCAGCTACTAATGTTATCAGTACATGGTACTGTGATGTGAAACAATGTACTCACCAGCTACTAATGTTATCAGTACATGGTACTGTGATGTGGAACAATGTACTCTACCAGCTACCAATGTTATCAGTACATGGTACTGTGATGTGAAACAATGTACTCACCACATTAATGTTATCAGTACATGGTACTGTGATGTGAAACAATGTACTCACCAGTTACTAATGTTATCAGTACATGGTACTGTGATGTGAAACAATATTTCCTTCTGCAGCAACACCTTCAGACTGACCACCGACTGGTACCGGCCTGTTGAGTGTGGCGGACAGCGACACAGTTAGTGACCAGGGACATTGATGGGGTAGGGTGTGAAACTGTAGCTATTTAGTGTAAACAATGGCTCAGTGATGTTGGTATCTGAAAGAAGGAAACACAATCCAATCATTAAATAATCTGTTAATCGGTTACTGTGCTCATACTGTGTAAACGTATGTGTGTACCTAATAGTGAGTAGTAAACGTATGTGTGTACCTGATAGTGAGTAGAAAGTAAAACGTATGTGTGTACCTAACAGTGAGTAGAAAGTGAAACGTATGTGTGTACCTGATAGTGAGTAGAAAGTGCAAAACGTATGTGTGTACCTAACAGTGAGTAGAAAGGGAACGATTGTGTGTACCCGATAGTGAGTAGAAAGTATGTAAATATTCCTATAAAAAGTCTGTGGGGACTAACATAGCAGATGGATAATTAATCAATTAACTATAATTAATAATAAAAAAAAACATTTGGCACATGTGTAGATTCTAAATGATAGTATTGTGTACATGATTTTTTTTAAAACTCAAAAAATATGAATAAACATTATGTAGAGATGCGAAGCAAATTATTTTGTAATAATTCTTAAAATTGGAAAAATCGAATTGAGATGATGATGTCTATGCCATGGTCAATACAATTACAAAGCTGTGAACTGGTGCAGAAAAACGCAAAATTGTGAAGCTTTTTGTTTTTTTTTTTTAATTTGCACAATTAATTAAATTATTTCAAAGTATGCAAAAACAATAGAAAGTTTAATTTTTTCAAATCTATAAGCGATAAAGTATTTATATAAACTATCATTAGTAACATTAAAAGTGTGGGTACTATAATTTACTAGTTGGCAGGAAGTACCCGGCTTTGCCCGGGTTTAAAATAAGGTTTTCTGTTTACCTTCTGTTTTCTCCTACCCTCTTCTCTCCCTCCCTTTCCCTCTCTCTCTTTCCTCCTCTCTCCCCTCCCCCTTTCCTTCCCCTTTCCTCCCTCCTCTCTCTCCTCCCTCCCTTCCCTCCCATCTCCCTCTCTCCCTCTCCCCCTGTCCATCCCTCACTCCCTCTCTCCCTCCCTGCCCCCCTCTCTCTCTTTATCTCTTCCTCCCATTTCTCCCATCTTCTCTCTCCTCTGTCCTTTTTCTCCCCCTCTCTCTCCATCCTCTAACCACTCTCTCCCTCCCTCCTTTCTCCCTCCCCTCCCCTTCTCTCCACCTTTCTCTCCTCCCTGCCCCCCTCTCTTATCTCTTCCCACCCCCTCTCCCTCCCTCCCTACCCTCTCTCCCTCCCTTCCTTTCTCTTTCCTTCTCTCCCTTTCTTCTCTCCCTTTCCCATCTCCCCTCTCTTCTCCCCTCCCTCTCTCATCTCCCTTCTTCTCCCCCCCTTCTCTCTCCCCTGTCCATCCCCTCTCCTCCCCATCCCCTCCTCCTACCATCCTTTCCTCTCTCCCTGCCCCCTCTCTCTCTCTCCTTCCTCCCTCTCTCTCTCTCTCTATATATATATATATATATATATATATATATATATATATACTTATTATTATATTTCACACTTCTTCTAAAATCCTTTCTTCATTCTTTACCTTTCTCAAACTGTACAATCAGGGAGCATGAAAAAATAAGTAATTAAGCCTGTTCCATTTCCTGACACAGGACGTGTTAGCGCATTTTCATGTTATGTATCAGTACGTTTGTTAGCTTTCAGTAAATATTTGTAAATTTTGGAAATGTTTATAAATTCAATTTTGTAATGCATATATCTGTAAAAATAATATAAAGACGTCTCTTCATATTTGAAAAAAATTATTTTCTTAAATCTAACTACAAGTGGTTTGTGGTTACTGAAATAGGACCTGTAATTGAAAACATTCGAAATTGTAGTCATTTAATCGTCCGAAAACTCCGTCAATTGTTACATAGCTCTGATACTTTCAATTAAACTCAGAACACAAGCTTACTATTTCATTTGATGAGTTTCTTAATAAATCTTGGTGGAAACTACGTGCTGCAGTATTTCGCACCAAATGAATGGGTTATTGAACGTACAAGATGCAGAATGGGGCCATATATATAATATATAAGCCCCTTAGGAGCCCTGAAGCCCGGCCCTCAGAGGTCCTATCGCGAAATGAACTTTTGATTACACATGGCAGGCCAAGACCTACAAAATGATATATACATCATGGGTCTAGGACTTATGGTTGCTGAGATATAGGGCGCCTTCTTTATTAATATAGCTTATATAGTAAAAAACGGTACTTTATAAGCCCCCTTTTACGGCCCTCAGAGGTCAGATCATCGCGAAATGGAAAAGTTATTTCTGGCAGGCCAAGACCTACAAAATGATATATGTACCATGGGTCTAGGGACTTATGGTTGTTGAGACTAGGGTGATGACGGACAGACAGACAGACAGACAAAACGGGGACAATATAGAATTTTTTTTTCGAAAATGCTCTAACAACAACAATTCTTTGCAGCACAAAGGCACGATACAGCACCAGCGCGCAAATTCTATTCGACTTTATTAGTAGGAAAATTTAAAAAATATATCATCGGGAAATGACGTCACAGGAATTATTTATGGCGCCGTCGAGATTACTTTAATATAGTAAAATACTAAAATAAAAAATAATTAATTACAATTAAACTACCCATCGAGATGAAACGAAACCCGTCCTATAACCTTCCCATGTAATTATGTGTATGTGTAACAAATTTCACGTTATTTGGTTGTCTGGATCTTGAGTTATAAGGGAACAGACAGACAGACAGACAGACAACAAATGCGTCTTATAAGTATAGAGATTCAACTAAACTTGTCTTTACATTAGTTGATAAGTAGCACAATTTTTTTTAAAATCTATCATTTCTAGGTGGGAACACACGCTTATATTTTAAATAAATATTTTGTACGACATAATAAATTGTTCTTTTGTTTTTAAAACATTTTTTGTGCATTTTTTATAAAAGTTTAATACATTTTTTTCAGGATATACAAACGTAGAAAATCTTACTCTATGACATTGACTCAATTTCAAGATATTTAGCAAAAAAAGTTTCTATTTTACTACAGGTTTCAAAATTCCTACTCAATTTAAAGACACAAATTGTGTTAACAGCAAGAAAAAAATTTATTAAACAAAATATCTATATACATAATCGGCTAACATAGACGGTGGACCGTTTGACAGACCACACTGTGCGATGCAAAGGATGTTCATCGCAATAAAGCCACACGTCTGCACGTTACAAATACCTGGTACCGCACGAGATGAAAGATACATCCCTTAAAAAAAACAGCACAAGAAGGGTTCTACGTCACACCGTCGCGGAGTTAAAAAAACAGCGCGCGTCGACCGTCAGTATAAAAGTAGCCTGGGGAATTCCAAATTTATAGAAATTGAAAAGAGACGACTTACTTTCTTGAATAAAATGAATTCTAAACACAACAAGCATTTCTTATTAATGAATTAAGATTTTTAAATGATATGGTGTAGTGTGCGCAAATTATGTTTAATAGTCGGGGGTTGTTTTTGTTAAGCTTCTGTACCTATAATGAGGATTATTTTCTTTGGGATGAATTATATAAAGCTATCTTTTGTATATAGACCGATTGTTAACGCGCTCAAATATATATTACCGAGTTGGTTGGGATAGTGGGAAGAACCAAATGGTTGCAGAAAAGGGGGGTAGTCAAGCAGACGATTCAAGATACAACACCGCTATTTTTTTTAACCTCACGTCTCTCGTTTTTTTAAATACCTCATGTTAAACATGATAAATTATAAAATTATATAAAAAAAAAGAACTGTTGGAATGGCGGTGTAGGGTTGGGAAAAGGAGTGTTTAACGGGGGGGGGGGAGGTAGGAGAAGTGTCACGTGGTATTGTTAACAGGGTGAACATGCAGTTATACTAAATGCCCTTTTGTAATTTTGTACATTGAGACCCACTGCGATTCGGGCATGTCTTGAGTGGGAGGGGTGGCGGGGCGGGGAGGGATGGAGGTAAGGATAGGTGTTGGGCAAGTGAAAGAGAATTGATAAATTATAAAAAAAAAAAAAGAACTATTGAGAAAGAGTCCTTTAAAATATTATGAATGAATTAAGATTAGTCAATGATATGGTGTTGTGAGCGCATCACCATTTTCAGCTCCAACTGCGTGCCTAATAGCCGGTCCGGGTACCGGTCCTATTTACTTGTTATTATATAAATCGAGTGTAAATCAAAATTTTCATGAGTGTATTTCTTATTTAACGCTCTTATAAACCTCGGTTTAAAATGATTAAAACTCTCCTCTCACCCCAAAAGTTTTTGTGTAAACCTTTCGCAACAAAACCTTGGGTTTAATTAAATGTAGCATTCACACTTCTGCTGAGTTTAAAAATTGGACAGAAAAAGTTTAGTCCAACCACGAAACTTTACTAAATAATATGTAAAACAGACCTACACGAAGAGTTCGTTAATAAAAATAAGACAGACCTAAATGACGAGTTCGTTGGTGTGACAAACTATGACAGAGACGAGGGTCCCTAAGAGGTTTCGGGTGATGGGCTGAACTAACTGTTGCCTATGAAGTAAAGTGAGCAAATGTCTATCAAGTCTACTTACTACATTCTGTCAACACCAAAGATTTCCCCGGATACAAAAGGAATCACTGCCACAGCAACAAAGACAAACCCTGTAGATCCATGGTGCCAGACCTGGTCTTCAATAAAAGTCAAGACTGGATCATTTTCACCATCAACTAATTAAATAGTTCACAGAGATAACATGAACTGGGCTAAGAATGTATCTTGCAGGAATACCGGGCAGGGCCGTTGTATGGTTGGGTTAATTCAGACCACCGTCTGGTACCCCACATCCAAACGTAATGCCCGCCAACTATGACAATTTCAGGGCCCCAAACTTTAGTAGTTAGTAAGAAAAAATAGAGGCGTCAAGGCAATATATAGGACACCACTAATAAGAAAAGGGAAAGGGCAGACCAAGAGAAAGACTCCTTTGAAACATAGGAGTGGGAGTTACCTCCATGAACATTAGCACCTACATTAGCACCCTACCTTAGCACCCCACCTTAGTGTTTCCATCTCATAGTCCCGGACGAAATAAATTTGCAAAATATTGTATTCACTATAGGTCAAAGACTGCAACAAAGCGATACAGTTGTCTTGATCAGAGATGAAGGCATATAACTGTGTTTATATAATTGTGTTCATATAATGTCCCTCAGTGAGTTGATTAGTGCCAAATGACGTCATTTGTCACGTGCTGTTGTATAGTCGATTGCTTTTTTTTTCTTCAGAAAAATGCTCATTTGAAGATGTTCGCCATTTACCAGGCCATGAAGCATGTCAGGCAGCTTATGTATAGGTGAGACAGACTTAACAGTGAGACAGACTTAACAGTGAGACAGACTTTACCGTAGACTAAACAGTGAGACAGACTTTACAGTGAGACAGACTTTACTGCGAGACAGACTTAAAGGTGAGACAGACTTTACCAACGTTACAGCACATATCATGAGTATCAAATTGCCACCAATGAGATTTAAAAATAGTCACAGACGAAATACATGGATCCAATATGTGGTTATTTGGTTTGGTTTGGTTGGTTAAATGCTGACGGGTAAACGTAATTTGTGACATATAAAATGTAGGTCATTTCTGCACATTAGGAAGGTGGCACAAATCAGCGCCTTATTAAATTCACCAACTGCCAAAAACCCTAGTAGTCAAATTGGATAGGAAGGGGTCTCACATTACACATAGATTTCCGGCAACGCCGGGCTTAATATATCTAGTATGTACTAATTTTTCAGATGAATTATGTATGTTTGGGTCTTACACATAATTGGTTTTTGAGTCTAACCTGTTGTTTTCGTTTAATCCGCTTTTTTTTATTAGGTCATATCTTGAAACAAAGGCCATGTCAACACCTTGGTACAATATTGATGAAGAGTGTAAGGGTTGTTCGATGTAGATATATTATTAATTTAATGGATGTTATTAAATGCAACAAACTGTAGGCGTGTGGGAAGCAGGGCCCTCACTCTCTTGCTCTCAAATAAAGTCACAAGGCAGAATTAAATAATTCAAAATAATGTTGTAGATTATTTTTTTAGGAATCCAATTGTAATCTCCATTTTCTTTAAACCAATATGTCTTTCTTTGATTTTGCGATTAAAATTGTATACGTCAATACGGGAGAAAAAAAGCTAACGAATCACATTCTGGAATTTTCACAACAGAACAATTGTATCTTATCTGTCAAACATGTGTTCCATTGAATCACATTGTGGCATTGTAGACAGATAGAACAATTTATCTTATCTGTCAAAACGATTGCTGCATTGACTTTGGTCGATTAAAAGAAACAATCCAGTCACGAACTCACAGAAAATAAAATGAATATTTATTAAAAACAAGCATCTTAAGCCTGTTAAATTCTGGAAACAGGACGTATTAGCGCATTTTCATGTTATGTATCAGTACGTATGTTAGCTTTCAGTAAATATTTGTAAATTTTGGAAATGTTTATAAATTCAATTGTGTAATGCATACATCTGAAAAAAATATTTAAAAATCTGGGTACCCAAGAAACACTGATGCCCAGCCCACAGAGGGCATGACCAAAATTAATCAAACCAAATTTATGTTAGGGGGATAGATACTCTTGGGGCCCCTAGGGCCCTTATTCTCGTATCGCTACGTATAAGGTTTAGAATGGGGCCAAGAAAATGACACAATTATTAATATAGCTTATATAGTAAAAACGGTACCCTAAGAAACACTAATGCCCAGCCCTCAGAGGTCAGATCGCGAAATGGAGTTTTGATGTGGAATGGCAGACTAAGACCTTACAAAAAAGTATTTACAATATGGGTCTAGGACTTATGGTTGAGATCTAGGGTGATGACAGACGGACAAAACGGAAAAAAAATTTGCTTGGAAAATGAGGTCATATGGCACTTCCAGAGGGTCGAACTGCCACTACAAGAGGTCAGATCGCAAAATGGACTTTTGATGCAGGAATGGCAGGTCAAGACTTACAAAAAAGTATAATTTAAAAGGTTGGCATGTGTGTGATATAAACTGTGAAAAGTTTTTCATGAACGGAAGTTTGACTTTATAATGTAACGAAGAAGTGATACATGTAAACACAAGGCCGCACCCGGTGCTAGGGGCTGCAGCCCCCCAATTAATTCTAAAAATAAAATTTTATTATAAAATATACTTCTTTATCATTGTGTTCCAATTTTTTCTTATATAAAACTCTCCGCACAGCTCCCCCCAGCCGCACAGCCCCCCCAACAAAATCCTGGGTACGGCCTTGTGTAAACATTTAATATTATGAGAATGCTAATAACCTTAATACACTTCTTCTGTTCATCAAGTTTTCTCGTTTTTTAATTATAAAATTGTATTACATTCAGCGGTGATTCCTGATCAATAAATCAAAAGGTCTAAGTACGACCATGACACAATGTAGTATTTGATTGGCCCAGGCATACATTATTGGTGCTGTTGAACATGATTCTTTAATATGGCTTATGAAGCAACATAAAGGTGGCAGATTTTACAGATCGATTCAAACAATAGCAACTGAATAGATGGACAATATATATCATATGGAAGAATTTTTAATGCTTTTGACGATCGATGTAGAATGATTTCAACTTTACAGACTGATTGAATAAAAGAGATGGAAATTTATTTTAGCTTATATCAAATACATCTTTAAGGAACTCATTAGTTTCATTCATTCATTGCCCTTCACTCCATGCTAGAGTATAGGCCACCAACAACAGATCTCCAGAGTCCTCTGTCCTTTGCCTTCTTCTCCAGCTGGTTCAAGTTGTGTCCCATCTTTATGGTGTCCGCTTCCAGGTCTCGACGCCAGGTGTTTCAATGGCGGTCTCTCTTCCGTTTCCCTGGGGGTTCCACCTCAAAGCCTGCCTTGTGATACTGGGTGCTGGTTTGCGCAGGGTGGTCCTATCCAGCCCCATCGCCTCTTTCTGATATCTTCTTCAGCTGAGAGTTGTCATGGTTCTTTCCAAAGGCTGACATTGCTGATAGTGTCTGGCCGGCGAATTTGGAGCATCTTTCTGAGGCAGCTGTTTGTAGAGATTTAAACTTTCCTTAGTGTGGTCTTAGACATTAGTTTGGTGGACTGGAATGTTTATGTGGCAAAATTAGTATGAATATAGTTAGTTTAATTAAAATATTGAATGTTAGGCGAGTGTGTAACACAGGACTATAAACACTGCTTAATGTTCCTTTTATTAAGTAATTATATTAAATTAAAAAAAGTAACATTGTTGACGTCAACTTTTCTCTTGATCTCCCCCTCCCCTTGTCAACAACTGTCGTACTTTCGGACCCCTCTCCCCCTATTTTGTTGACGTAATTAATGGACAGCCCCAAGACGTCTAAAGCTAGAGAGTAGGGGGTACGGTTTCGCCTTTGGATGACACCATTATAATTAAATTTACACCTGTTCGGATAACAGTCAAAACTTTTTTTAAGGTTTTAAAAACTCAAGATTTCAATATAAAGAAAGAGTTGTGTCAGTATCTGTAAAATAAATGGCAAAGTAGCTTGTAACAGGAGTTGAATGACACACTTACATGTACATAGTCTGTAAGAGGAGTTGAATGACACACGTATATGTATTAGCCTGTAACAGGAGTTGAATGATACACGTACATTACATGGCCTGTCATAGGAGTTGAATGATACACTTGAAGAAATACATAAAGCCTGTAACAGGAGTTGAATGATAATTTACATTACATAGCCTGTAACAGGAGTTGAATGATACACTTACATGTAGGATTACATAAACGTCTATTGGAATAAGTCCACACCTATCTCTCATTTCCAAAACAAAAGGTCTCATCAACTAACATATAAACCACATATTTACGAATCTTTTAAATGGTATGATATTGAATATTCAATAATGAAAACTATTTTTAATATTGAATGTCATTCTGTCTTGCTCAGTCTTTTAAAACATTGTTGAAGTTTTTTTACAAGGTTTTTTTTTTTGTTAATTTCTAACAGAAGAAAAGAGGGAAGCATTATCATAATGACATTACACAATATCTTCTTTGATAATATGTTTTCTTCAAAGGTTCATTTCATAACAGAAGGAATTCACTGATCGAGGATGTACACATATTTCAAACAAGCAGTATTTGTACCCCCCCCACATCATATAACATTATTTAACACACACCCTGTTAAAAAAAAACCTTTGCTACAGAAACACGAACTAAAGTAAAAACAGAAATTTCAGTCCTGGGAGAAGAAGGTTCTTCATCACGAAGACTCATGAAGCTTAGTTGTGGTGAAAGCCGAAAGGAAGCCACAAAGCCGACTACCCTTCTGACAACCAGGAAAACCACTATCGGCACATGGAATGTCAGGACCATGTATGAGTCAGGAAAGATGGCTCAGATAGCAGCAGAGATGGAGAGAAACAAACTGACCATTTTAGGCATTAGCGAGACAAGGTGGACACAAGCTGGACAGAGACGACTTTTATCAGGGGAGATGCTGCTGTACTCCGGACACGAAAAGAATGATGCACCACACACACAGGGAGTTGGCCTCATGCTGTCCAAGAAAGCACAGGGGGCACTGATTGGATGGGAAGCACACGATCCGAGGATTATTACTGCCTCCTTCCGTACCAAGAAGAAGATCAAAACTAATATAGTCCAGTGTTATGCACCAACAAACGACAGTGATGAAGACGAAAAAGACCAGTTCTACAGCAGAATACAGAAGATACTTGAGACCTTCCCTGGAAAAGATGTAACCATCCTCATGGGAGATTTCAATGCAAAGATTGGGTCCGAAAACACAGGTTATGAACAAGTCATGGGCACACATGCTCTGGGAACGATGAACGAGAATGGGGAGAGATTTGCAGACCTGTGTGCACTCAATAACATGGTCATTGGAGGGAGCATATTTCCCCATAAAAGAATTCACAAGAATACATGGATATCCCTCGATAAAGTGACAGAGAATCAGATAGACCATTTTTGCATTAACAGGAAATTTAGAAGATCCCTACAAGATGTAAAAGTGAGAAGACGGGCGGATGTAGCGTCTGATCACCATCTGGTTGTATTCGAAATTGAAAGTGAAGCTGAAGAGATATGAGACAAGCACGGCAGACAGAAGAGTAAAGTACAACATTAACCTTCTGAAAGATCCTAAGATAAAAGAACAGTTCAACTTGGTGCTGAAGAACAAATATGAAGTGCTCCATGAACTGGTGGAAGAGTAGTACAGTGTATCAAATGAGTGGCAGAAAGTGAAAGAGTCATTAAGATCAGCATGCCAAGAGGTACTGGGGCCAATGAAACACCATCAAAAAGCGTGGATCACAATGATACCCTGAATAAGATAGAGGACAGGAGGGAGAAGAAAGCAACAGTCAACAACAGTAAAACTAGATCAGCTAAAGGCAAAGCTCAAGAAGAATACACGGAAGCACACAACAAAGTGAAAAGAAGTATTAGGAAGGACAAGAAAGACTATGTGGATGGATTGGCAGCTGAAGCAGAACAGGCAGCTTACAGTGGAAACATGAAAATGTTATATGACATAACAAAGAGACTTTCAGGGAAGACCAACAAACCAGAAAGACCTGTCAAAGACAAGCAAGGGAAAGCTAGTAATGAATTAGATCAGCAGTTGAATAGATGGGCTGAGCACTTTGAGGAACTCCTGAACAGACCAGCACCACTGAACCCCCCTGTCATTGAACCAGCCATAGCAGATCTGCCAATCAACTGTGACATGCCAACCAAAGAGGAGATCAGAAAAGACATCACTCTGATAAAAAATGGGAAAGCAGCTGGACCAGATGACATCCCAGCAGAGGCACTAAAGGCAGACCTCAATACGACAGTGGAGATGTTGTACCCACTCTTTGAAAGGATATGGGAGGAAGAAGACGTACCAACAAACTGGAAGGAAGGATATCTCATCAAGCTTCCCAAAAAAGGTGACCTTAGCGACTGCAACAACTACAGGGGCATCACATTGCTATCAGTGCCAGGCAAAGTCTTCAACCGAGTCCTTTTGGAGAGGATAAAAGACACAGTCGACCCACAGCTGAGAGACGAACAGGCAGGTTTCCGTCAAAACAGGTCATGCACAGACCAGATCGCAACGCTCCGCATCATAGTTGAGCAGTCCCTGGAGTGGAATTCGCCGCTATACATCAACTTTATTGACTTTGAGAAAGCGTTCGACAGTGTAGATCGAGAAATCCTCTGGAAACTTCTTCGACATTATGGTGTCCCTTTAAAAATAGTTAAACTGATCGAGAAATCATATGTGGGTATGTCCTGCAGAGTTATCCAAGGAGGGCAGCTAACAGACAGCTTCCAGGTACGAACAGGAGTCAGACAAGGATGCTTGCTTTCCCCATTCCTTTTCCTACTGGCTATAGACTGGATTATGAAGAAATCCACCAGGGAAAGAAGAAATGGAATCCAATGGACTTTGCTAAAACAGCTGGACGACCTGGACTTTGCAGATGACCTTGCTCTCCTTACACATAGCTATCATCAGATGCAAGAGAAAACAAATCTAGTGAATGCCACTGCAAAGGAGGTCGGCCTTAGCATACACACATCTAAAACCAAGATCCTGAAAATTAACTCCACCAGCACAAATGCAGTGACCCTAAACGGAAGTAAACTGGAGGAAGTAGAGTCCTTTACTTTTCTGGGTAGCATCATAGATCAGCAGGGTGGAACAGATGCAGATGTCAAAGCAAGGATCGGAAAAGCAAGAGCCGCCTTTATCCAGCTCAAGAACATCTGGAATTCCAAAGAGCTGTCTCTGAACACCAAAATTCGCCTGTTCAATACCAATGTCAAGTCAGTCCTATTATATGGAGCTGAGACCTGGAGGATTACGAAGACCACCACTAAGAGAGTCCAGGCCTTTATCAACAGCTGCCTTAGGAAAGTTCTCCAAATACGATGGCCTGACACCATCACCAATGCCAGCCTCTTAGAACGCACCGGCCAAACTTCAATAGAAGAGGAGATCAGGAAGAGATGGTGGGGATGGATAGGCCACACATTACGAAAGCCGGCAAGCAACATCACTAGGCAAGCATTGAGTTGGAATCCTCAAGGAAAAAGAAAAAAAGGTCGGCCTAGAAACACCTGGAGGCGAGAATTTGAAGCGGACATCACCAGGATGGGTTTCAGCTGGAAGCAGCTGGAGAGAATGGCTCAGGATAGAAGTCGCTGGAGAACTTTAGTTGGTGGCCCATACCCCGATAGGAGTGACGGGCAATGATGATGATGACTTGCACCTGTAGATTTTTCAAGTTCTACGAATCCAATGAAGTGTTCATTGATAGAAACTTCTGAAGGTTTGTCATTTGTCGATTCATTTGCTGTAACAAATCTAACAATCATTGTCATCTTATCTTTGTGACTGGCGTCTGGTGTGCAAATCGAGAACTATAGCGTAAAATTTTGAATTTTTAGATTATTTATCATTTTCTGTTTTACCTTCCTACTAAACAGTTGAATGATCTCATTCTGAATATTTTTTCCCAAATAATGGTCATGAATTTCATCTGATTTTATACGTCTTATATGTTCTTTCATTACCGGATCCAAGTCAGCAATAACTTCAACAAATTTCAAAAGTTTCCATTATGAGATGTATATAACCTATCAGACTGCCCTCTCAGGGGTAAATTTTGAACTCCATGTACTCTGACCAAAGATATTATTCTTTCTAATACACCATTCCAGTGTTTCGCTTCACGATTTATAAGGCGCTGATTCACGTCATCAATAGTTTTATTATTTGTTATCTTCATTTTTAGTTCTTTCCACTCATGATAACTGGTTAAATGATCTGGAGATTTTTCATGATGCTGCAATATACTTGACAAATTTTTCCAGTCACAACTGCCATGTGTTGCTAATGCAGATTTACTCCTGTTATATATTCTGCAGCAAAAACAATATACCGTTTATACTGACGTAGAATAAATCAACCATTTCCTTTTTAAAGTTTCTACGTTAGCCAGTTTGCGCGTATAGTGGTAATTAAAAAATTGTCTCCCACTTTCATATTTTGGAAACAACACTCAAATTTGATCTGCTTTGGATCATGCTGAATAAGAAAACAACGATCTGGTCATTTAGCAGGATCCTCCATTATATCTGAATCAAATTCATTTATTTTATTTTTAATTATATTTTTTTTTTTATTTTGCTGGAATTTGCCGCTCCTTGAAATAATGCCGCTCTAGGCGGCTGCCTATATCGCCTATACCAAAAGCCGGCACTGGATGGAGTGTGTTTATGAACATCAATCTAAGAGAAAGATGGATGGAGTGTGTTTATGAACATCAGACCAAAAGAAAGATGGATGGAGTGTGTTTATGAACATCAGACCAAGAGAAAGATGGAATGAGTGTGTTTATGAACATCAGACCAAGAGAAAGATGGATGGAGTGTGTTTATGAACATCAGACCAAGAGAAAGATGGATTGAGTGTGTTTATGAACATCAGACCAAGAGAAAGATGGATTGAGTGTGTTTATGAACATCAGACCAAGAGAATTAGGAATGGAGTGTGTTTATGAACATCACACTAAGAGAAAGATGGATGGAGTGTGTTTATGAACATCTAACTAAGAAAAAGATGGATTGAGTGTGTTTATGAACATCAGACCAAGAGAAAGATGGATGGAGTGTGTTTATGAACATCAGACCAAGAGAAAGATGGATTGAGTGTGTTTATGAACATCAGACCAAGAAAAAGATGGATGGAGTGTGTTTATGAACATCAGACCAAGAGAAAGATGGATGGAGTGTGTTTATGAACATCAGACCAAGAGAAAGATGGATTGAGTGTGTTTATGAACATCAGACCAAGAGAAAGATGGATTGAGTGTGTTTATGAACATCAGACCAAGAGAAGTAGGAATGGAGTGTGTTTATGAACATCACACTAAGAGAAAGATGGATGGAGTGTGTTTATGAACATCTAACTAAGAGAAAGATGGATTGAGTGTGTTTATGAACATCAGACCAAGAGAAAGATGGATGGAGTGTGTTTATGAACATCAGACCAAGAGAAAGATGGATTGAGTGTGTTTATGAACATCAGACCAAGAAAAAGATGGATGGAGTGTGTTTATAAACATCAATCAAAGAGAAAGATGGATGGAGTGTGTTTATGAACATCAGACCAAAAGAAAGATGGATGGAGTGTGTTTATGAACACCAGACCAAGAGAAAGATGGATTGAGTGTGTTTATGAACATCAGACCAAGAGAAAGATGGATTGAGTGTGTTTATGAACATCAGACCAAGAGAAAGATGGATTGAGTGTGTTTATGAACATCAGACCAAGAGAAAGATGGATGGAGTGTGTTTATGAACATCAGACCAAGAGAAAGATGGATTGAGTATGTTTATGAACATCAGACCAAGAAAAAGATGGATGGAGTGTGTTTATAAACATCAATCAAAGAGAAAGATGGATGGAGTGTGTTTATGAACATCAGACCAAAAGAAAGATGGATGGAGTGTGTTTATGAACATCAGACCAAGAGAAAGATGGAATGAGTGTGTTTATGAACATCAGACCAAGAGAAAGATGGATGGAGTGTGTTTATGAACATCAGACCAAGAGAAAGATGGATTGAGTGTGTTTATGAACATCAGACCAAGAGAAAGATGGATTGAGTGTGTTTATGAACATCAGACCAAGAGAAAGATGGATGGAGTGTGTTTATGAACATCAGACCAAGAGAAAGATGGATTGAGTGTGTTTATGAACATCAGACCAAGAAAAAAATGGATGGAGTGTGTTTATGAACATCAGACCAAAAGAAAGATGGATGGAGTTTGTTTATGAACTAATAAAAATAAATGTTTTAATGTCATGTCAATAAGGAGCTGAGTGAGGAGCTGAAGCAAACAGCTAAACGGGCGAATTTGGTTAACTGAACGGTTTTGGTCCGCTGGACGTAACTGGTCAACTGGATGTAGTTGGCCGCTGGTCATACTTCGTCTTCGCACGAACAAATAAATAATTTCAACATCTTTTGTTCCGTTAAGAATTTTTTTTACAGTATTGGGTAGGTTAAAAATTTCATAAATCATTGTGACTTATATTGTATATATACACACACGCATTTTTAATTTTTCTTTTTATTTCATTTTCCATTTTTACACCCAACATATTAATTAACTTACTTTAATAAAATACACATATAGTCATAAAAGTAAATATTTGTTTAAATTCACAGTAAAAGATTTTATCTTAGAACAAACATGTGAAACTGATTAATATAAATGATAACCTATCATACGACCATTTATTTGATTTGACCAAAACATCGCTTGTTACAAATGTGGATACACGACCATTGACAAGTATACTGACCTCTTTATTTAATCAAAGTATATCTCAGCTTTCAAAGTTGGCCGATATATTCAGCTAAGTTTACCATCTAGACTTTTTTTAACCATTGAGTTGATAATTACAAGCAGGACAGGTGTAATAGTGTGCATGTGTGTGTATGTCAGTGTGTATATGTGTGTATGCATATGTGTGTATGTGTGTGTATGTCTGTGTGTGTATGTGTGTGCTTGTAGTGGGCTAAAGTGATCATTCTTTAAATTATTTTAGATTTGAGATGAAATATCCTACGCAGTTCCAGTCTGTAACTGATATGCAAGGGATGTGATTTACTATAGTGTAACTATAAGGGGTTGTCCATTAGTTATGTCAACGTGTAACTATAGGGGGTTGTCCATTAGTTATGTCAACGTGTAACTATAAGGGGTTGTCCATTAGTTATGTCAACGTGTAACTATAGGGGGTTGTCCATTAGTTATGTCAACGTGTAACTATAGGGGGTTGTCCATTAGTTATGTCAAGTGTAACTATAGGGGGTTGTCCATTAGTTATGTCAACGTGTAACTATAGGGGGTTGTCCATTAAATATGTCAACGTGTAACTATAGGGGGTTGTCCATTAGTTATGTCAACGTGTAACTATAGGGGGTTGTCCATTAGTTATGTCAACGTGTAACTATAGGGGGTTGTCCATTAGATATGTCAACGTGTAACTATAGGGGGTTGTCCATTAGTTATGTCAACGTGTAACTATAGGGGGTTGTCCATTAGTTATGTCAACGTGTAACTATAGGGGGTTTTCCATTAGTTATGTCAAATAAGTATGGAGGGGGGAGAGCTAAAAGAATGTGAAATATGGTACACGATGGAAGGGTGTGTGAAGATGTTATGACGTCAACAGAGACATATTTTAGATACATGCTTACAGAGTGAAGAGGTGACTGGACGAAAGGGATTTTAGCTTTTGTCCAGACTGACCACAGACCAACAGGGAGTGTACTGCCGATCGGCCAGATTGGTTTTTCCTTATACCTCGGACAGACGGGGGGGGGGCGAGATACGTCTCCTCACCCAAAATGACAGGCTGCGATGGTGTTCTAGAGTGGGACAGTGTGGAAGGGTTTTCTTGAGTGGGACAGGGTGGAAGGGTTTTCTTGAGTGGGACAGTGTGGAAGGGTTTTCTTGAGTGGGACAGTGTGGAAGGGTTTTCTTGTGTGGGACAGTGTGGAAGGGTGTTGTGTGTTGACCACATTCGATACCACGGTTGAATCAATCAATGGCGTCCTAAAATATTAATATGACATTTGTTCTATAAATGTTTATTATATTTATATTTATATAAATGATATCTGATACATTTCATGTCTTTTAGTGAGACACCATACGACTGGAATAGTTAAATATAGAGCCATACGACGAGCTAAAGTTGAAGACAATCATGATTTATTGGCATTTGGTTAGCTAGGGGCTACTCAATGTCTGTTTATATCCATGATTGTCCAAGCTGTCCTAGGGGCTTATGAATGTCTGGTTATATCCCTGATGGTTCAAGATGTATTAGGGGCTATTGAATTAGGGGCTGCATCACTAATGGTACCCTTTATATCCCGACCAGATCCGAGGGTGCAATGACCATGGAGGCACCAAGGGAGGCATACTACTGTAGTTTGTTAAGTTGATATCAGGTGCCTATATACCTGGATGATGAACTTGAAATATCCCGAGTATCTCAGCCAAGATCGAAGCTGTGACTATCAAGTCGATAGTCAATAAACAACCCCTCACTACTACCTGTATCCCCCCCTTACACCCGTGATGTTTTATTTTTAAAATTTTATTAAACAAATCAAAATCATTTTATTAGAAGTGTGATAGCGAGGTTTAAGGTATCAAACTTTGTAATTAACTCTTGATTTTCTGATTAACTACAACTGTTGAAACGTCACTTTTTAGTATGACACTGTTTTGAAACAGATATTATTTTTCTTAGACATCATGTAAATATTTTTTTCTGTTATTTTAATAGTGAAGTTATAATGACAGTCATTAAATATTTTTAATTGAATTAAAGAAAATAAAGTACCCATTGAGCTAAAGAACCATCAGTGCAGAGGAAGTGAATAATTGATATGGTTCTATAGTCATTGCTTATAATTTGATTGTGTAACTAACATATCCCTAACTAAAGTCAGGAACTTCATGACATATCAAGGAATTTTCTGAAGGACCAGGAAAATTCTCTTTATTATTTTTTTTTATCGAGAATCGAGCCTTGAACCACCAGGTTGACAGTCAGGTGCTCTACACAACTCGACCATCCGCGCACTACTTAAAATTCAATAGATGATAATAAAGCAAGTGAAGAAAAAAATATTAGAATTAAAAAACAACAATTCGTATATAAATGCTCTTTATTGTAAATGATTCAAAAGTAAATTGAAGTGATATTACATCATTATTATTATCATATATCATACAGCCAATGTATTATAAAGTCGATGTATTACATAGTTGTAATAAAACATATTCATATACATGTATATCTGTAGACACAATGTAAGATATATGATGGTGGCTAAACGTATCTGAGTGTGCATTCGATTTTTTTTTATACATACAAATATCTAAAGAAAAATATTGTGGTCAATTTATCAATTGTCAATCCACAGATATAATAAAATTAAAAAGTTCTAAACAACATATATAAACAACAACAAAAAAAAACGTTAAAAAGTTTTTACCAAAAAATGCCCTCATGGATTTAGGGAGGGTTCTAGGATATCACTCAATTGAAACATGCATGGTAAGTTCCGCCCAGAGCCGACCAATTTCCCGTACTATACACAAAATCCGAAAAAATTAAAGAAAACATTAATATTATATCTTTAATTTGTTTAGCAGGTGATACATTGACAGGTTCATCTCTTAGAGCCTTGAAATCAAACTTGTTGTGTCACTAAACTTCTGGGAACTGCCATAAACGCCAATGACAAGACAGCTACCCGATATCAGCTAGGGGCACTTAAATAGCGCATGATGTACGGTTTTCTCAACCTCTCTGCAATTTCGTCAAAGAGAATCGACATTGGGCCTCAACCTCCAAAAGTATGCACCTATCAGACAGTGCCAATAGCAAAACTGGGCAATAAGTGCCAGCTCGATTCTCCTGTGTCAGTTTTTGACGGCCACTCCGTCTGACTGCGGCACCACATTGTCCAACTTAAGTACCACTATGTTTGCTCATAGAGCTTGATATTGGAAAACGCTGTTTCCAGTGAGACCTTTTCCGCAACCAAGGGTGGCGGCTAGGCATTGAATGACTTTGCAATCGTCCCGGTCAATCCAGACCACGTCAATTTGCCCGGGATCGACCGAAGAGTCACTACAACTACCACTACACAATGCAGAGACATAAGATATGGATATAATTACTCTAGTAATATTTATTACTGTTATCATAATGTTAATTTTGCTAAAACTTTGTCATAATAATACCAATAAAATTAGGACAAGTTACTAAAATTTTACATTATTTTAACAATTATTTATATTTTTATTATTGTAGTGAGAATATTTTTTTTTAAAAGTGGACGTTATAATAAAAAATGACAAAAACTAAAACTGTATGTAGTGTCAACAGCAACATCCGCAAAATTATCCGTTTTAAAAAAACACGCAATTAAGCCTGTTCCATTCTGGACACAGGACTTGTTAGCGCATTTTCATGTTATGTATCAGTACGTTTGTTAGCTTTCAGTAAATATTTGTAAATTTTGGAAATGTTTATAAATTCAATTGTGTAATGCATATATCTGTAAAAAAAATATTATAAAGACGTTTCTTTATATTTGAAAAAAAAATATTTTCTCTTAAATCTAACTACAAGTGGTTTGTGGTTACTGAAATAGGACTCATAATTGAAAACATTCGAGATTGTAGTCATTTAATCGTCCGAAAACTCCGTCAATTGTTGCATAGCTCTGATACTTTCAATTTCTGAAGGACCAGGAAAATTCTCTTTATTATTTTTTTTTATCGAGAATCGAGCCTTGAACCACCAGGTTGACAGTCAGGTGCTCTACACAACTCGACCATCCGCGCACTACTTAAAATTCAATAGATGATAATAAAGCAAGTGAAGAAAAAAATATTAGAATTAAAAAACAACAATTCGTATATAAATGCTCTTTATTGTAAATGATTCAAAAGTAAATTGAAGTGATATTACATCATTATTATTATCATATATCATACAGCCAATGTATTATAAAGTCGATGTATTACATAGTTGTAATAAAACATATTCATATACATGTATATCTGTAGACACAATGTAAGATATATGATGGTGGCTAAACGTATCTGAGTGTGCATTCGATTTTTTTTTATACATACAAATATTTAAAGAAAAATATTGTGGTCAATTTATCAATTGTCAATCCACAGATATAATAAAATTAAAAAGTTCTAAACAACATATATAAACAACAACAAAAAAAAACGTTAAAAAGTTTTTACCAAAAAATGCCCTCATGGATTTAGGGAGGGTTCTAGGATATCACTCAATTGAAACATGCATGGTAAGTTCCGCCCAGAGCCGACCAATTTCCCGTACTATACACAAAATCCGAAAAAATTAAAGAAAACATTAATATTATATCTTTAATTTGTTTAGCAGGTGATACATTGACAGGTTCATCTCTTAGAGCCTTGAAATCAAACTTGTTGTGTCACTAAACTTCTGGGAACTGCCATAAACGCCAATGACAAGACAGCTACCCGATATCAGCTAGGGGCACTTAAATAGCGCATGATGTACGGTTTTCTCAACCTCTCTGCAATTTCGTCAAAGAGAATCGACATTGGGCCTCAACCTCCAAAAGTATGCACCTATCAGACAGTGCCAATAGCAAAACTGGGCAATAAGTGCCAGCTCGATTCTCCTGTGTCAGTTTTTGACGGCCACTCCATCTGACTGCGGCACCACATTGTCCAACTTAAGTACCACTATGTTTGCTCATAGAGCTTGATATTGGAAAACGCTGTTTCCAGTGAGACCTTTTCCGCAACCAAGGGTGGCGGCTAGGCATTGAATGACTTTGCAATCGTCCCGGTCAATCCAGACCACGTCAATTTGCCCGGGATCGACCGAAGAGTCACTACAACTACCACTACACAATGCAGAGACATAAGATATGGATATAATTACTCTAGTAATATTTATTACTGTTATCATAATGTTAATTTTGCTAAAACTTTGTCATAATAATACCAATAAAATTAGGACAAGTTACTAAAATTTTACATTATTTTAACAATTATTTATATTTTTATTATTGTAGTGAGAATATTTTTTTTTAAAAGTGGACGTTATAATAAAAAATGACAAAAACTAAAACTGTATGTAGTGTCAACAGCAACATCCGCAAAATTATCCGTTTTAAAAAAACACGCAATTAAGCCTGTTCCATTCTGGACACAGGACTTGTTAGCGCATTTTCATGTTATGTATCAGTACGTTTGTTAGCTTTCAGTAAATATTTGTAAATTTTGGAAATGTTTATAAATTCAATTGTGTAATGCATATATCTGTAAAAAAAATATTATAAAGACGTTTCTTTATATTTGAAAAAAAAATATTTTCTCTTAAATCTAACTACAAGTGGTTTGTGGTTACTGAAATAGGACTCATAATTGAAAACATTCGAGATTGTAGTCATTTAATCGTCCGAAAACTCCGTCAATTGTTGCATAGCTCTGATACTTTCAATTAAACTCAGAACACAAGCTTACTATTTCATTTGATGAGTTTCTTAATAAATCTTGGTTAAACTACGTGCTGCAGTATTTCGCACCAAATGAATGGGTTATTGAACGTACAAGGTGTTGAATGGGGCCATATATATAATATATAAGCCCCTTAGGAGCCCTGAAGCCCGGCCCTCAGAGGTCCTATCGCAAAATAAACTTTTGATGTACACATGGCAGCCCAAGACCTACAAAATGATATATACATCATGGGTCTAGGACTTATGGTTGCTGAGATATAGGGCGCTCAATTATTAATATAGCTTATATAGTAAAAAACGGTACTTTATAAGGCCCCTTTTTACGGCCCTCAGAGTTCAGATCGCGAAATGGAAAAAAGTCATTTCTTGGCAGGCCAAGACCTACAAAATGATATATACATCATGGGTCTATGATTTATGGTTGTTGAGATCTAGGGTGATGACAGACAGACAGACAAAACAGGGACAATAGAGCATTTTTTTTCGAAAATGCTCTAAAAATATTCTATATTTACCGAACATAAGCTTTATCTTTTATGTTTACAACATTCACCTACTTACTAAAGTAGTTCAAAGTAGTAATCTTTTTTTTCTAATCATTTCCCTTTCTTCCATTGGAGACCTCAGTTCTGACTGGTATCATTGATTAGATATAAATAGTGGCTGTAGTGATACTCAGAAATAAATTTGAAAAAAAAAACATCAAAAAGTCGCTGGAGATAACTAAAACTTGACAATCACAAATGAATATTTTGTTAAATATTTCCCTTTGATTTTCGATTTCCTTTTCGTTATTTTTTTTTAAAAGGAAAAAAATATTTAAATTCATAAATCATCTAGTCTAATCGTTTGATTATTGATTTATAGTTGAAATATTGTTTATTATTATTGTGCATACAAATGTACATTTATATTTATTTAGTTTTAAAATATCTGATACAATTCATTGGACAGTGTACCTATTTTTCGATACGTAATTGTTTATTGAAATATTTCTTTACTTGTGACTATTGTTCACAAAGTCATACTTTGTTCATTTATTTGCTTTAAATCTTCAGAGATTGATTTAATAAACAAATCAACAACAAAAGACATACAATACAGAAACAAAAAAAAGATAAACAATTAACCTAAGGCTAATATTTGAGTCCAGACACATTAATATACACAATATGAACAATATTAAAATAAATAAATATATTGATGACAATAATAAAAAAAAAAACAAATGTTTATGTTGATATATTGTAAATGAATGTCATACAAAGAAAATACAACACCTTTTATAAACAACTCACCAGACATAACCAGTTCCGCTTTAATTAAGTTTAGAATTTAATCTTCCACTGTGGACAGGTTAATACAACAACCACCCATTACCACCTACATACCCCACACAATGAACTTTGGCTCCACTACTACCTGGACACGTACATGTTGTGTAGGTAATTTTTTTTAATCATTGATGATATATTCACAGAGCCACCATTGATTTATAAAGATGATACATTTACAGAGGCATCATTGATTTGTAAAAATAATACATTCACAGAGCCACCATTGATTTATAAAGATAATACATTCCATTGACTAACACGGACCTGTTTACTACATCCATGAGGATGTGACACTATAAAGCTCAACTTGGCTCTAACAGGAGGAACTCTGTATTTACTTCCGACTTTCTACTAGAGAGCTGCACGGGATCGGGATTCGCGGGAGTCCCGCGGAATCCGCGGGACTCCCGCGGGATTGGAAATAAATTTATCGGGAGTTCCATGGGATTGGTTTTGTTTTTGTGGGAGTCCCGTGGGTTTGGGTTTTGTTTTTGCGGGAGTCCCGTGGGTTTGGGTTTTGTTTGAGTTGAGACTCTCGAAGACTTCTGATGAATCAATCAAATCGCACGGATGATCTTGGGATGATTTGTGATGTATGATACACACCTAGTTCATGGCCTTTCCTTGACATTCTTGGTATTTAGGTCAAAACGCTAGAGTAGATTTAGAGACAGAAACTATCCCCTTCGACGTTTTAATATAATAGATATCTAAAAGTTAGGAGTAATACCAATAAGGGTGACAAGGTGACAGACGACTTAGGACAAGGTGGGAAACAATATAATAGTAGACAGCAAAGGTGTGAAGACCGAGAGGCGACGTCGGACAGGCTAGTAGGGTTAATAATGACGACCAAGTGACGCTCCTAGAAAGATTAGATAGTTAGGTAAATACTGAAGGGATTGTGACGTACTTAGGGTAATTAGGGCACGGACGTTGGGGTATAAATAGGGGCTGGATTCGGACATTAGTTAATTAGGAGAAGTTAGGAGAAATTTGTAGTTATGAGGAGTTTTAGAGATCTCTAGTTAGTCAGAGTTGAGGCAGAGTGAATTATCTTAAACGTTTTTCATGTATGTTTTTCGAGAGGATTTCTATAAACAAATTTTCAAACCATTATTTATGAGTTATATAATTTTTTTTTGACGGGAGCGGGTGGGGCTGGGAAAATTTTTCGCGGGAGCGGGTGGGACTGGGAGGAATTTCTTTTGGGAGCGGGTGGGACTGGGAGGAATTTCTTTTGGGAGCGGGTGGGACTGGTTTTGAAAACGCGGGAGTGGGTGGGACTGGGTGTGATTTTGACTCCCGTGCAGCTCTCTACTTTCTACCAGACATCAACATAATGTCTCCACAACATGTCCAATTGATCTCGCAGATTTTCGTCACATGTCACACATTTCAACACACACCTGTCTCTCTCAATGTTTACATTATCAACACTGACCTGATCAACACTGACAACTGGACTGTCTTCTCTATCATAAAACAATCTCAAGGACGTGTGTCTGGCCTGAATGTCATCAAACACCACATGTGTGGCTGTGTTCACAACAAACTTCCACCACACGTGGTTGGCTGTGTCTGAACGTTTAAATTTTTTACATCAACATGTCGTGTGATTATTCCCAATTTTTATATTGATCTCAAAATCCACCTATATACTTGTCGAATCTACTCACCATCCCACTTCCTGTTCTCCAGTTTGTTTTGCCTCTCATGTTGTAAAATGGATATGAAATATTTGTGTCCGCCGAAATTCTGGTCTGTGTGGACTGATCATTTTAGCGTCTAACTGTCAGGTAGATGATATAATGAAAATGTATCAACAGGTATAAATTTGGAATGACCTGGATTCTTCAAACAGCCATTAAATGACACAATTAAATGACTCTGCAGTGAACCCCAATAAAATGGCTCTGCAGTGAACCCCAATTAAACGGCACTGCAGTGAACCCCAATTAAATGACTCTGCAGTGAGCCCCGATTAAATGGCTCTGCAGTGAACCACAATTAAATGGCTCTGCAGTGAACCCAAATAAAATGGCGCTGCAGTGAACCCCAATTAAATGGCTCTGCAGTGAAACCCAATAAAATGACTCTGCAGTAAACCCAGATAAAATGGCTCAGCAGTGAACCTTAATAAATGACTCTGCAGTGAATCCCAATTAAATGGCTCTGCAATGAACCACAATTAAATGACTCTACAGTGAACCCCAATAAAATGACTCTGCAGTAAACCCCAATAAAACGGCTCTGCAGTGAACCCTAATAAAATGACTCTGCAGTGAACCCCTATAAAATAACTCTGCAGTGAACCCCAATTAAATGGCTCTGCAGTGAACCCCAATAAAATGGCTCTACAGTGAACCCCAATTAAATGACTCTGCAGTGAACCCCAATTAAATGGCTCTGAAGTGAACCCCAATTAAATGACTCTGCAGTGAACCCCAATTAAATGGCTCTGCAGTAAACCCCAATAAAATGGCTCTGCAGTGATTCATAATTAAATTACTCTGCAGTGAACCCCAATTAAATGACTCTGAAGTGAACCCCAATTAAATGACTCTGCAGTGAACCCCACATAAAGGTTGGTTGCCCAAATACCACTTGGAGTAGGTCTTGTGAACAGCAAATGAAGTGTCGCTAGCTAACTTGGGAGGGTACTAAAAGAGGCCTCCCGTAGCTGAATGCCTGGAGAGTTATTGCTGAGGACCTTAGCCCAGCAAGGAATTAACCCAGCAAGCATGATAGAATAAAAATAAACTGCACTGTTTAATCAATGAAAAAAAAATCAATTTTTAAATTTGCACTTTGATCATTACATATTGTATTTGTAAGTGGTAGCGTATTGCGAGGAAACATCAAGATTTTAAAAGATGTCAAAAATAAGTGAAATGACGGTAAAAATCTGAATGAATTTATTTGACGCTAGTTTTAACTTCATTTTTTCTTCTTTCAAATCATTGGTTTATGAACTTAATGTGAATAAAAAAAAATAACAGTGTTTGTGCTTCGAACCTTCTTTTACCAACTCTGTATCTAGCATTTAATAACTTCTACCAACTCTGTACCTAGCATTTAATAACTTTTACCAACTCTGTACCTAGCATTTAATAACTTCTACCAACTCTGTACTTAGCATTTAATAACTTCTACCAACTCTATACCTAGCATTTAATAACTTCAGCTAACTCTGTACCTAGCATTGAATAACTACTACCAACTCTGTACCTAGCATTGAATAACGTCTACCAACTCTGTACCTAGCATTGAATAACGTCTACCAACTCTGTACCTAGCATTGAATAACTACTACCAACTCTGTACCTAGCATTGAATAACATCTACCAACTCTGTACCTAGCATTGAATAACTACTACCAACTCTGTACCTAGCATTTAATAACTTCTACCAGCTTTGTACCTAGCATTGAATAACTACTACCAACTCTGTACCTAGCATTTAATAACTTCTACCAACTCTGTACCTAGCATTGAATAACTACTACCAACTCTGTACCTAGCATTTAATAACTTCTACCAACTCTGTACCTAGTATGTAATGAGTCATATGTTTTCTCGTCATACCTATCTCAGATTAGTTTCTTTTTTTTTAAAGTTCCACAAAATTTACCGGATTTAACCAATAAGTTATAATTTGTTTAATTCAGGGTCCAACCTGTGATCGACACATAGAAACTTAACAATCTATATTCTCTGTTTTGCTTGTTTATTACCCCCCTTCTAAGGAGTTCAAGTAATTGTTACGTGTGGTCCAAAACAACTCATTATTTATTTAATACACCAGTTTATGCTACATGTAGCGGAAGCCCCCGGTCATAGTCCTCGGTTGGAAAAGGTTGTATTTCTAATTATCTATACGGTGCTCGTTTTATTTTGCCTGCTTGTATAACGTTGTACTTAATCATTCGATGTCAATGTACATGTACAAGAAGGCATTTGGCTCTCAATGACTTCAATAGATATCACTCCTGGTAAACACAAGTAACGTATAATTGCGCGTCCTCAATTATTGTGTATTACACTATTGAACTAATGCTTTGTTATGCTGTTAAAAAAATCTTAAGGTACTGCTAGCCAATAAAGATAACAGATTGAGATCATTGACCCATGTTCTCAGAAATGTGAATGCATCATCTTTATAAATCAATGGTGGCTCTGTGGATGTATCATCTGTATAAATCAATGGTGGCTCTGTGAATGTATCATCTTTAGAAATCAATGGTGGCTCTGTGGATGTATCATATGTATAAATCAATGGTGGCTCATGCGAATGTATCATCTTTATAAATCAATGGTGGTTCTGTGAATGTATCATCTTTATAAATCAATGGTGGCTCTGTGAATGTATCATCTTTATAAATCAATGGTGGTTCTGTGAATGTATCATCTTTATAAATTAATGGTGGCTCTGTGAATGTATCATCTTTATAAATCAATGGTGGCTCTGTGAATGTATGATCTTTATAAATCAATGATTTCTCTGTGGATGTATCATCTTTATAAATCAATGGTGGCTCTGAAAGCCAAAGGTTTGTTTTTTGATAAGTTTTTTTTATCAATGTTATATTGTTTAAATTTCTATTGATGAACTGACTATGGTTAGATCCTAAAAAAACGAATGCGGCCCTAGAGGACCTCAAAGTGGCCGCCCCTGTTATAGATGAAACGAGATATATATTGATTGAAACATTCAATTTCGGCTGTCGATAAGTTGTGAGCATCCATTGTTTTGTACCTCAACATAGTATGTAGTCGGTACTGTGTATAGCGTTTGACTTTTCCTGTAAACAATACATATGTACAATTGATAATATCATAATTAGTATAGATAACGTGTACGTTGTATTAAATATAATCTAGTTTGATGTATGTGTGTGTGTGTATGTGTGTGTGTATTTAGGCATTGGGGATGCAAGACTATTTCAATCGCGTCGATACAAGTATCAACAGCCCGCTAACCACCCTCTTATATTGTGAAGTGTTTTACTTGTGACTGATATCTTACGGCTCCTCCTTTTGTTTATTTCCGTTCCCTGTTGTTCGTTGATAACCAGTAGCGTGACCACCGCCTCGTTGTTTTGTTTATGTGAAGATAAACTAGCCACTCTCAAGTGTGACGTACTGCTGGACGCTACAAAACCTGGGGCGCATTATCGTGAGCCACAACACACCACCTCCCCTTGTTAATCTCGGGTTGTCCTCTTGTTTCGAAGGTCCAGCTTTGTCAGACTAGACCCTGATATTGGACAAGCCGGTTCTTGATTTGACGGCCATGTCTGTGACTCTGATGGAAGGGGTTGGGGAGTCGGAACCATAAGTCAACACCCAAGTGTTTATACCACTGCGCCATCAACCTATTTTATTTTAGAGTCTTTTGCTCGTATAAATGCCGGCCACCGTTCCGCAAAATTCTGGAAACATTGCGACCCTCGTCGTTACTGTTCCTCGGCCTGGCCTAGTCGTTATCTTCCACCAATTAGTGGATGCTGTTACTCGGCCTGGCCTAGTCGTTATCTTCCACCAATTTGTGAATGCTGTTACTCGGCCTGGCCTAGTCGATATATTCCACAATTAGTGAATGCTGTTACTCGGCCTGGCCTAGTCGTTATCTTCCACCAATTAGTGAATGCTGTTACTCGGCCCGGCCTAGTCGTTATCTTCCACCAATTAGTGAATGCTGTTACTCGGCCTGGCCTAGTCGTTATCTTCCACCAATTAGTGAATGATGTTACTCGGCCCGGCCTAGTCGTTATCTTCCACCAATTAGTGAATGCTGTTACTCTGCCTGGCCTAGTCGTTATCTTCCACCAATTAGTGAATGCTATTACTCGGCCTGGCCTAGTCGTTATCTTCCACCAATTAGTGAATGCTGTTACTCGTGCTGTGTTGTGATTGTGTCGGTGGCACATGAATAAAAAATCGCCCTTCCACAAGATAAACCAAACCGGATGTGATGTAATCTCTTAGATCATATTAATCACTATGGGGCGGTTTTTGCAGTGCCCTTTTTTTCATCCCCACCATAGTCAATAGCGCAATGACCATGGAGGCACCAAGAGAGATCTAGCGGAGACTTTAACCGTGATTTGAAATATCCATTTGTCCTCACCGAAGATCGAACCAGGGTCCTTCTCTGTGACAGTGAAACACTTTACTCCACAACCATTCATTATAATAGAAGCCCATTAAAAAGTATTTTTGATCACGATTCACTAGTTATAACCATGATTCACTCAGTATAAACATGATTCAATCAGAATAAACATGATTTAATGAATGTGGCCATTTTAATCTAATCGCGAAGTTATTGAATATGTCCAGGGCCGTTGCTAGCTATTCTAGGCACCCTGTGCGAGTTACACTTTTTGGCGCCCTCCTCCCAATCTAAAAAGTTCAAAGACCTTAAACAGCATTTATTAGGCGCCCCTTTCCTATTCGACGCCCCTTTCCTATTCGGCGCCCTTTGTGGACTTAACACCCGCAGTACCCTATGGGTTAGTCAGTTTTATATCTTTCGTTGCTTTGCTCTGCTTTTAAAATTCTTCTATCTACACCAATTGACAGAAATCCCAACACTATATCTACTTATTTAGTGGAATAGGGGAGGTGGGGATAGTCGGGTAGGTCAACTGAAAAAAATAGTCCCTCCATTTGTTTTGAATTGACCGACAGGCTTCTATTTACTGACGGGTTGACCCCAGTGGCAAATTGCAGTACGTTTATTTTTGTAAGCATTAATCCCCCCCTCCATCCACCCCTCCCCGTTTTTTTCCATGTTCTCCCGTCAGTCTAGAGATAACAGTCACAGTTGGCACGAGTGAGTTGAGTAACAGACCATTAAAAAAAAAATCTACAACACAGGAATTAGTTTATTGTTTTAAGATGTGGGAAAAGTAAATAGAGCTTCAGAGTTTAACAAAAAATTACAATTCATTTGATGTTGGGTTTAATTTGAACACTCGTGGGCTGCTCTAGTTTGACGAATGTATCAATATCGAGTGGTCTATTTATAATAGCTATGAAAGCGGGCGTTAAACAAAACTTTGTTGTGGTGTTGAAATACCTGTCCTTTGTTACAGATACTATGGACTATGAAGTTTAATGCAAACCAAGCTCTTGCTCTTTTAGGAGTGTTAAGTCCCTGTAAGGATGAGATCAAATCTCTTAGATACTATCAACCACAGATGAGACAGTTTTGTGGCGGCCTTCTTGCATCCACACCATAGCCTATAGTACCATGACCTGAAATATCATTTGGACTGGAGATTGAATCAGGTGCCCTCAGGTCGACAGTGGAGCTCTTTACCGCACGAGCGACCATCCAACCCCTCTCTATTTTGGTATCGAACAAAACTAACTTTGTGTTGTTGTCCTAAATGCAAAAAAAAATCTGGCAAACCTTTTAATGTATATCTACTTGCAGTTATAGAGGCGGGAACTTTTCAATATATTATAACGCTAAATATTGTAGAACTTGTTGAGTATGTTATGGGTAAGTGAATGTTCCGGTACTCTAAAAAGTTTATTTGTGTGAAAAACAATATTTTTTTTCTTCAAATGATTAAATGTGTATTTATATGTCTTATGAAAAACAACATTATTATGCTAATAACAACTGAACGATTGCTAGCCGTGTTTATTCCGTTACAATAATCATTACAAAGACAATAGTTTTTACTGTATTCTATCGGTTTATTTACTCTGACTGCCATGGGTCATTTTAAAAGCTTTTTTTGGTTTCATTTGTTCATTGCTTTGTTTATCAAAGAAGACTTGATGTTATATTTTATTAGCCTGATGTCGAAGAAATATAGGATCCAAGTTATTTCATCTTTTCTTAACTGGGACTTCACACACGCACACACACACACACACACACACACATACATAATACACACATATATACTCACATACAAACACAAAAAGTAACAAACTAGATCTGATCAGGATAAACACATATTCCATATTGTTAAATTATTAACAAACTAATGTCAATACAGAAATACTTGATGGACAATTACAAATACAGTTAATTGATTAATGTCAATATTTACTTTGATATCATTATTGTTTGTTATTTATTTACCTGTAAGTGTATGGATGTTCTCATAAAATCTTTTCACCACCCTCTGTGATGATTCCAGAGACATTTCAGTCTCGACCATGTTGAAGTTGAATGTAGGGCAATGCCAAACTTGTCCCATTTGTGGGCAAAACATCAATAGATAAACATTCCCATCTTTCGGGTGTTTAGTGTGTGAAGTCCCTGTAAGGATGAGATGAAATGTATTTGATGTTATATATAGAGACTCAGTGGATTCAATGAAATGTATTTGATGTTACATATAGAGACTCAGTGGATTCAATGAAATGCATTTGATGTTACATATAGAGACTCAGTGGATTCAATGAAATGTATTTGATGTTACATATAGAGACTCAGTGGATTCAATGAAATGTATTTGATGTTACATATAGAGACTCAGTGGATTCAATGAAATGCATTTGATGTTACATATAGAGACTCAGTGGATTCAATGAAATGTATTTGATGTTACATATAGAGACTCAGTGGATTCAATGAAATGCATTTGATGTTACATATAGAGACTCAGTGGATTCAATGAAATGTATTCGATGTTACATATAGAGACTCAGTGGATTCAATGAAATGTATTTGATGTTACATATAGAGACTCAGTGGATTCAACTCTAATGAATCGCTGCTATAAAAAGGCAACCATTACGACCCGCCGTTATAGGGAGGCAAACCAAATACTTGAGAAGTTCGTTGATATAGATATTTGTTTACTCGTTTTTTAATGCCGTAAAACTGACTGATAATGGTCGAAGAAGTCCTAGGGCTATTGAATGTCTGGTTATATCCCTGATGACCCAAGCTGTCACAGGGGTAGGGGTCTTGAATGTCTGGTTATATCCCTGATGGTCCAAACTGTCATAGGGGCTATTGAATGTCTGGTTATATCCCGTCCAGATATGAGGATGAAATGACGATAGAGGCAAAATGTGATGAACTTGAAATATTACGAGTTTCTCAACCGTTATCTAATCCGGGACCAATAGGTCGATAGTGAATCAACAACTTCCAGTTCTACCTGAGAGGTTGTTTTTTTATATTTATTGAATGAATTAAAATGTTTTGAGTTGAAGTGGAACAGAGATGGCCTACGTTTTAATTAACTCTTGAATTCTGGTTAACTACATTTGTTAATTATCTAAAATATTGAAATATCACTTCTAAGTACTATACTATTGTGAAACAAATATTACATTTATTTAGAGCATATATACATATTTATTTTCTGTAATTGTAATAGTCCAGTTCTGATGACAGTCGGATTAAATATTTATGTCTCAATTAAACACAATTAAAGTACCCTTGAACCTATAGGACCATTGGGTCAGATGAAGTGTATAATTGAAATGTTTCTATAGTCATGACATATAGGACCATTGGGTCAGATAAAGTGTATAATTGAAATGTTTCTATAGTCATGACATATAGGACCATTGGGTCAGATGAAGTGTATAATTGAAATGTTTCTATAGTCATGACCTATAGGACCATTGTATCAGATGAAGTGTATAATTGAAATGTTTCTATAGTCATGACATATAGGACCATTGGGTCAGATGAAGTGTATAATTGAAATGTTTCTATATAAAGAGATTATGTATTCAGCACAACCACAACTGCCTTTAATATCCCAACTAAAATCGGGTACTTGGTGAACTTTGAACGATTTTTCACCTGGACTTGAAAAAATTCTTTTGGTTTTCATCTATAGAGAGCCCCAGGGCCATTAGGTTGACAGTCAGACGCTTTACACAACTCGACCATCCGTCTACCACTATATATATATAAATGGAAAAAAGACAAGAAAAAGTTGCAATTAAAAAATGTCCATATGGATTTACTATGTACTCCAGGGAATCAGTGAATTGTAACACATCATTATCTTTTACCTCCACCAGTATAGAACGTTCTGACCAAAGATGACCAATAATATCTCGTACCACACACAGACTTTACCTCCACCAGTCTAGTACGTTCTGACCAGCGATGACCAATAATATCTCGTACCACACACAGACTTTACCTCCACCAGTCTAGTACGTTCTGACCAGCGATGACCAATAATATCTCGTACCAAACACAGACTTTACCTCCACCAGTCTAGTACGTTTTGACCAGTGATGACCAATAATATCTCGTACCACACACAGACTTTACCTCCACCAGTCTAGTACGTTCTGACCAGCGATGACCAATAATATCTCGTACCACACACAGACTTTACCTCCACCAGTCTAGTACGTTCTGACCAGCGATGACCAACAACACAATATCTATCGTTTTAACAAAAAACAAATAATAACACAGTCTTTACCTCCACCAGTCTAGTACGTTTTAACCAGTGATGACCAATATTATCTCAAAACATACACAGACTTTACCCCACCCAGTCTAGTACGTTCCGGACCAGTGCGCGATGACCAATAATGATCTCAAAATTACCACACACAGACTTTACCTCCACCAGTCTAGCACGTTCTGTACTTCAGCGATGACCAATAATATCTCGTACCAAACACAGACTTTACCTCCACCAGTCTAGTATGTTTTGACCAGTGATGACCAATAATATCTCGTACCACACACAGACTTTACCTCCACCAGTCTAGTACGTTCTGACCAGCGATGACCAATAATATCTCGTACCACACAGACTTTTACCTCCACCAGTCTAGTACGTTCTGACCAGCGATGACCAATAATATCTCGTACCACACACAGACTTTACCTCCACCAGTCTAGTACGTTCTGACCAGCGATGACCAATAATATCTCGTACCACACACAGACTTTACCTCCACCAGTCTAGTACGTTCTGACCAGCGATGACCAATAATATCTCGTACCAAACACAGACTTTACCTCCACCAGTCTAGTACGTTTTGACCAGTGATGACCAATAATATCTCGTACCACACACAGACTTTACCTCCACCAGTCTAGTACGTTCTGACCAGCGATGACCAATAATATCTCGTACCACACACAGACTTTACCTCCACCAGTCTAGTACGTTCTGACCAGCGATGACCAATAATATCTCGTACCAAACACAGTCTTTACCTCCACCAGTCTAGTACGTTTTGACCAGTGATGACCAATAATATCTCGTACCACACACAGACTTTACCTCCACCAGTCTAGTACGTTCTGACCAGCGATGACCAATAATATCTCGTACCACACACAGACTTTACCTCCACCAGTCTAGTACGTTCTGACCAGCGATGACCAATAATATCTCGTACCAAACACAGACTTTACCTCCACCAGTCTAGTACGTTTTGATCAGTGATGACCAATAATATCTCGTACCACACACAGACTTTACCTCCACCAGTCTAGTACGTTCTGACCAGCGATGACCAATAATATCTCGTACCACACACAGACTTTACCTCCACCAGTCTAGTACGTTCTGACCAGCGATGACCAATAATATCTCGTACCAAACACAGACTTTACCTCCACCAGTCTAGTATGTTTTGACCAGTGATGACCAATAATATCTCGTACCACACACAGACTTTACCTCCACCAGTCTAGTACGTTCTGACCAACGATGACCAATAATATCTCGTACCACACACAGACTTTACTCCACCAGTCTAGTACGTTCTGACCAGCGATGACCAATAATATCTCGTACCACACACAGACTTTACCTCCACCAGTCTAGTACGTTCTGACCAGCGATGACCAATAATATCTCGTACCAAACACAGACTTTACCTCCACCAGTCTAGTACTTTTTGTCCAGTGATGACCAATAATATCTCGTACCACACACAGACTTTACCTCCACCAGTCTAGTACGTTCTGACCAGCGATGACCAATAATATCTCGTACCACACACAGACTTTACCTCCACCAGTCTAGTACGTTCTGACCAGCGATGACCAATAATATCTCGTACCAAACACAGACTTTACCTCCACCAGTCTAGTACGTTTTGACCAGTGATGACCAATAATATCTCGTACCACACACAGACTTTACCTCCACCAGTCTAGTACGTTCTGACCAGCGATGACCAATAATATATCGTACCACACACAGACTTTACCTCCACCAGTCTAGTACGCTCTGACCAGCGATGACCAATAATATCTCGTACCACACACAGACTTTACCTCCACCAGTCTAGTACGTTCTGACCAGCGATGACCAATAATATCTCGTACCACACACAGACTTTACCTCCACCAGTATAGTACGTTCTCACCAGCGATGACCAATAATATCTCGTACCACATGCAGACTTTAAAAAAATAAGAGTAAAATAAACTTCTACCTTCAATACCTTTAGCAGGTGATAAATTTATTTATAGGATAATACAGAACTGACCAACCCCTATAGGTAAATATTTAAACAGTCAGCGATACAGAAGTTTTAAAAGAAATTAAAATTGTATACATATAATAACTGTAATATATTTATTACTATTATAAAGAGGTTCATATTGTAAAAACCTGGTAATAATGAAATGAACAATTAAATTTAGACAAGTTACTCAATTCTTACAATGTGGAACAATTATTGTTCAAACAATGTAGAAAAAAAACGACAATAAACTAAACCTATATCTATTGTCATCAACACCAGCCGGCAAATTATCAGCTTATGAATTTTTTTCTTTATAGGCCCTTCCGATTACAAGATTAATCCTTTATTGTTTACAAATTCACATAATTAGTAAAGTTGTTATAATTTTTTCCCATTTGTAATATTAATTTAATATTTTTCCCGTTTTTTAAATTTGAAATCTAAGTTCTGACTATCATTGATTAGATATGGTTAGTGTCTGCTGTTATACTCAATGATATATTTAAGAAAAGTAATTACAAATTTGATAAACGTAAAGACAAAAAAATAAAGGCTATAGGAGACAACTAAAGCTTGACTATTACAAATATATATTTTATGGATTATTTCCCTTTGATAAAGAATTTACGTAGTGTTAATTTTTTTTTTTTACTAGAAGCTAACAAATTTAAATTCATTTCAAATTAAGTCTAATTAATTCTATGTTGATTATTTATTTAAATATTGTTTATTATTACTGAACTGAACAATTTACTTTCACATTTGTTAAGTTTTACACTATCTGATTAATGCAGTCGACGGTGCACCCATTTTCGATATTTAATTGTTTATTAAATTAAAAAAAAATATATATTTTTTTCGTTATTTTGGTTTTTGACGTTACAATTTGTTTATTTATTTACTGTAAACTTTTAATAAACAAATGAAAAAAAAAACATGACATGACAGAAATAAACAAAGTTAAACAATAATAATGGCAAATTGAAAGTTTTATTGAAAATATTTGAGTCCAGACACATGAATGTACAGAAGATAAACAACATAAGAATAAATAAATATATTGATGGCAATAATAAACAAACAACATTAGAATAAATAAATATACTTATGACAATAATAAACAAACAACATTAGAATAAATAAATATATTGATGACAATAATAAACAAACAACATTAGAATAAATAAATATATTGATGACAATAATAAACAAACAACATTAGAATAAATAAATATATTGATGACAATAATAAACAAACAACAATAGAATAAATAAATATATTGATGACAATAATAAACAAACAACATTAGAATACATAAATATATTGATGACAATAATAAACAAACAACATTAGAATAAATAAATATATTGATGACAATAATAAACAAACAACATTAGAATAAATAAATATATTGATGACAATAATAAACAAACAACAAATGTTTATGTTGATGACATAATATAATAGAATGACATACAAATAAAATACAACACCGCCATATTGTTTGTTTACAAACAACTCACCAGGCACGACCAGCCCCGCTGTAATTAAGTTTAGAATTTAAACTTCCACTGTGGACAAGTTGATAGAACCACCCATCACCACCTTCATACCCCACACAATGAACCATGGCTCCACTACTACCTGGACATGTACATGTTGTGTAGGTAAATTTATTGAAATCATAACCCACCTTGCATCTGTCCACCCAGTGACCAACACTGACCTGTTTACTACATCCATGAGGATGTGACACTATAAAGTTCAACTTGTCCACATCTCGAGATTCTCTGTATTTGTTGTAGACTTTCCACCAGACATCATCATAATGTCTCCACAACATGTCCAGTTTATCTCCCAGATTTTTGTCACATGTCACACATTTCAACTCACACCAATCTCTCTCAATGTCTACATCAACAACACTGACCTGATCAACACTGACCACTGGACTGTCTTCTCTATCATAAAACAATTTCAAGGACGTGTGGCTGGCCTCAATGTCATCAAACACCACATGTGTGGCTGTGTACACATAAAACTCCCACCACACGTGGCTGGCTATGTCTGAATGTTTACATGTCTTACACCAACATGTTGTGTAGTTCTTCCAATGTTTACCTCCATCTCTATCTCTATATCCATCTGTAAATTTGTTCACTCTGCCACTCACCATCCCACTTCCTGTTCTCCAGTTTGTTTTGTCTCTCATGTTGTAAAATGGATATGAAACTTTTGTCTTTGGCCAAAACTTCGGTCTGTGTGGACTGGTCATTTTAACATCAACTCTGACTGTCAGGTCAGCTGTAGCTTTGATCAGTTCATACAGATCATTGTCACAATGACCTCCAGGTAGATGGTTTAAGGTGAAAGTATCAACAGGTATAAACTGTCTATGACCTGGATTCTTCTTACAGTCACTATAATGTTGGTATAGATCAGCTTCTCCACCTTCTGACACCTGAGTTTCATGATCACCTGGAACAGACATATCAACTTACAATTGAATAGTTAAATATATTTCAACATGCTGAACATTACAATATCAAAGATGTCAAGTACACATATTATGTCTGTTATATTGACACAATGTAAACAATATTAATACATTGTGTTTCATTTTACCATAAAGTTTATTTCCCATTGTGTGATTTTCACTGTCCACTTAATAACTTTAGACCTCAGCTGTAAAACAATTTAAGTCTGAAATGAACAAATCAATAATTCATATAAATAATATTATAGTTTACAAATGAAAATGTCTCAACTCAGTCTAGTTAACTTAATAAAATGATCTCAATATAAAGTTACATTTAAATGAAAACATAGTTTAAATCAACACAGAATTTATCTAATAAAAAATTACCATAAAAAAATCCTCTAATATTTCAGCCATTCAATTTTCCACCTGAGTTGTTTTGATCACCTGGAGATACAATAAATAAACTTTATTATGCAACAAGAATTTGTCTTTGGAACTTGAGAGTATAATTAAAGTAAAAAAATACAAACATTAGAAATTCTTTGAAAATTCCAAATATTTACTGAATTATTGTTTGTTATTATGGCTCAATTTGTGCTCAGGTCATGTTAATTAAACTAACATTTTTAATTTAAAAGATTCTTTTTATTTAGGCCATAGTGAAGCATTTATACATTCATAAATTAATAAAATAAAAAATATTTACTTTCTCGCTACTGCTTTAAAACCAATGTTAAACTTTAAAAAACTTAAACATTTTTGTAAAATCTTGTTTCACAATTAAATACTTATAAAATTAGAAAAATAAGTTAATGCAAATTAATTAATAAAAGTTTAAAAGTGATAAATGTACAAAACATTGAAATTTTCATTAAATAGTTCGTTTATAATAGAAATTTATAACATACTGATTGAGATAATTAATAGACCAGTGGTCCTCAGAGTAAGTATTGTTACCCACTGGTGGTTTGCAAGCAAATTTCTAATGGGTTTTGATGAAATTTCCATTTAAAATGATCAAGAATCTATTAATTCCTAATTAAAACAATATTTCTCTTTACTAAACAAAACTAAATGTTTGTAAATCTACAAAGTAAAAGTAAAAATGACTATAGAGACATATGCTACATTTTTTAGACCTACACAGTGTAAAAGTACACATGTATATTATTTTTTTTTCTAACTATATTATATATATTTCTATATCCTTACATTTTGCTTTGCAGATAGGTTATGAAAAATATCTTATTTTATGGTGTGTTACAAAAGTAAAATAGTTGTTAAAGTGCATCTCTAAGCTTTAAGTTTGAAAATCATTGTAAATATTGTAATAGACAAAACAAATAGATTCTAATTAAAATGTTTGATAAAATCATTCATATATAATTATATGGTATTATGTAAAAAAAAACAAACAAACAAGATAACAATAAAATTAATTAAATAAAAGAAATATTTTTTTGAAAAAATAATGTAGACATAATAGAAAAATTATAAATTTATAATGCAAATAACTGAGAATAACATTTATAAATTAGAAAATTTAATTTTGAAGGAAATTTGAAAACAATATAATTTAAATTAATAAATTGAGCTGAGAAAGAATAAAATTGAGAATAAAAAAAACATATTTTCTTAAAAAGTTTAAATAAATAAATTACACCTTAATTTTAGCCAATGTATTTTTTAAAGCAATTTGCAAGTTTTAGAATTTTTTTCTAACATGAATAAATAAACAGAATAAGGTTTCTGTGAAAATAAATTAATAAAATTAATAATCTATACTAATACTGTTACTGTTAGGGTACTTAGAGTGTTAGTGTCACTGATAGGCCTACTGTTAGTGATCGGTTCATAGACTTGCCAATACAAAGTTTAAAGTTATTTTAATTAAAAAAAAATTAGATTATCATAAACATTTTGACTAAAATTCAACCATTTAATATAAAACATTCATTTGGTTAGTTTTAAAACTTAATATTTCGACAGTTTGCCGAAGTGAAGATGTCGATAAAAATCAGTAATTTTATGCAAGAAGTTATTGATGCAACTGAAGATTTATTGCAGCGAATGAAAACTATAGTGCAAAATGCATTCTAGGTTAGCATAATAAAATAACTCTTACACCAAATTTTTTTAAACCTAAATATTCTTATAAAATTAAATGATTAATAAATATTCAATTAACGATGTGTCTGCAAATCTCAGTGATAAAATTTGGCCAGGATGTTTCTTACATATATATGAACTATTTACGTAAAATTAATTTACGCTCTGACTCTGTAGCTTTCTGTATCTGAACTCAAAGTTTAGATTTTCGGTACAAAAAAGAATAAAAAAAATAGATTTTAAAAGTTGTCTAAAATATAAAATTTTAAATTCTAAATTTTACAAATTACTTATTGGTTTTTAAAACCAAATAAAAACAATTAAGAGTTTGTGGCTAGTCAGTCAAATAGAAAACAAATCTTAGTCTTTTGAAACAAACAAATAGACAGTATCGATAAAAAATTTAAAACAAAAATTATTTTATTTTTTAACATTTTATTTAATTACAAAAATTGATAAGATGAGTTCGGTCTCGATACTAAGTGTTTATAATTTTAAAACAACAAAAAAAAAGTATTAATCAAATAGCGGCAGCAAATTTTATATATTATACAAGATAACAAGAATAAAATTGTTGGCTGTATAATATCGATATTGTTACTTAGATATCCAAGATAAGAGATTTTAACCAATATTTTTTTAACTTAATTCATCCAAGATAAGAGATTTTAACCAATATTTCTTCAACTTAATACATTTATCTTTTAAAATGGTTTTATAACTTACTTTTATAATCTAAATATGTTATTTTCTTTTTCTTTTTTATGATTGATATGATATGCAAGTTGTATGACTAAAACGAATTTTCTGCACTACATAATACATGTCAACATTAATTTTCATAGTTCTATAAATAGCATGGTACTTTCCATTTTTAAATATTTGGGAATTCCGAAAACATGACTAATATTTATTACTCAATTGGCCGTCCATAAATAAAAAGAAATATTTTTTTGAAAAAATAATGTAGACATAATAGAAAAATTATAAATTTATAATGCAAATAACTGAGAATAACATTTATAAATTAGAAAATTTAATTTTAAACGAAATTTGAAAACAATATAATTTAAATTAATAAATTGAGCTGAGAAAGAATAAAATTGAGAATAAAAAAAATATCTTATTTTCTTAAAAAGTTTAGAAAATATAAATAAATTACACCGTAATTTTAGCCAATATATTTTTTAAAGCATTTTGCAAGTTTTAGAATTTTTTTTCTAATATGAATAAATAAACAGAATAAGGTTTCTGTGAAAATAAATTAATAAAATTAATAATCTATACTAATACTGTTACTGTTAGGACATTTAGAGTGTTAGTGTCACTGATAGGCCTACTGTTAGTGATCGGTTCATAGACTTGCCAATACAAAGTTTAAAGTTATTTTAATTGAAAAAAAAATTAGTTTATCATAAACATTTTGACTAAAATTCAACCATTTAATATAAAACATTCATTTTCTTAGTTTTAAAACTTAATATTTCGACAGTTTGCCGAAGTGAAGATGTCGATAAAAATCAGTAATTTTATGCAAGAAGTTATTGATGCAACTGAAGATTTATTGCACCGAATGAAAACTATAGTGCAAAATGCATTCTAGGTTAGCATAATAAAATAACTCTTACACCAAATATTTTTAAACCTAAATATTCTTATACAATTAAATGATTAATTAATATTCAATTAACGATGTGTCTGCAAATCTCAGTGATAAAATTTGGCCAGGATGTTTCTAACATATATATGAACTATTTACATAAAATTAAATTACACTCTGACTCTGTAGCTTTCTGTATCTGAACTCAACGTTTAGATTTTCGGTACAAAAAAAATAAAAAAATAGATTTTAAAAGTTGTCTAAAATATAAAATTTTAAATTCTAAATTTTACAAATTCACTTATTGGTTTTTTAAAACCAAATAAAAACAATTAAGAGTTTGTGGCTAGTCAGTCAAATAGAAAACAAATCTTCGTCTCTTGAAACAAACAAATAGACAGTATCGATAAAAATTTAAAACAAAAATTATTTTATTTTTTAACATTTTATTTAATTACAAAAAATTGATAAGATGAGTTCGGTCTCGATACTAAGTGTTTATAATTTTAAAACAACAAAAAAGTATTAATCAAATAGCGGCAGCAAATTTTATATATTATACAAGATAACAAGAATAAAATTGTTGGCTGTATAATATCGATATTGTTACTTAGATATCCAAGATAAGAGATTTTAACCAATATTTTTTTAACTTAATTCATCCAAGATAAGAGATTTTAACCAATATTTCTTCAACTTAATACATTTATCTTTAAAATGGTTTTATAACTTACTTTTATAATCTAAATATGTTATTTTCTTTTTCTTTTTTATGATTGATATGATATGCAAGTTTTATGACTAAAACGAATTTTCTGCACTACATAATACGTGTCAACATTAATTTTCATAGTTCTATAAATAGTATGGTACTTTCCATTTTTAAATATTTGGGAATTCCGAAAACATGACTAATATTTATTACTCAATTGGCCGTCCATAAATAAAAAGAAATATTTTTTTGAAAAAATAATGTAGACATAATAGAAAAATTATAAATTTATAATGCAAATAACTGAGAATAACATTTATAAATTAGAAAATTTAATTTTAAACGAAATTTGAAAACAATATAATTTAAATTAATAAATTGAGCTGAGAAAGAATAAAATTGAGAATAAAAAAAATATCTTATTTTCTTAAAAAGTTTAGAAAATATAAATAAATTACACCGTAATTTTAGCCAATATATTTTTTAAAGCATTTTGCAAGTTTTAGAATTTTTTTCTAATATGAATAAATAAACAGAATAAGGTTTCTGTGAAAATAAATTAATAAAATTAATAATCTATACTAATACTGTTACTGTTAGGGTACTTAGAGTGTTAGTGTCACTGATAGGCCTACTGTTAGTGATCGGTTCATAGACTTGCCAATACAAAGTTTAAAGTTATTTTAATTGAAAAAAAAATTAGTTTATCATAAACATTTTGACTAAAATTCAACCATTTAATATAAAACATTCATTTTCTTAGTTTTAAAACTTAATATTTCGACAGTTTGCCGAAGTGAAGATGTCGATAAAAATCAGTAATTTTATGCAAGAAGTTATTGATGCAACTGAAGATTTATTGCACCGAATGAAAACTATAGTGCAAAATGCATTCTAGGTTAGCATAATAAAATAACTCTTACACCAAATATTTTTAAACCTAAATATTCTTATACAATTAAATGATTAATTAATATTCAATTAACGATGTGTCTGCAAATCTCAGTGATAAAATTTGGCCAGGATGTTTCTAACATATATATGAACTATTTACATAAAATTAAATTACACTCTGACTCTGTAGCTTTCTGTATCTGAACTCAACGTTTAGATTTTCGGTACAAAAAAAAAATAAAAAAATAGATTTTAAAAGTTGTCTAAAATATAAAATTTTAAATTCTAAATTTTACAAATTACTTATTGGTTTTTAAAACCAAATAAAAACAATTAAGAGTTTGTGGCTAGTCAGTCAAATAGAAAACAAATCTTCGTCTCTTGAAACAAACAAATAGACAGTATCGATAAAAAATTTAAAACAAAAATTATTTTATTTTTTAACATTTTATTTAATTACAAAAAATTGATAAGATGAGTTCGGTCTCGATACTAAGTGTTTATAATTTTAAAACAACAAAAAAGTATTAATCAAATAGCGGCAGCAAATTTTATATATTATACAAGATAACAAGAATAAAATTGTTGGCTGTATAATATCGATATTGTTACTTAGATATCCAAGATAAGAGATTTTAACCAATATTTTTTTAACTTAATTCATCCAAGATAAGAGATTTTAACCAATATTTCTTCAACTTAATACATTTATCTTTAAAATGGTTTTATAACTTACTTTTATAATCTAAATATGTTATTTTCTTTTTCTTTTTTATGATTGATATGATATGCAAGTTTTATGACTAAAACGAATTTTCTGCACTACATAATACGTGTCAACATTAATTTTCATAGTTCTATAAATAGTATGGTACTTTCCATTTTTAAATATTTGGGAATTCCGAAAACATGACTAATATTTATTACTCAATTGGCCGTCCATAAAGTACGTCACACTATTTTGACAATTTTGACCCCCCCCCGGGTCACAAAGTGTCACAAATCTTTGGACAACCCCCCCCCCCACACACACACACCTAAACAACGTCACACTTTCAAAAAAAATTATAATTTCCTCACCTACTTTGTACTTGATTAAATATTAGCGAAAGTTGGTAACAAATAATTCTCTTATTGGGGGAGGGGGCTCTCATACCAGGGGCCGTTTCCCCAGTTAATAAACAAAGGACCGTCACTGGTATGTATGTTGTATACAGGATCTTGTTGGACCCTTAATTTATCTCCTTCGTCAATACTTCATATATGTCAGCACACTGTAAGATCAACATCCCTACTGGGAACACTTGGAATATCCAAACAGTTATATGAACCAGGTATTCATCAAAATGCAATAATATATGTTTAATCCATCAAATCTATAAAACAGAATCATGACAAATAACCATAAAATCCAGACCGATAGTGTCGTCCTCCACAGCCCAACTTCTACACACCCACTAGCCACTGTCCCATACCATGAACTACATTCAAAAACACCCCATGACCTTCAACACGCTAACTGACCCAACACAGCTCTCTCACCTACATATAGGCCTAATATTCTGCTCTCACAACTCCATATAGGCCGAATATTCTGCTCTCACACCTCCATATAGGCCTAATATTCTGCTCTCACAACTACATATAGGCCTAATATTCTGCTCACACACCCCCATATATGCCTAATATTTTGCTCTCAAACCTCCATATAGGCCTAGTATTCTGCTCTCACACCCCCATATAGGCCTAATATTCTGCTCTCACACCCCCATATAGGCCGAATATTCTGCTTTCACATCTCCATATAGGCCTAATATTCTGCTCTCACACCCCCGTATATGCCTAATATTCTGCTCTCACACCTCCATATAATATTCTGCCAGCAGCTATTCTGCACAAACTAACACACAACATGTATTTGTTAATTGGGTGCAAAAAAGAATGAATAGGCTTATGTTTTAGTATCAAACACAATGTTTCACTAATTACAACTGATGTCTGTATGACTGTATTACAAGTAGTAGTAGTGTTGTTTTAGTCTCAGGTCCTATTTTAGTTTCAGTTTTTATTTCATTTTTTCTGTAATAATTTTAGTTTTAGTATAGTTTTAGTTTTAGGCCCAATTTTAGTTTTCGTTTTAGTTTTCGTTGACTAAAAGTAAAACACCAGAGTTTTAGTTTTCGTCTTATTCATTTTAGTTTCACTTTTAGTTTTAGTCTTGTAAACACCAATAACTTCTAATTCTGAATTGGATAGTACACAATGTAACTTTGCAACAGAATCGTAAGTGGAATTCCACTGAGTGTCACCGGGAGTACCGAGATGCGTGCCGATTGCCGCAGATAAAGATGAGCAATTTTGTTTGTTCCAGATAGCTACTAACTTTAACCAGGACGAATTGCTCAATAGTAACAGTTCTTCTGAAGTAGAAAGATATCTTTAAAATAATTCATCAAAAATGCTGTCATTAGCAGTCTACCCAAGCATTAAGAAACTATACCTGCAACTGAACACTGGACTTACGGCTAGTGATGCAGTTGAGCGACTGGTTTCATTGGGTGGGCGTGTTTTTATGCCACTACGTTCGAGGCTAAGCAATGATCATTTTGAAATGATGGTCTTCTTACGTGCTGACAAGTGGTGAATTGATTAACATTAAAATTGTGCTTTGACAATGTATTCTATTTTTTTAACATTTTTTTTAAAAACTTGAAAAACTTGCAATCATTATATTTTAAATAAAAACATTTTGTTCTTCTCAAACGTATTGGTATTGTATCGGTATCGATTTTAGCAATACAGTTTTACTTGAGTATTTGTATTGGTATTGGCGATACAGTTTTAGAGTGTTGTTAACAGCCTTGCTTATATTATCGCCCAGTTGATGCGCATGCGCGATCATCAAAGAAATAAGATATGCCCTAAGTCAGTGCTTCACAAAGTGGTGGGCCGCGGCCCACTAGGGGGCCGTGGACTGCCCAGAGGGTGGCCGTAGAGTTTCGAAAAATGTGACACAAAGTGCAATAATTAAATAAGGTTTTAAACGTGGATAATAATGATAAAATGTAGATAATGTGTTGAAATGGTGAGAAAAAATGTATTAGTGTATCAATTTCATGCAGTACTTCTTAAAAAAAGTTCCCTTAACCCTAACGGGCCATCGGGGCAGATGAAGTTTAGATTTCATCTGTTTCTATAACCTCGGCATATGTAGCGCTCTACACCGCACGACCACCCGTCCCCTAGTACTTCTTAACAGTTTAAAATATGTTGATTCCATTTGCAACTACATACCTTTGCGAATCGGAATTTTCAACTTTACTTTTAACTAAAACCAAGCATAGATCGTGACTATCAGCAGAATCTTTAGTAAACAGTCTTTTAGTCGCTATTTCATATATAACGCCGGATCTAGATTTGCTGTTCAATAACATTCAAGCACATCCGTCTCATTAAATTAAATAAGCTGTTTGTTATATTTTTAAGCTTTTTGTTCTAATTGGACTTAACTCGTAGAAAATTTCCCCTATAACTTTGTCGGAACCATATGTAAAAAATAAATAAACATAATGTATTGTATTGTAAAACGTATTAATATATATATATATATTTAAAATAAAATCTAGTTTATCATATTTTATATGTAGCATCCTTTCACTCTTTCATTGTTAACATTAGAAAAAGCATGTATTGACTAGTAAAAGTTTGCATATAGAGGTTTAAAATTATAAATTTAAGCAATCTAAAAAAAAATAAAAAAAATAGGGGGGGGGGCGTGACATATTGATTGGCGTTCCAAGGGGGTCGTAATTTCAAAAAGTTTGAGAAGCACTGCCCTAGGTCATCATAATTTCCTAGAATAGATGGTTCGCCCGCAGACCACAGTACCGGAAAAGAACGATAAATTGGGATTTTAGTTTTTATTTCGTTGGGGAGTTTTAGTTTCAGTTTTTATTCAGTATTTTGTCTACCAGATTTAGTTTTCGTCTAGTTTTGGTCTTGCTGCTAATTTTAGTTTTAGCTCTCTTTGACGAAAAGTCAACATTTTCGTTAACGAAGGTCTTAGTTTTTAGTTTTCGTCGACGAAAACAACACTAAGTAGCGGTACCTCCAATATAACTACATTTTATACAAGCACAATGTTTCACTAATTACTACTGCTGTCTGTATGACCTACAAGTAGGGGTACGTTCAATATAACGACGTGTCGTAGAGACATACGTTTTCACTAATTACGACTGGTCTCTGTTAAATTTATTCAGTATAGCGGCGTGTTATACTAAGACAATTTTTCACTAATTACAACTTCTACTTGTAAGACTTACATGTAGAAATCCTTTCAATGAAGTTATTTGCTGTACTCCAAACCCCACTCAGACCAACTAGTAAACAATCGCTCCAAATCTGCCTAAAACCAGTTCGTTATCTCTGTTTAAGAATTTCGGAAATAATCTCATGGGTAATTTCCAATGTGTTATTCTGACGTAAAAAGACGTAATCCCCCATCAGTTTAATAATCGGAAACATTTATTGGCACTCATCTTTCTAAGTGAATTGAATTGAATTTTGTTCTAATTACAACATGAATGATATTGGTCCATAGCAATGCTAACTATGTAGGCCAGTTAAATAATTAATTCAACACCATAAGCCATTATTCAACGACAAAGTTTTATGATAAAAAGAGGTGATTGAATCATCTCCATGTAGCCATGTAACGTATATAAAAGAGGTGATTGAATCATCTCCATGTAGCCATGAAACGTACATAAAAGAGGTGATTGAATCATCTCCATGTAGCCATGTAACGTACATAAAAGAGGTGATTGAATTATCTCCATGTAGCCATGTAACGTATATAAAAGAGGTGTTTGAATCATCTCCATGTAGCCATGTAACGTACATAAAAGAGGTGATTGAATCATCTCCATGTAGCCATGTAACTTATATAAAAGAGGTGATTGAATCATCTCCATGTAGCCATGTAACGTATATAAAAGAGGTGATTGAATCATCTCCATGTAGCTATGTAACGTACATAAAAATGGTGATTGAATCATCTCCATGTAGTCATGTAACGTATATAAAAGAGGTGATTGAATCATCTCCATGTAGTCATGTAACGTACATAAAAGAGGTGATTAAATCATCTTCATGTAGCCATGTAACGTACATAAAAGAGATTTTTTTTTTACAATTCCTTTTCACACTGTGTAATATTTATATATCACCCCCAATCAGTCCCTGACACAGTGTTTTACACAATTGTATCTTGTCTCAGCGGTTAATGCTAGATTTGTAACACACGTTTCTCTTCTGTATTCTGTAAATCACTAATAGGACGGTATTTTAAAGGACGTCGTTCATTCTCATCTTAGCCAATAGTTCAATGGCCCAGGACTGGATACCTTTCTTAGACAAAAGTGTTGAACTTATTCTCTATGTATGAAATAGTAGACAAACTTTCACAGAACCTGATCTCAAATGTATGTACCATTCTTTATGCCTCATAAAAATACCAGGTATGAAATTCCCTTAAATTTGTTATATTTTAGCACATCGATAAAATCCCAATCGCAATCACTGTGTCTGGGTGTCAGAATGTTTCTCATGTACAGCTGAAGGTATTGTGTGTATAGAGTGCATGTCAATATGTGCATTTAATTGGTGTGCAAGAAGAACGTCCGTTTTCTAGTGAATGATTACATTGATAAAAAGATGACTAAAACTATGTGATCTATTGAATTTTTACAATAGTTTTATGAGTAAGTAATTTAACTTAATATTATGGATTTTTTACTTAATTTACTTCAAATAAATATTCTTTTTTTCCTAGCGAATATATGGATTTAAAGCAAAAAAGGTAATTTATCTATGGACATATCAGGACAGATCAAGTGTAGAATACATCTATTTATGTAATCAAGGCATAGTTAGGTATTGTTTGGCCAGCATAACAGTCTGCCTTATTTACTTCCTCAACTAAAAGTCAGGTACTTATTTAAAGCTTGGTGAACTAAGGAACTTTCATTAAGACCTGAAAACATTCCCTGGTTCATTCTGTTATTCAAACTCGAAAACACTGTCAACAGTCAAGCGCTCTTTTCCACAGGATCAAAGTTTCCTTTAGGCCTTAGTACATTGTAAGGTTGATGAAAAATGTAAATAGATTTCGTAATAATATTTTAGAATAGCTCACACTATGTATTATGTATTTCAATGCAGCCAGAACACAGCAGTAAAGACATATATGAGCAGCTCCGTAGCGTGAAAATTCTACAGCAGAGGCCAGGCATTCTACGGCAGCGGCCAGGCATTCTACAGCAGCGGCCAGGCCAATAGCAGGGAGGGGGCAGGAAACAAATGTTACTAAGAAGAGCAAACAAGCAGGGGAGGGGGCAGACAAAACGCACGCTACGGGCCTGCGAATGAGGAACTGTTGGAACTCATTAAACTATACTTCACTAAAACAGTGGTTCCCTCTAGTAGGTCTTGTCTAATTTAAGTTTGTCTGTAAAATGTAAATAAATTACCTGATCGAAATAACCTGTTCATAAAAACTTGTATCTATTAATTGCATCATAGCCAACAAACCTAAATAATCATATGGAGAAATAGATTTTTTTTTCTCAATTTAAATATTTAAATTTGTGATAAACACACATAGTTACAAATTTCAATGTAATTTGTCTATCTAAATATTGATTACAACGAGTGAGATGGTAACTGAATCGATAGAAACCTTTGTTGATGTTTAAATTTTTCGGCCACTCAGTATAGTTATAGCGACTAGTAGATGCATTTTAAATATTTATATTACATTTAATTTCTGTTATCGTTATTTTTCTACACTGAAGGAACGTTAACAAAAACTTTAAATTTTATAGTGGGACTTGAAAGACTCGGGTTCGATCCTCGGCGAGAGCCATGGGGGTTAGTTCCTTCAAAAATTTAATTAAATATCTCTCAAGTTGACCCAGCTTTAAATAGGTACCCAACATTGGTTGAGGAAGTAAAGGCACTTCATCTTGAACATCACTACCTAGCTGTCTTAGTACCAGTACAGCACTTGAACATCACTACATACTACTACCTAGCTGTCAGTACCAGTACAGCACTTGAACATCACTACCTGAACATCACTACCTAGCTGTCAATTAGTACCAGCACCATAACATCACTACCTAGCTGTCAATTAGTACCAGCACCATGGGGTTTTTTCCATGACCCTAATCTAGTTCACCCAGACAAGGAGACTTTGACGGCTTAAATAAAAATTGCGCCTATCTTAACTTTGGTCCAAGTATCAGACCAAGAGAAAGATGGATGGAGTGTGTTTATGAACATCAGACCAAGAGAAAGATGGATGGAGTGTGTTTATGAACAAATAAAATAAATGTTAATCATATGTCAATAAAGAGCTAAGCGAGGGCTGAAGCAAAACAGCTTAACACGCATAGTGTACTTGGTCTGCTGGACGTAGTTGGCCCGATGGTCATACTTTGTCTTCACATAAGCCAATAATAAATTCAATAAATCCGTTAAGAAGATTGTCTTTTCACACACACATCTTTAATTTTTCTTTTAATTTATTTCCATCTTTACAACCAACATATTAATTAATAAAAGATACATATTTATATAAATTTATATACATTTATATTTATATAAATTCACAGTAAAAGGTTTATCTAAGAACAAACATGTGAAACTGAATGATACAAATGACAACCTATCATACGACCATTTATTTGACTGACCTAAACATCGCTGGTTACAAATGTGGAATACACGACCATTGTCAAGTATACTGACCTCTTCATTAAGAGAAGTATGTCAAAGATGGCCGATATATTCAGGTACGTTTACTAAATATACTTTTTTTTAAATATTGAGTTGATAGTTACAAGCAAGACAGGCCTTACATTGTGTGTGTATGTGTGTGTATTGGGCATGTTTGTGTGTGTTTATGGGTGTGAATAGGTGTTTGTGTGTGTGTGTGTGTATATGTGTGTATATGTGCGTATGTGTGTGTGTGTATGTATGTGTATGTGTGTGCTTGTGAAAGGCTTAAGTTATCATTCTCTAAATTGTTTTAGAATTGAGATAAAACATCCTACATGTTCCAATTTGTACCTGGTATGCAAGGGATGTCATTTACTATAGTGTAACTATAGAGGGTTGTCCATTAGTTTTGTCAACGTGTAACTATAAGATGTTGTCCATTAGTTATGTCAACGTGTAACGATAGGGGGTTGTCCATTAGTTATGTCAACGTGTAACTATAGGGGGTTGTCCATTAGCCATGTCTAAGTGTAACTATAGGGGGTTGTCCATTAGTTTTCTCAAGTGTAACTATAGGGGGTTATCCATTAGATATGTCAACGTGTAACTATATGGGGTTGTCCATTAGTGTCTAAGTGTAACTATAAGGGGTTGTCCATTAGTGTCTAAGTGTAACTATAAAGGGTTGTCCATTAGTGTCTAAGTGTAACTATAAGGGGTTGTCCATTAGTGTCTAAGTGTAACTATAAGGGGTTGTCCATTAGTTATGTCTAAGTGTAACTATAGGGGGTTGTCCATTTGTTATGTCAACGTGTAGCTATAGGGGGTTGTCTATTAGTTATGTCAACGTGTAACTATAGGGGGTTGTCCATTAGTTATGTCAACGTGTAACTATAGGGGTTGTCCATTAGCCATGTCTAAGTGTAACTATAGGGGGTTGTCCATTAGTTTTCTCAAGTGTAAATATAGGGGGTTATCCATTAGATATGTCAACGTGTAACTATATAGGGTTGTCCATTAGTTATGTTAACGTGTAACTATAGGGGGTTGTCCATTAGTCATGTCTAAGTGTAACTATAGGGGGTTGTCCATTAGTTATGTCTAAGTGTTGCTATAAGGAGTTGTCCATTAGTGTCTAAGTGTAACTATAAGGGGTTGTCCATTAATTATGTCAACGTGTAACTATAGGGGGATGTCCATTAATTATGTCAACGTGTAACTATAGGGGGTTGTCCATTAATTATGTCAACGTGTAACTATAGGGGGTTGTCCATTAGTTATGTCAACGTGTAACTATAGGGGGTTGTCCATTAATTATGTCAACGTGTAACTATAGGGGGTTGTCCATTAGTGTCTAAGTGTAACTATAGGGGGTTGTCCATTAGTTATGTCAACGTGTAACTATAGGGGGGTTGTCCATTAATTATGTCAACGTGTAACTATAGGGGGTTGTCCATTAGTGTCTAAGTGTAACTATAGGGGGTTGTCCATTAGTTATGTCAACGTGTAACTATAGGGGGTTGTCCATTAATTATGTCAACGTGTAACTATAGGGGGTTGTCCATTAGTGTCTAAGTGTAACTATAGGGGGTTGTCCATTAGTTATGTCAACGTGTAACTATAGGGGGTTGTCCATTAATTATGTCAACGTGTAACTATAGGGGGTTGTCCATTAATTATGTCAACGTGTAACTATAGGGGGTTGTCCATTAGTGTCTAAGTGTAACTATAGGGGGTTGTCCATTAGTTATGTCAACGTGTAACTATAGGGGGTTGTCCATTAATTATGTCAACGTGTAACTATAGGGGGTTGTCCATTAGTTATGTCAACGTGTAACTATAGGGGGTTGTCCATTAGTTATGTCAAAGAAGTATGGAGGGGGAGGGCTAAAATGTGAAAGATTGTACATCATGGAAGGGAGTTTGAAAATGTTATGACGTCAACGGTGACGTATTTTAGGTACATGTTTCCAGAGTGACAGGGTGACTGTGACGAAAGGGATTTTAGCACATGACCAGACCGACCAGACCAGCAGGGTATGTACTGCCGATTTGACAGTTTGGTTTCTCCTTCCACCTCTAACAGACGGAGAAGAGTCTATATCCTAACCCAAAATGACAGGCTGTAATGGTGTTCTTGAGTGGAAGGGTTTTTTGAGTTGTGGAATGGTGTTGTTGAGTGGAACTAGGTGGAAGGGTGTTCTTGAGTGGTACATTTTTTAGTCTAAATATATAATTTTTTTCTTTTTTCTTTTTTATATGATTGATGCAAAGCCGTATGAATAAAATGATTGTTTCTACACTACATACTACGTGTAAAAAGTAATTTTTATAGTTCTAAAATATAGTATGGCACTTTCCATTTTTAAATATTTGGGAATTCTGAAAACATGAGTATTATTTATTACTTATTACTCAATCTGGTAGTAAACAATTTATTTTATTCATTCATATGTCAGGGTCTAATGATAATGTTACCTCATACTGTACTCCCAGACCCCCTACTGTACTCCCAGACCCCATACTGTACTCCCAGACCCCCTACTGTACTCCCAGACCCCATACTGTGCTCCCAGACCCCTGCTGGACCCCCAGACCCCCTACTGTACTCCCAGTCCCCCTACTGGACCCCCAGACCCCCTAATGTACTCCCAGACCCCCTACTGGACCCCCAGACCCCCTACTGTACTTTCAGACCCCCTACTGGACCCCCAGACCCCCTACTGTACTCCCAGACCCCCTACTATACTCCCAGACCACCTAAGTCTAAAGTTTTACAATAACATTAGTTTTACACATGTACTATGATAGAAGACGTGACTATGAACAAGACGTTGATAAGATAGTTTTAAAGTGCCGAGTAGGATGTAACCGCTGTTAATAAGTGCTGGACAAGATGAATGTGAAACACCGCTACCAACAGGTGTAGGGCCAAGGAATAAGCAATCATGCATTAGCGACTTCTAGAATCTAGATGACTAACACCCAAAATAATTGTTTTATCTCCTAAACTTTGTTAGAGTTATGTCCCTTCTGCCCCCTCTCCACCATGGTTATGCTTTACTTGCGATACATGGCATTTGAAAAACCAAAGGTTTGTGGTTTAGCAGGAGCAATTTGTTGGCAACTTGGAGTCGCTAGAATAATTCCATACATTATTATACATTATACATTCCACACATTATTATATTACAGTTGAGTGATTACAAGATACATTGAACAGAAATAAATATAATAAATATAAAAGCTCTGCATTAAATCAAAAGTAAAGAATCAATACAACAGTATTTCAGTTTAAAATGCAATCATGAAAAAATGAAAGCAAAAAAATAACCTAGCCTACCGATCAAGCCTAATGGAATATAACTCTATGCAAAGGTTTTTCAATATACAGCTAGTATATATATATATATATAATTCTACTTTTATGTGTTACAAAAGCTATTTATACTGGTTTTTCCCACTTCTTTGTATATTAATTAATTTGAGCGAAAAAAGGTAACACATATTTTTTCAGGTGAAGAAACTGGGGGCCGTTTTCTCAGTTATTTCACATTTGGCCGTCACCGATTAGTATAGACTGATTCCGTGTAAAAAGGAGCAAATATTTCTTTCTTGGTAGCAAATGATCTGCTTTAATAATTACAACTATTGTTTTTTAATATTTAATGTGGTATTACTTGTAATGTTGCGAGGTGTTGCAGTAACACGAATATTAACTAAATTTAACTGCTCTCGATACAATTACAAATAATTAATAATTCTACTTTTTATATAGCGATGTTTATACAAACACAATGTTTTAGTAATTAAAACTGATGTCGATAAAACTTACAAGTTGAGTTACTTTCATTGAAGCCTCCTGTATTACTGACTCAAAATTTTACTAGATTACAACAATATACAAAACAGTACACAACGTGTAGTGACTTCTTGTTAACCCCTGCCCCCCCCCCCGCACACTACGGGCCTGGTGGGACATCACTTAGCAAGAAGAAAGTCGATATATGGATAGATTAGTCACGTTTGCGGAAATCCCGAACACGTCAAAGCAAGGAAGTGAAATATATTAAGCAATAAGAGCACAATGGTGGTTGTACAATAGTATTTCATCTCTAGACAGCTCCAGTAATTTTTACAAATAGTATTATTTGGTCGTAATCTTGTTTTATGTGCTCTAACCAGCCCAATAGCGTGAAAATTCTTCAGCAGGGACAAGGTATTCTACAGCAGGAGCCAGACCAATAGCAGGAGGGACAGGAAATAAATGTTACTAAGTAGAACAAACAAGCAGGGGGGGCAGACAAAACGCAGGTGGGCACAGCCCCCATGGCCTCCGCACGCTACGGGCTTGACTTTAATTACGAAACTATTTCATTTATCCCCCGTCGCGGTAAATTATGTATCCGTTTAGCTGCGGGAATGAGGAAATGATGTACATTAAATAACATCATAATGTCAACTGGTGACTGTAAAAAAACACACAAAATAAAACACATTTATTAATACAATTACGTGTGAAGAATAAAGTAATATTGAACTAATTTCCAATTTTAGAATAAAAACTATGGTGTATAAATATATATAAGATGTGAAAATGTTATGGCTGAACTGGCGCTACCATTAGGCTACAAAGTAGGTCAAGAAACAAACACAATCAACGCTGAAGTGTAGACAATAAAATATTAGATACGGCGAAATCTTTTGTTTTGATTTCTTTGTGCTGCTGTTTTGAGGAAATCCCGATGAAGTAAATTTTACATATATATGTATTGCGCATTACAAACAAATGTTAACTGTTTCTGAATATGTACGCACTTCAAAAAAAAAAAAACATTAACTAACATCTATCTGTACTGAAGGTTATATTAAAAGAATCTTAAGCTGTGTCGAGCAAGTGTAAAATAAATAAATACACGAAAACTACCTACAGGTGATATGGAGACTGGCATGGCCTGAATGAAAAAAAAATGTAAGGCCTATATCAAAATAACACTATAGTGTGCTGGGGGAAAGGGGTGGATTGAGGCAGACACACAGCCATTTGCTGCAAATCAAAAATAAAAGTCATGCAAATTAAAACACCCTCCCCCACCCCGTCCCCCGAATCACCGGTATGTTTGTTAGAAACTGAAAGAAAAAAGACATTAAAATATATCTAACCAATAAAGAGAAAATTATATATGGCAGCTCAAAGCATCCAAAGATCTAACTAAAAATCTGTAAACAATAAAATAAAGAACAATTGGCTGGAAGGTACCAGACAGTGACCATAAAATCTGCACATGATAGGTCAAAGTTCAACTTTGCATACTACGTTTTTTCTCCAAAGATGTCAGCCTGTTATTTTGTTTCATTGCTTATTTAAAAAAAATAATAATTACATTTATTGTATTGATGGATAGGGCGGCGTATACTACACGAGACATGACTAGTAATACACTATTATTCTTTTCCAAGAGTTTACAAAATACACTTTGTTTTACATTCTTTATGTGAATATTCAAGGATTTTCTTACCCACACCCTGTCTTATTTTATCAGAATGTTATTCGGCAAAGTTGATAACATTCCATTGTTACGATGGAATCAAAAACAGAAGATAAACGGAAATGGTATTATTACATCTAGTAGTACAGTTGTTTGAAAATATTTTAAAAGAATATAAATATAAATACATCGAAGCAATTCATCGTTGAAATATCGTTTACAATCCAAACACGCGTTCATAAATTATGACAATCCATGAACATCGGCTTCAACCAATGGAACAAACAAAATATAACATAATATCAAACACAACCGCCCAGTGGGTTTTTAGGTATAATCAACATATATCATTGTAACCGACGAAGGATTTCAGGATGTAATTTTTGTTACAAGTGGAACTCATTTTACCATCTAAATTAGATAATATCAGTCATTAACAACATAATTGACGATTTGTACTTTCAAGATCGGCAAAACATTCGTCAAGTTATTTCAGAAATTAATTTCATTGATTGCACCGGCGATTAATTGTCGTCGTTCGTTGGCTAATGAAAAAATGGATATAAACACACATGCCCATTAGGGTGGAGTGAAAAAAAAATGAATTTTTAATTCTAATAGCTCAAAATGGTTGCCAAATAGTGTAAGTAGTTATGGCCTAAAATATCTTTTATGTAGTGTAACGTTTACCGGTGCCCCAAAGGCTTTCAAATTTTAAACGATACAAACTTTAAAGCATTATAACATTTTTGAATGAAATCAACATCTCAATAGTGATATTCGTAATGTTAATATGCAAATATGAACTGCTGAACTAAATTATGTTTGTAAATTAACAATTTAACAATTTAGAATAATTCAGGATCGTCAATTTTCTTAAGGCAGGAGACAAATAACGTGACAGGAAGATGGTCTTCCGCAAGTGCCTGTCACCATCTTGCACGACGGTTTTGTTCTAATTTCAAAACCAAACATGGCCATAAATCCTCACAATATAAGTTGAAAGTTCTTGTAGCTCAAATGACTCAGACGTCGTTGCAATATACAAACAAAGTATCCTGTTCGCTTTTACTGGAGATATATCTGTACTAGACTATAAAAAGGTATGACTGTACTGGAGTATTAAAAGATTTAACTGTACTGGTGTATTAAAAGATATAACTGTATTGGAGTATTAAAAGATATAACTGTACTGGTGTATTAAAATGTTTTACTGTACTTGTTTTAACAGGTATTTATACTTGAATAAAAAGAAAATTGAATGAATGGCACATTTTAGAAATATTTAATGTTCCCTGCAAATTATATTACATGTTTTGATATTTTTCTTAAAAAAAATGTTTGGTTTTTAAGTAAACTGCAAGTCACGTTTTGCTCTCATAAATAATAATAATAACCTAGAAATCCAGGCACTTGTATATGAGTGGGTAACGGATTGAAGAGATTTAAGTGCAGTGTACAACGTATGCAATCCTTTGTTTTCCGAGTAGCGCTTAGCCTTTTTTATTTGCACACACGCCCTACATTGTAGGGCCTACATCTTTCAGTGATTCATGTTTATATTCACTATTTAATTGAGTGTTTACTGCAGTGTTTCTCAATCTGAGTGTCGCGACACATTAGTGTGGCGTGAGATATTTTTAGGTGTTTCAGTAGATTTAGTAAAAAAATATTTAAGATTTCTAGGGTTCTCAGCTCTGAAGTTATTTTGAAATTATTAGAAAACATAAAGCAAAAAAAATATTTTTAAAATAAATCAACAACGAAATCAGTAATCATGTGTGTTTCGCGTGGGGGGCAGGATGTTAGATTTGGTTGACGTCCGTGTACGCCATTTTCCTTTATCATTCTTTCTAGCTTTGAAATTAGGCTGAATTTTTTTTAATTTGGTGATATCTCTATACTTATAAGACGCATTTGTTGTCTGTCTGTCTGTCTGTTCCCTTATAACTCAAGATCCAGACAACCAAATAACGTGAAATTTGGTACACGTACACATAATTACATGGGAAAGGTTATAGGACATGTTTCGTTTCATCTCGATGGGTATTTTAATTGTAATAAATTATTTTTATTTTAGTATTTTACTACATTAAAAGGAGAGATGTAGAGAGAGGGGGGCAGGGAGGGAGAGGGAAGGAGGGGGCAGGGAGGAAGAGGGAAGGAGGGAGAAAGGGGAGGGGAGAGAAGGAGGGAGGGAGGGAGAGAGGTGGTAGGGAGGGAGATAAAGGAGGATGGAGGGTTGGAGAGAGAGGGAGGGAGAGAGAAAGGGAGGGAAGGAAAGAGAAAGGAAGGGAGGGAGATAGATGGGAGGGAGGAAGGGAGAGAGATAAAGAAAGAGGGAAGGAGAGAGATAAAGAGAGAGGGGGGCAGGGAGGGAGAGAGAGGAAATGAGGGAGGGAAGGGGAGGAAGAGAGAGAGGAAGAGGGGGAGAGAGGGAGAAAGGAGGTAGGGAGAGAGGGTAGGGAGGGAGAGAAAGGGGAGGGAAGGAGAGAGGGAGAGAGAGGATGGAAGAAATGGGAGTGAGAGATAAAGAGATAGAGGGGACAGGGAGAGAGGGGGAGGAGGAAGGGAGGAAGGTGGAGAGAGGGGGGACGGGGTCGAGAGAAGGAGGGAGGGAGATATGGAGAGAGAGAGGGAGATGGGAGAGTTAGGAAGGGAGGGAGAAAGGGAGGGAGGGAGGGAAAGAGAACGAGAGAGAGGGGGTAGGGAGGAAGAGAGAGTGGGAGGGAGGGAGAGAGAGAGGAAGGGAGAGGGGGGGTAGGGAGAAAACAAAAGGTAAACAGAAAACCTTATTTTAAACCCGGGCAAAGCCGGGTACTTTCAACTAGTCGAACTATAAAATATAATTTTATCTTAGTTTGTTTTAAATAAGTTTGTTGGATATCATAATCATAATATTATAATAACGATGGTGGAAAATAAAAAATTCTAAGAAAATGAAATCAGGCTCAATCACTTCAGGTATCAATCTCCCCGAGGACACGCCATAAAGCGAAGACCCACGAGCAACTGATTGAATTACGACAAAACAACTACATGTACATGAGAGCTATTAATAACTTTAAGGGAAATAAATACGTTTAAACTAATTTTTTTTTGCTAAATTTTTAAAATGACACCATGAATGCTTGTTGAGTAGATTTAATGAATATTTGTAAGGATTAATATAGCTCTTAGAAACACAACAACAATGAGGTTTTAACTGGTCTGTGCGTTTTTATGAATGGAGAGCGTCTTTGGAAACAAAAACACATATCAACAATGGATGCAAATTTTTCTCTACCAATGATAAACTACTATTAATATAGAGATGAAACAACTGTATAATATTTAATCTGTTTTGGAAATCCAGCAAGGGCCACTTTAATTGTCGTATATTAACGCCCAACAAAAGAAACACATTACGGCGAATGTTTAATTGAATATTTTATTTGGTCAAATTTGTAAAAATAGAAACGTTGTTTTAAAATTGAACCTTTGGAGATAAATAAATCAAAAATCCAAAAAAAAATTTCAGTTATTGCGATTTATTTTCTGGTAGCTCTTAAAGAAATACAAAATGTCAAGTGACTTCTACAATCAATGTTACAAGATGTAATAGTTAGACTATGATATTTGATACAACAAAGCAGCCCATCATAAGACAAGTGAATGAATAGTACAAGGTGATAATTTAGACTATAATCAATAAATACGGCCTATCAATGTCATGTGATCATTCATTATTAGGCCTGATGCTCGTGTAGAAAAGTAAACTCGAATATATTAGAGTCACTCTGACGTTGTAATCACACATACAGTAGAATCACTTTGACGCAGTAAACATACATACATTAGAGTCACTCTAACGTATTGATCGCACATTCATTAGAGTCACTCAGATCGACAGTCTAGCTCTTTACCACACGACCATCCGTCGTCTTCTCTAACGCCGTAAACACAAATACACTATAGCCACTGTGACACCGTAAACAACCAATCGTGACATTAGAATGTTATGAATGATACGTTTATTAATATTTGTATTTTTTAGTGATTTATCAATTTAAAACTTTAAATAATTTTTATCTCTCTAAATGAAATAGTGTATTTTAAATCACAAGTGAGTCAATAAACATATATTATAAGTAAGACACGGCTAATAGCGAGGTAAACGTTCAATCAAAGTAGGGCGTAATATGAAACATCGTTAAACGAGGTTATCTCATCATGTAAATGATGGGGTTAGGGTAAGATGGGTAAAAAATTGATCAGGTATTTTACCATTTAATCTTAAAATTATATTTTTATAACAATAAAACAAATGTATTCATGACAAATATAGAATCATGTTTTACGAATATACATGTAAAAATAAATATAATTCAAATAAAAGGGCGTTATACAGTGCTAAACAAAAAAAAAATTGCGGGGTTTTACTATATATTTATAGCTGAAAACATGTACATTAGGGTGATAACTATTTTCATTATTTTTCGTAACGAAACTGAAACCCCTCACATTCGAGGAACAATTATATGTAGATGACAGTAGCAACATTAATTTTTTTTTAAATTGAAAAAAGTTCCGCCTATTTTTAATTTTTCGTTCACATATCGCGCAGTTTGAACTCGCCCCAGCTTGGGGTGAGTTCACAATATATAACTATTTCATTATTGTTATAACTTCTTTTATTTTCTGTTTCAGGTGCAAATATATAATATATATTCTGGAATATTTTAGAACATTGTGGAATATTTTTGAATATTTTGGATAAACTATCTCGTTTTCAGTGCAAGATTGCAAGTCTTACTGTCAGGATAGTGAAAGTAGATAGACATGGATAGATAGAAAGACATATTGTTAGACAGATAGACAGATAGAATGAGTGATAGACTGATAGATAGATAGATAGATAAATAGATTGACAAACGAATAGTACAGACAATGAAAATAGGTCAGGACTGATGATTAATAGCAGCAGCGTGTAGAGTTAGATGTTACGTAATTGGACAGGTGGGAAGACCAATGCGAGGCGAGAGGGACAGTGTTGGTCAGTTGTAGGGACGCGGATATATACATTTCATGACAGAAAGAGGGGAGTTTTAGTGTATGTTTCGTTAAGTTTAAGGAAGGGAATTAATAAGGGGAGAAATGACGTGAGTGTGTGATTGTTTTCCAGGAGTTGATAATTTGTAATGTATTTGTGAAGCTGTTAACGTATAGTGGTGATTTAAATGTCTAATAGAAATTCCAGCAACAGTGTTCAGTCAAACAGTTGTATTTGGAGGAAGAATCTACCATCATCTTCTAAACAGAAGAGGGATCCAAGAATTCCATCTGTTGAAAGGCTAAACAATCTCACACGGATGCCTACAAACCGTCAAATTCTTGGAAACTGCACTTTTCTGTTCAATAGCCAGAAACGGCGACTGGATCGAATCAAAATTATGATTACGGATATAGAATTGCTTTGGAGGGAAATTCTAGACTTTCCACTATTATCCAGCGCACTCATCAGAAAGAAACTCAATTGCCTGATTGATTTATATGACAAAAACAAAAAGAATCCGTCTGATAAATTTACTACAACACTTTCTCAGTTATTTGATGTCACCAACGTTAATGGAGAATGGAAAAGCACGGAGGATAAAGAACTCTACCAGAGGCAAGTTAAGAGTGGAGGAAAGATTGGTTATTCAATGGTCAAACAAGCCCCTTTGGAATCAATCCACCCAAGAAAACGAATCCGACTATCAAAAACCCAATCACAAGTCAGCTCTTCTCAATCGCAACCTATACAAACACATACAACTGTCTCAGAATCTTCGGATTCTGAAACCTCTGCTTCTTCACCCGACTTACCAACCTATTCTTCCACGTCATCTTCTCCTGAATGCAAACCGAAATACCAAAGAGCAAGCACTACAACAGCGGGTTTGCTAGTACTGCTAAACAACATTTCTACACATAAAGCATATAATGTTCTTGCAACCATTGCTGAACAGGGTCACGATGTGCCAGTTCCAAGTCAGGTGGGTGTCTGGAAACGAGTAATCTCTGTAGGACGTAAAATGAAAACCAAAATTGTTCAAAAACTTCAAAGCAAAGAACTCTATTGTCTCCAGTTTGATGGTAAAAGAGTTCAAGGGGAAGAGTATCAAGTAGTTCTGCTGAAAAATATGACAACCGAAATCAAACTTGGTATTATTAAATGTGAGAGTGGTTCTGCCGCGGCCATTCACAAGGAACTACATCAGCTACTTGATGAATATGATGCTTGGAAAAATATTGGCATGATAATATGCGACACGACCGCAGTAAATACTGGTCGTTTGCATGGGATTGTAAAGCTCATACAGGATGATGTCTTGAGCAAGGGCTTTCAGAAGCCACAATATATTGGGTGTCAGCACCATGTACTCGACCTCCTTTTGAAACATGTCATGATTTTTTTTATCCAAGAGCCAACGAGCAAACCAAAACTCAACTATTCCTTCATTGACCAATTAACACAAAACTATGTCACTCTTCAGGCTGATTACCGCCTCGTTGCGACAGATGATGTTAGCACAGACGAGAACCCTGGATGGCGAGATGATTTCAAGTTCTTATATAAATTATGTCAGGCATATCGTCATTACAAAACAACTTCACGTTGGCCTCGCATCAACTGGAAGAAACTACCAAATTTACACCAGGCAAGATGGAACTCACGTGCGATATATACTGTTATATCATTTTTTCTGATACCAGAGTGGCGCAACATCCTCACTCCTGCCTGCAACTTCATCTGCTACGAATGGGCAAATGCTTGGTTCCATTCTCAACACTATAATGAAGCGTCCTTCAATGAACTGTTTACCTCACTCATCAGGATAAAATGCAAGAAGGCAATTAAGTGTTTAAAGACCCATTGGTCAGTCGAAAAGTCATTAATTGACATTCCCAGATCTAACCAAATTGCTGAACGTGCTGTGAAACTGATGGAGGAACTTCATGCAAAATCGAGAAAATTTCAATTTTTGAATCTGAAGTTCATAGGAAAAAATATGTTTTAAACATTTCTTGTACATTCTGTACATATTACTAACTGATCTGTATCTTATTTGTTAATAAAAGTTGATTAGTTATTATTATTACTCTTTTGAGTTAAGCTAAAAAAAATAATGTCCTTTTTTTTGAAAAAAAAATATTTTTCCACTTTTTTCTTCCGAAAAAGGGGGAGGAGGGGGAACTTTTTTTTAAAAAAATCAAAAATGCAATTGATATTCTTAAATTACACATAAAAGTTCCTCGATTGCAAGTGGTTTCATAAAAATATTTTTTTTGTTATCACCCTAATGTACATATCTTTGTTATCGAATGTTGTAAGGCAGCCGACATGTTGATTAATTCATTAGCGGATTTTCGGTGAGTAAAGGCGGGGTGTGGGGAAAATTAAACCGGGCAACCTCCACAGGTCCCTGTGCCTGACTGAAATTGGGGACGGTGCTATGGGGGACGGTGCTGTGGGGGACGGTGCTATGGGGGACGGTGCTATGGGGACGGTGCTGTGGGGGACTGTGCTATGGGTGACGGTGCTGTGGGGGACGGTGCTATGGGGGACGGTGCTGTGAGGGACGGTGCTGTGGGGGACGGTGCTGTGGGGGACGGTGCTGTGGGGGACGGTGCTATTGGGGACGGAGCTATTGAGACTTTAGAAAGAAGATGTTGTGATACTTTGTATAGCTTACAAGTAAGTCTGTAATTGAACAGTATTTGGTAGAGGATATATAATATATATATTGAAGTGTATTTTGTGTGTGCTGCATTGTCAGTGTGTTTTTATCCAGTCTTTTAATTTTTTTTTTCGTTTAATTCCATGACATTTCTCATGACAAATAAATACAATACAGTCCTATTGAAAAAGAGGATAAAAACTATAATTCCGAAAAGGAAAATAAATATAGATGTATAAATGGAACTTTTATAGATGTTCCAATAATTCTTTCTGTGGAGAACTCCATAGTATAATGGACAAAATAGGAACACCCGATCCTTCGGCTATTATTGCGTAATATATTTTGACACCCAGTTGTATATATAACAATGGATCGCATATGTCTAATAAAAGTGTCTATAGCTATCAACTAAATGTGCCATGTACAAACAGAACCAGTCAATGTTATGTTTTTTAATAAACCAATCAACAAAAACATGACAGAAAATACAAAAAAAAAAGATAGACAATAACATAGGAACATGGAAAGATTTATTAAAAATGTGGAATATTTCAATCCAGACTCAATGAACTGAAGATAAACAACATTAGAATAAAAATAAATTTTAATGAAAATAATACATAAATAATAAATGATTTTATTGATATCATTATATAATACATTGATATAGACAAAAACCAACACCGCCATATCGTTTGTTTATAAACAATTCACAAATCAAAAGAAATCGCGCTGTATTAAATTTAGAATTTAAGCGTCCACTGTGGACATGTGAATACGAACACCACACACCACCTACCATACCCCACACAATGAACTCTGGCGCCACTACTACCTAGACATGTACATGTTGTATAGGTAAATGTATTGAATCTTTCACCCAATTTGTATTCGTCCACCCAGTGACCTACACTGACTTGCTTACTACATATAGTTCCATTTGTTCAAATCTCGAGATTCTCTGTATTTTATACCTTAGTTTTACCTATTCATCAATATAATCTCCCATATTTATGTCACATGTCACAAATTTCAACTCACACAAGTCTTTCTCAATGTCTGCATCAACAACACTGACCTGATCAACACTGACCACTGGACTGTCTTCTCTATCATAAAACAATTTTAAGGACGTGCGGTTTGCCTCAATGTCATCAAAAACCTTTTGCGCGGCTGTGACCATATTAAACTCTCACCACACGAAGCTGGTTGTGACTTAACTTTGACATTTCTTAAAGTTCTTCCAATGTTTCCATCCATATTGATCTCTATATCCATTCGTCAACTTTTCCACTCCACTCACCACCCCACTTACTAATATTAACATTGATTAGCCTCTCATGTTGTGAGAGCTTTTTGACTTAGACCAAAACTTTGGTCTGTAGGGACTGGTCAGTTTAACATCAACTCTGACTGTCAGGTCAGCTGTGTGTGAAGTCTCTGTTAGTATGGGATACAATCTCTTAGATTATATAAACCACTAATGGGACGGTTTTTATGATGCACTTCTTTCATACCCACCATAGCCGATAACGCAATGACCATGGAGGCACTAGCGAGATTTTCAGCTACCTGAAATTTTTTTTTGGTCTTCACCGCAGATCGAACCAGGTACCTTCAGGTCGACAGTCGAGCGCTATACCACACAATGCTGTAGCTTTGATCAGTTCATACAAATGCATGTCACGATGATCTTTAGGTAGATTGTTTAAGGTGAATTCATCAACAGGTATAAACTGTGTATGACCTGAATTCTTCCGACGGCTATTAAGATGTTTGTGTAGTTCAGTTTCTCCACCTTCTGACACCCGAGTCTCACGATAACCTGGAACAGACAAAACAATTTCGATTTGTATAGTAGAAAATATTTCAACCTGCTTTTTTATAATATATCAAATATATCAAGTCCACATATTATGTCTGTTATATTACCACAATGTAACCAATAATAATACATTGTGTTTTATTTTACCATAAAGTTTATTTCCCATTGTATGAGTTTCACTGTCCACCAACTGACTTTAGACCTCAGCTGTAATACAATTTTTAGTCTGAAAAAAACACATCTTTAATTCATATAAATAATATTATATGTTACAACTGAACATATCTAAACTCCGGCTAGTTAACTTAATAAAGAGATCTCATTATAAAGCTCCATTAAACTTTGGAATGAAAACGATGTATACAGCAACACATAATTCCAGAACTAAAACAAAAATATCATAAAAATCTTCTATTATTTTAGTAATTAGTTTTTCTTCCAATTACTGACATCTGAGTTGTTTTAAACCTGGATATGAATGAAATAAACTATGTTTATTAAGCAAACACGTATTTGTCTTTTTAACTTGAAAGTTATTAACGTTAAAAAATAAAACATTCGAAATTCTTTTAAAATTCCAAATGCAACTTAATTTGTGTTTTTTTTTATGGTTCACTTTCTTCCCAGACCAAGTATATTAAAATTGTATTTTAATCTGAAACTTTATTTTTATTTAAGCCATATTTACGCAATTATACATTCAAAATTAAAAATATAAAATACTGTTATTTTCTCACTACTGCTTTATTGAATATAATATAAAAACTTCTAAAAATCAATGTTTATTCTTTTAAGAGCTTTTGATTTACTTCAATATTCGGCCAGTTGCAGACATTAACTAGCTAAACCAGCCAATGCCTGACATTAATTGGCCCGTTTGAATATTGTCTTTATGCGACAGGCCAATGTTAAAGAATCGATCGTGATAGTATCGTGTGAAAGAGAAAAAAATCAAATACGAATATTTTTGACCATTAAAGCAATATACATTTCCATCCGACAGATTAGCCACTGGGCATGACCGACATCTTATTATTAAATTTGACCCGATTTAGTTAAGATTTGTAGTTTCTATTGATATTGACATAATTTAAAAAATTCAATTGTTTTTTTTTATTATCCCTGTGATATTGAGCATTTTGTTCTATGTTACGGGAAAGATTAAAGATAATTAAACATACAAAAACCACACAAGTAGAAGTAGAATAATGATAATCGCCTCCACTGGTCATTTCAATCCCCACTGATGGCATAAAGAGACGAACTTTTTAAATAGGAGCAGAATGTCTATCTTATTGGTCTGATTTGTTGGCAGCAAATGAAAACACACAAACACAATAGTGATAACCTTAGTGTAATAGTGTAAATAGATCCAAGCCTTTCAGCCACATTCCTATACATTTTCTGCATCTTAAATGTTAGTCATTATGTCATAGCTTTAGTACATAATTGTTCAAATCAACTCTGTCAGTAATTAAAATATCTTCGAAATAGTAAATTTCCCACCATACTGACCACACAAACATCCCGACTAATTATATTAAATAAAAACAATCGGCCAGGCCCTTACGGTCAATCTGTCTCAACCAATTTATCTTTACTGTTTTTCTATATGACACAAAAGTTTAACATGTTGCCATCAATAATCACACAGAAAGATAATATAATATTTGTAATATTTTAACTTAGTAAAATAGAAAATAAAAAAAAAAATCTCAGGATAACAAAAAAAAAACAATTGACAGTTTTAATTATTTTAATTAGTATCAAAAGAACCATAAATCATCCAGCCAATATTCACATTCACCGGTTTAGCTATTTTATGTTTGCGATGGCCACCTAGAAGACATTAGCCGTAATATACATATATAGGGTGGCCCAAAATAACTTTTTTGTCAAATATTTTTGAAGCATTTTGTTTTTTGTTTCTTTTGACTTCAAAACGGCACAGAAAAAAAATTCATGAATATATGACTTTATTTAGTACTGCCTCAACGACACTGAAATTTTAAATTATTTTGAATGAATTTTGAATGTGAGTATGTACATACAACGCACACAGTAAATGCACGGAGGTTCTGGAAAGTTGTTTTTTTAAATCTATAGAATTCTAGAAGGTTCTATGAAATTTCTAGAAGGTTCTAGAAGCTTCTAGAAAAACGTGAAAACCTTCAGAAGGTTCCGGGAAATTCTAGAAATCTCTAGAAGTTTTGATTTTCATACAAATAGCCAGCTTCACCAGTACATTTCAATTTAGTTATAAAGATCAAGAGTTATAAGATCAAATCTCGCGGCTATATACATATTTCTTTAGTTATGACTACTAGGTTGAAAAAGTGTCGTTCATTTAACTGGCATAGAAGTTGACACATCTCCTGTTTTTTGAGATAGGTACTTCTTCAAATTGAGCCTACTGAACAATGGAATGTCTACAAACACAGCCGTCTGGCAGTCAGTTGATACTATTTCTTCATGAACTATTTCTTTGCTTGTATACTGTCCAGTTGACATGCCAATGTTTATTGAGCTAGGTACTTCCAGGCCCGTAGCCCGGTCAAAGTCAACAGGGGGCCACCAATACCCAGCAAGGGGGACATCTTTACTTTTTCTTTAGTTTTTCCTCTTTTCTTCTTTTTTCAGCGGGGGGTGGGGCACTCCACACCTAGCGGGGGGGGGGGGCACGGCCCCCCGGTGCCCCCCCCCTTGGCTACGGAGCTAGGTACTTCCCTTAATTTAGAATACTGGCCAATGGTATTTTTACAAACACAGCCGTCTGGTTGACATTCGGTAGAATTTTTGATGAGGACATGCTAATGTACTTTGAGCTAGGTACTTCCCCTAATTGAGCCTACTGGCCAATGGTGTGTTTACAAACACAGTAGTCTTCAATGAGACATTTTGGGGTAGTACAACTGGACCGGATGTGCTGCTATTCAAGCGCTTTAAGAGCAAAATCTCAAGCCATTAAATGAAGAAGTCATCATATTTTATTCAAATATCATCCAAATGAAAGACAACTCAAGATATTTTCCACGTGAAGATTACAAAGACCTTCTGACTCTGAATCTTATCAACCTGTGAGGAATCCCCACCCCTTGGGGTGCGTTTTCGTGTTCCAGAAGGTGGATTTATAAAATAAACTACATCACGAAGATTTATCTCTCCCGTCATCAATTAAAGCTGACAAAGCATGAAGACAGATCCATTGCAGAATTAGGTATCTTTGCACCTCGGTTTACATTAAAGCTTGGATTTAGTGTCCCATTCTAGCATGACCTGGATTTCATCAAGCTTCTTATTGATGGTCAGAAAGAAGAAAGGTGCATCCGCAGCACAAATGATCCTTCACCACTTCATAATGTGCTATTAAAGGTTTTTTGACCTCGTCATCGCTGCTCTTCTTTAATGCTCTTCTGCTTCCCACATATTTTCTCATGACTGATACTTCCACCTGGCAACAAACTCCATCCTTTCAGAAGGTAACAAAAGTGGTCTTTTCCTTGAAAGTTATCAAAGTTATTGTGTCGAGCGGAAAATTGCACTAGCATTATCATTCAACTCATCTCTAACCAAATCAGAGGAGGAAAAGCAGTACTTGATGAAAATTTTAGAACGGCATCACAAAGAGTTTCCAGAAGCAAAAAAAAAATCAACTGTGCTGAAGAAATTGCACTTGCCGAACTTAAGGACTCTTAAAGTACAGACTACAAATCTTTTAAAGTTTTTTTTTTTGAATGGCGTACTTAGAACTACTCTGCGATACAGTCAGGTTAATGTATAATGTAAAAAGTATTATTTTACTGTTTAATTCCTACTGTATAATATAATTGTAGTTTGTAACTAAAAAAAAAACAGCATTTTAAACCTAACAAAATTTCATTTAATGCAACTACCGAATATCATAAAACACGAGATAACAAGTGCACTGAGGCAGTATTTATTGGAGTCCAAATGGTGTTAAATTTGGTATATACTTGTTTTCTATCACAGTGAACCAGAAAACTAAAATGCTCATGATAAAAAAACAACTTTATTTTTCTCCACTATAAAGAGAGTCACCCATATATATATATATATATATATATATATATATATATATATATATATATATATATATATATATATATGTGGTGTGTGTGTGTGTGTGCGTATGTGTTTTTTTGTCCATGTGAGTCACTAAAAGACACATTTTATGGTGTGTTGCGAAAATAAAACAGTTGATAAAATTTGGTCTCTAGTTTGAGAACCATTGTAATAGACAAACCTGACAAATTCTCATTAAAAACGTATGACAAAAATATTTGACGTATACAAAAAACAAGAAAAGTAAGTTAGCCAAATAGAAAATCTTTTTTATGAGAAAATAAATATAATAATATAACATTTTTTATTTAGATTTGAACATAAACTGTGGATATAGAGTCTTTACCTTTCTTGTGTTTCTTCTGTTTGTTTCTTGCCTCTGAAACGATCAGGGCACTGAGTGATTGACTTTACATTACTTGTGACGTACTTTGACGTCTCTGTATAATATACATACATAATTATGAAACTATAGATACAGGTATATAATTAGTTGCTGACGAAATGTTAATGGCGACATAACATTATTTGTAGTTAATGATACTTTTACATAACCAATAAGGGGCTAAATTTAGTATTTCGTTGAAAGGATATTATCTTCTAAAGAAATTTATTGATATTTATAATTCAGACAAGGCCTCGCCCATAATTTACGTCAACAATTTGCGGGATGGGAGTGGGATCAAGAAAAGTGTTTACATTTGTTGACATGGATGTCAACAATTTCATTATTTTCGTACATAAACAAATGTAATATTCAACTGATTTTTAAACACAAAATAAGGTCAAATATATTCTACAATCAATGACATAAGTTGATAGTATCTAAAAGAATATTACGGCATATTTTATTTGAATCTTAGTATACAGTGTACTAGTTTTTTTTTTTTTAAATTAACCCCTTTGAGCTATTTTTAGCCTTTACAATTTTTAAAAACAAATAACATCATAACTCTAACTATATAATATTATATTGGAAAGACAAATAAGACTTTCGATATCTGACCTAATATTGCGTAATGACATTCTAACATTCCCGATACTACGAAATGTACAACTGTACATTAATTTTAACTGTTTTACATGTAGTAAAGAAATAAACACTTTTTATTACAGTAATTCTATTAAAGGTTTTTTTCGATTATTTTTCATTATTACTAAAACTATTTACAACCATTATCTTATTGAGGATAAATATATTGATTTATCTGCACTATAGTCAGTAGCGTTAGTAGAGGCGCTAAAAATATTCTGCCACAAGACCAGACAAATGCAATTTACGGCCTGCAGTCAAGTACGACCAGTTCAGCAGAACATTCCCCTCCGTTCATTTACATTGATAATGTTAACAATCATTTTATGTTAGTTCATTTAACATTATCATAAACACTCCTTTTTTCTACTCTCGGTTCGGATCCTTAATCAAATAAAAGAACTGTTATGGTCCATTCATGGTTATAAAACTATATATGTAATCTTTTGTGAACAAATATCGAGGGGTGTCCAGGAACACATATAGGTGCAAATTATAGTGCTAGATTTCTGCGTAAAGTTGAGCTACTTAGGCAAATGAGCTTAAATTTTCTTTAAAATACTTCCGTAAAATGGAAGAAAAAATAATGGACTACTGTTCAGTCGATTGTGAAACATTTCCATTATAATAAAAAAAAATATTATCAGTTGTACATGTAACATTAAAGGTCACACATACAATAGAAAAGGAATTCAAGAGCAGCAGCAGCGAATGCACAGTGCATCTTGAAGTAACTGGAGTCTATTTCAAGATATGTCCGAGTACGTACGTCGTAATCCTAAACTTAATCCGTAGCATCCAATTTAATAATTTCTCATGTTTGTGTATGTTGGGATGTCGGTCAAGATTGTTGTCAATGAATGACTAAGTCAGCAAGTGACTCCAAAGTAAGGACATACATAAAAACAAAATAGATGTAATACTTAGAATTAATAAGTGGCCATTCCGAGTGTGCAAAATAATTCAATGAAATCATGACTACAGACAATTATGCAAGAAGTATGTTCTAGAACTATTCTAAGAAGAAAGAAAAACGTGTGAGAACACAACATGAAACGTGTAGTTTAAAAATGTTTGACATAGTTAGAGTTTTACTTTTTCAAAATGGTGGGTAGGAGGGGGGGGGGGGGACACAGGACACAACAATAGCTAACTACGACTCGGCAGATATAATTGCGAACCGGATTGTCAAACAAAATTCATGGAAGATTCACAAACTGTTATATAATATTTGAGGGCTGGAGATGTGTTGCAGTTTTTGTGTGTGTGTATATATATATATATATAAAAAACTCGTTATATGTACAAGTCAAATTATATTTCAATTATTACAATTAGCATGCAGAGTTTGAAGTGTGTCACTAATCGTTATATTTTAAAGGGGGAGGGGATTTAATATTTATACTTTTTGTGTGTAAGATTGTATTTGTTTAAGGGGGTGATAATAACTGACGTAATTTTAATAAAGGGGTCACCGAAAGTTGGACAGCTGTTGACAATGGCGGGGGGGGGGTCTAAAAGCTGCTAAAATTTCTTGTCGTAGTTTATGGGCGAGCCCCAATTGAAAGGTATTTTGTAATGGTTTAATGTTTAATAAAAGGCAGCCAGGTGTGTCATTAGGCATACTGACGTGTTTAGTGTGGAACATTGCCTATAGTGATTAATACATAGAATATTTGTATCAGATAATTACATTTACTTTTAGGTATTCCTTTAAGAAATACTACACAATGTAATTGTAGATATTACAATAAATCCATTTGGCTAAGACAATACAAACTACAACATGTTATAATGAAACTAGAGAATAAAATGTTAAGTCAACGATTACAATAGCTCTTGACAGTCTTTTCACTGCTGCGTGCAGGGGGATTGTGGAGGCCGCACTTGGCCGCATCTTTTTAGGCGTGACAACAAAAAAGTCTATTGTCATTTAAGACATTATTTTTTCATAAATGCAGTGCGAAACATATTGCTAACAATTCATCTACCTCGTTTCAAATTTCAATGCAAGACCTACGTTATTAAAAATGATTATAATCCAAACTAAAATGTTTATACATGTAATGCAAAAAAGTGTATAATGATGTCAATTGGTGTACGGTGATAAAAATGGTGGTTTGTGCTAAAAATCGCCACGGTGATAAAAATAGTGGTTTGTGCTAAAAATCGCTACGGTGATAAAAATAGTGGTTTGTGTTAAAAATCGCTACGGTGATAAAAATAGTGGTTTGTGCTAAAAATCGCTACGGTGATAAAAATGGTGCTTTGTGCTAAAAATCGCTACGGTGATAAAAATAGTGGTTTGTGCTAAAAATCGCTACGGTGATAAAAATAGTGGTTTGTGCTAAAAATCGCTACGGTGATAAAAATAGTGGTTTGTGCTAAAAATCGCTAGGGTGATAAAAATGGTGGTTTGTGCTAAAAATCGCTACGGTGATAAAAATAGTGGTTTGTGCTAAAAATCGCTACGATAATTTTTTTTTTTTAACAAGAAACTTTACGGAGAGAGACAGTATCAGATGAACCCCGTTCAGATCAAATCAATTGTTCTAATCACTATTGTTTTAAAGATCTGGCAGAGAGTGAAATGTACGGCTCTTAGACTCTAGAACTTCGTCATACAATGGATTATGAAGTGTTATGTGAACCCAGCTATTGTTCTTTAAGGTATCGGTCAAAACTTAATTTGTGTTGTCATCCTAAATACAGAGGCATTTGGCGAACGTTGTAATTTATCACCAATTGCTTTTATAGTGGTTGGAATGTTTCCAATATTTTTAACGCTAAATATTGCGAATATGTTTAGTTTGTTATGGGTATGAGAATGTTCCGGTATTTGTGTGAATTTTTTTCTTCAAATGATTAAACTTGTATTCATATTTCTGGGGCTTTTATGTCAATATGTTTTTACTTTTAATGCTAATAACATCCGAAGGATCGATAGGTTGTGTTTGGGCTGTTAAAATGATCATTACAAACACTAGTGTTTTAAATTGTAATCAATCTGTTTATTTACTTTGTCATGGGCCACTTATAAAACTCATGCTTTCATGTGTTTAACGTTTTGATTGCCAAAGAAGACTTGATCTCATATATTATTCAGTCGTGTGTGGAAAAGTACTGTTTACATTTTATCTCTTCTATAATGTCAAAATATTTATTATTTATAAAGTTCCAGGTATATCTTATGTGATGCTCTATCGCCTAGGGAAGGGATGAAAGAAGGGTGCCATGAAAACCGTCCAGCTAACAATGTATAGGATTCAAGAGATTTCATCTCATCTTTACAGGGACTTCTCACACGCACGCATACATATACATACACTAACTAGATCTAATTAGGCTGAATACATATTCCATATTGTTAATTTATTAACAAATTATTGTCAGTACATAAATACTTGTAGAGATGGACAGTTACGAATACAGTTGATTGATTGATGTCAATATTGATACTAATATTTTTATTATTTGTTTTTTTTTTAAGTTTAGTCAAAGACGAGGTCAATGGATTCCTATTTCAATAGTACAGTTTTTTTTCATTTATACAGGCGATTTGTAAAATCATATATCAGATTTTGTCTCTCGATATTTTATGTGCATAGAACCATTTATAACATTTGGCATATGAAATGTATTCTCTAAAGCATTTCCAATCAGTTATTTGCGTTAAACCAGACTTGGGTTTATCTGTAAGTGTAAAGATGCTCTTATAATATCTTTTCACCACCCTCTGTGATGATTCCAGAGACATTTCAGTCTCGACCATGTTGAAGTTGAATGGAGGGCAATGCAAAACTTGTCCCATTTGTGATACAAAATCAATAGATAAACATTTTACTATTTCGGGTATTTAGTGCATAAAGTCCTTTTGAGGAAGATATGAAATATTTTAGACGTTAAATATAAACACTCAGTTGAGTCGACCCTTATGAATAGTCGCTATAAGGAGGCAACCATTACGACCCGCCGTTATGGGGAGGCAAACCAAATACTTGTGAAGTTCGTTGACTTAGAGCTAAGTGATAATGGTCCACGCTGTCCTAGAGGCTATTGAATGTCTGGTTATATCCCTGATGGTCCAAGCTATATGTTTATATCACGACCTTATTTGAGGTTGAAGTGACGATAGTGGCACCAATTGATGCACTTGAAATATCACGAGTTTCTCAGCCGTGATCAAATCCGGGACCATTTGGTCTATAGTGAATCAAAACCTGCTTGTTCTACTTGTGAGGTTTTTTTTTATTTATTTTTATTGAATGAATCAAAACCTTTTGAAATGAGGTAGGACACAGATGGTTAACTCTTTATTTTATCTATACAATTGAAATATCACATTTTAGTACTATCCTATTGTGAAACAAATATTACATTTATTTATACAACATATTAATAATTGTTTTCTGTAATTGGAATAGCTAAGTTCTGATAAAAGTCAGATTAAATATTTTATAACTGAATTAAACAAAATTAAACTACCCATTGACTTATAATACCGTTGGGTCAGATGTAGTGTATAATTGAAATGTTTCTATAGTCATGACATATAGGACCATTGGGTCAGATGTAGTGTATAATTGAAATGTTTCTATAGTCATGACCTATAGGACCATTGTATCAGATGAAGTGTATAATTGAAATGTTTCTATAGTCATGACCTATAGGACCATTGTATCAGATGAAGTGTATAATTGAAATGTTTCTATAGTCATGACATATAGGACCATTGGGTCAGATGAAGTGTATAATTAAAATTAGGGCTGCTGATTAAACTGCGTTAATTTGCGATTAACGCGTCAAAAAAAATTTGCGATTAAAATTTTTAACGCAACATCTAAATGCGTTAATTTGACCAAAATGCTGAAAGTTCACCAAATCGATAAATAACGGAATTTCACGCAACAATTTGAAGTTAAAGTCTGTTCACTTATTAAGTAGATCTACCCCCACCCTGTCACAATTTACACACCCCCTCACCCCCAGGTACGTGGACAAAAGCCCCAATTGTAATATAAAATGATGATGTTTTGTTATGTAGCCTTTCGACAAGTGAACCTCCTGCTCCCTTCCCGGTCGCTGTAAAAAGAAAAAAAGTTTCATTTACTAGTTTACATTATATACTGTAGTGTATTGGTGGAGGTACTGTAGTGTACTGGTGGAGGTAAAAGAACGACAAGTGTTTGGTGAACTTTGTTATAATTAGGTCAAAATAACAAGATGTTAGAAATTTTGTATCACCATTTTTTGCGCCCAATTTTTTATCGCATTTGAAAATACAGCGTCTTGCATCAGCTGCACTAACAGTTTCACGACATTTGAAATCAATGTCTAGACATGGTCTAGACTATGCTATGCAAACATCAGTACACGAGACACTGTTAGTATTTTTCAGAATTATTGTGTTACTGAGCTAAATTTAATATTTTATATTTATTAACGTTCTGAAACTAGCGTTGTCGATATGATGGAAAGAAAGGCATATTTTCGTTTGTACTTTGTATATAACAATAAAAATATCAAAAGATTTTTCTCCAAGAGTTAGACAGGCAAACACTCGGATACAACATCATTCAACTCGGGATAAAACAATGAGTAAATACTGAAAATTACAGCCTGATACATCTTTTAGTTTTTGAAATATTCGCTACGCAATATTCAATAATAGTGTATAATCATGCAATTTCATGCAATTTTTCACCAAGAAGGCGTTAAGACACCAACATGAAATTTTCACCATAGGTAGTACTTGCTAAGGTTAACAAGTGTGCAAAATATGAAAAGTGTGAATTACTGTCCACATGGTCATCTGGGGGTCGCAATAAGTGCAAAAATGGACGACCATGATGCTTAAAGGGGCCCACCATGAGTACACTATTATTGATTAACAGGAATTCTCTATCAAAATAATAAACACATATATGGTACTTACTAATTGTATAAAAACATCATTTCATGTCTTATAGGTTCTTGGCTATACCGAGTCAAATATTGATGAAAACTGTCTGAAGTGCAATGTTTGGAATTTTTTAGGGCATTCTGTGTGCAAGCTACACTTAAGATAAATACATCATTTAACTTAGGACAAAACAATGAGTAAATACTGAAAATTTCAGCCTGATACCTCTTTTAGTTTTTGAAATATTCACGTTCAAATATCGCGAAAATGTAAATGTCACGCGCACTCGCGACTACCCTTAAAAATTAAAAAAATCATATCTCAGAAAGTTTTTGACCAAATGGCCTAAAATTGTAGGAATCACTCAACTTTGAATGTACCACAAGCCCCGAAAATTTCAGTAAGATCTGAGGGGGGTCGGGCGAACACCACTGGTTGAGTTGACATGGAATGACCCATATAACTTTTTTTTTTCTTTTCTGTTGCTCACTAAAACATTGAACAAATAGTTGATATTAAGAAAGTAAATGAATGAAAGAATATAAGAGTAACATTTATAGACACCGACGCGCAAAAACTTCAAAGGATGATCAAAAGTAAATCAACTTGTTTTGGGACATCTTTAAGTTGAGAGAGAGTGTGTTAAAAATGTGACTTGGTGGGGAAAGGGGGGGGGGGTTGGAATAAAGAAAAAAAAACGCGTTAATAATAAGTGAGCGAAAATTTTCTGGCTACACTATTATTTTATGAAAGAAAAGTTACATGAGATATAAATGACGTGAGTATTTTTTTTTTGGAATGGGAAGTGGAGGGTAGGGTAAACAGACTTAGGTGTGGGCGAAGTGAAGAAAAATATGACAGGGAGGGAGGGACATACGTCATTAGTTCGGAACTATGGTACGATAAAAAAAGGTTAGACATTGTTGTTAAATAAAAAGAAAACAATTCGCATCATTGACGTGATTGATACATGTCCATAAACTGGTCTCAATAACTAATTCAATAGACATATATGCTAATGCTTAATAAATATGTTATAATTCATTATACCTCTTTCGTAAATTAAAATGACTTGTTTATTATGCCAATGTTATGCTTTGATATTATGACATATTAGTTTGAATACAAACAATTGTATTATATTGTGTCGATTAAAATGTGCGTTAATTTGCGATTAAAATTTTTAATCAAGCGTTAATTTCGATCAATTTTTTTAATCGAACAGCAGCTCTAATTAAAATGTTTCTATAGTCATGACCTATAGACCCATTGAGTCAGAAAAAGTGTATATATATATATATATATAAATGGAAGAAAAGACAAGGAAAAGTTGCTATTAAAAAATTTCCATATGGTTTTAGTATGGATTCCAGAGAATCAGTAAATTAAATCACTTCAGTTGTCTTTTACCTCCCCCAGTATAATACGTTCAGACCAGCGATGACCAAATCTATCTCGTACCACACATGGACTTAAAAAAATAAAAGGAAAATTACCTTCTCTCTTCAATACCTTTAGCAAGTGATAAATTTATTTATAAGATAATACAGAACTGACCTAACCCCTACAGGTAAATATTTAAACAGTCAGCGATACAAAAGTTTTAAAAGAAATAAAAATTATATCCATAGAATAACTCTAGATATATTTATTACTATTATAAAGAAGTTCATATTGTTAAAACTTAGTAATAATGAAATGAACAATTAAATTTAGACAAGTTACTCAATTTTTACAATGTGTGAACAATTATTGTTCAAACAATGTAAGACAAAACGACAATAAACTAAACCTATATCTATTGTCATTAACACCAACCGGCAAATTATCAGCTTATGAAAATCATTCTATATAGGCCCTACCAATCACAAGATTAATCCTTTATTGTTTACAAATTCACCTAAATAGTAAAGTTGTTCTAATTTTTTGTTATTTGTAATATTAATTCAATATTTTTTCCCGTTTTTTAAATTTGAAACCTAAGTTCTGACTACCGTTGATTAGATATGGTTAGTGTCAGCTGTTATACTCAATGATATATTTAAGAAAATTAATTGCACATTTGATAAACGTAAAGACAAAAAAATAAAAGCTATAGGAGACAACTGAAACTTGACTATTACAAAAATATATTTTATGGATTATTTCCCTTCGATAAAGAATATGCGTAGTCTTCATTTTTTTTTTACTAAAAGCTTAAAAATTTTAAATTCGTTTAAAATTAATTCTAATTAATTCTATGTTGATTATTTATTTTAATTTTTTTATTATTACTGAACTGAACAATTTACTTTCAGATTTGTTAAGTTTTACACTATCTGTGCACCCATTTTCGATATTTAATTTTTTACTGAATTAAAAAAAAAATTTTCGTTACTTTGGTTTATGACGTTACAATTTGTTTATTTATTTACTGTAAACATTTAATAAACAAAGGAAAAAAAAAACATGACGTGACAGAAATGAACAAACATAATCGATAATATTGGTCAATTGAGAATTTTATTAAAAATATTTGAGTCCAGAACATAAACAACATTAGAATAAATAAATATATTGATGACAATAATAAACGAACAACATTAGAATAAATAAATATATTGATGACAATAATAAACAAACATCATTAGAATAAATAAATATATTGATGACAATAATAAACAAACAACATTAGAATAAATAAATATATTGATGACAATAATAAACAAACAACAAATGTTTATGTTGATGTCATAATATAATAGAATGACATACAAATAAAATACAACACCGCCATATTGTTTGTTTACAAACAACTCACAAGACAAGACCAGTCCCGCTGTAATAAAGTTTAGAATTTAAACTTCCACTGTGGACAAGTTGATAGAACCACCCATCATCATTTTACCCCAGACAATGAACTTTGGCTCCACTACTACCTGGACATGTACATGTTGTGTAGGTAAATTTTTTGAATCCACCACCCACCTTGTATTTGTCCACCCAGTGACCAACACTGACCTGTTTACTACATCCATGAGGATGTGACACTATAAAGTTCAACTTGTCCACATCTCGAGATTTTTTGTATTTGTTCCTGACTTTCCTCCAGACAACAACATAATGTCTCCACAACATGTTCAGTTTATCTCCCAGATTTTTGTCACATGTCACACATTTCAACTCAAACATGTCTATTTTAATGTTTACATCAACAACACTGACCTGATCAACACTGACCACTGGACTGTCTTCTCTATCATAAAAAAATCTCAAGGACGTGTGGCTGGCCTCAATGTCATCAAACACCACATGTGTGGCTGTGTGCACATCAAACTCCCACCACACGTGGCTGGCTGTGTCTGAATGTTGACATTGTTTACACCATATCAAGTCCACAAATTATGTCTGTTATATTACCACAATGTAAACAATATTAATAAATTGTGTTGGATTTTACCATAAAGTTTATTTCCCATTGTGTGAGATTCACTGTCCACCAGTTGACCTCAGCTGTAATACAATTTAAGTCAGAAATAAACAAATCCAAAATTCATATAAATAATATTATATTTTACAACTGAAAATATCTCAACTCTGTCTAGTTAACTTAGTAAAGTATTTTATGGACTATTTCCCTTTGATAAAGAATTTGTGTAGTCTTCATTTTTTTTTTTTACTAATAGATTACACATTTAAATTCATTTAAAATTTAGTCTAATTAATTCTATGTTGATTATTTATTGTTTATTATTACTGAACTGAACAATTTACTTTCACATTTGTTAAGTTTTACATTATTTGATTAATGCAGTCGACTGTGCACCCATTTTTGATATTTGTTTATTAAATTAAAATAATTTTTTTTCGTTACTTTTGTTTATGAAGTTACAATTTGTTTATTTATTTACTGTAAACATTTAATAAACAAATGAAAAAAAAACATGACGTGACAGAAATAAACAAAGATAAACAATAATATTGGCCCATTGAAAGTTTTATTGAAAATATTTGAGTCCAGACACATTAATGTACAGAAGATAAACAACATTAGAATAAATAAATATATTGATGACAGTAATAAACAAACAACAAATGTTTATGTTGATGTCATAATAAAATAGAATGACATACAAATAAAATAGAACACCGCCATATTGTTTGTTTACAAACAACTCACCAAGCCTCACCAGCCCCGCTGTAATTAAGTTTAGACTTTAAACTTCCACTGTGGACATGTTGATAGAACCACAGACCACCATCACTATCACCTCTATACCCCACACAATGAACTGTGGCTCCACTACTACCTGGACATGTACTTGTTGTGTAGGTAAATTTTTTGTAATAATCACCCACCTGGTATTTGTCCACCCAGTGACCAACACTGACCTGTTTACTACATCCATGAGGATGTGACACTATAAAGTTCAACTTGTCCACATCTCGAGATTCTCTGTATTTGTACCTGACTTTCCACCAGACATCATGATAATGTCTCCACAACATGTTCAGTTTATCTGCCAGATTTTTGTCACATGTCACACATTTTAACCTACACCAGTCATTCTCAATGTTTATACTAACTACACTGACCTGATCTACACTGACCATTGGACTGTCTTCTCTATCATAAAACAATTTCAAGGATGTGTTGTTGGCCTCATTGTCATCAAACACCACATGTGTAGCTGTGTACACATCAAACTCCCACCACACCTGGCTGGCTGTTTCTGAATGTTTACATTTTGTACACCAACATGTTGTGTAGTCATCCCAATGTTTATCTCCATCTCTATCTCTATATCCATCTGTAAACTTGTCCACTCTGCCACTCACCATCCCACTTCCTGATCTCCAGTGTGTTGTGCCTCTAATGTTGTAAAATGGATATAAAAATTGTGTGTTTGGCCAAAACTCTGGTCTGTCTGAACTGGTCACTTTAACATCAACTCTCACTGTCAGGTCAGCTGTAGCTTTGATGAGTTCATACAAATCCTTGTCATGATGATCTTCAGGTAGATGGTCTAAGGTGAATGTATCAACAGGTATAAACTGTCTATGACCTGGATTCTTCTTACAGCCAATAAGATGTTTGTGTAGATCAGCTTCTCCACCTTCTGACTCCTGAGTTTCATGATCACCTAAACATAAAATACAAAATTTATAACTTATTTTACAACAAAAAATCAATAAAATATTATGTTTTTTTTTTTTTAGATAGCTGAATTGACCATTAATTTTTGCTTTTATAATTAAATAAACAACAATTTTAGTTTATTGCTTGCTATGTTTAAGAGAAACGATAAAAAAAAACATATTACCATAAATTTGAGTTTCATGATTACCTGGAACAAACAAATGAACTTAGAATATTAAAATGGAAATATTTCATTATGCTAAATATTAAAATACCAAAGATATCAAGTCCAATTATTATGTCTGTTATATTACCACAATGTAAACAATATTAATTAATTGTGGTTGATTTTACCATAAAGTTTATTTCCCATTGTGTGAGATTCACTGTCCACCTGTTGACCTCAGCTGTAATACAAAATTAAGTCTGAAATAAACAAATCATTAATTCATATAAATAATATTATAATTTACAATTGAAAATATCTCAGCTCAGTCTAGTTAACTTGATAAAGTGATCTCAATAAAAGTTACATTTAAATGAAAACATAGTAAAAATCAACACAGAATTTATCAAATAAAAAATTACCATTAAAAAATCTTCTATTGTTTCAGTCATTCAATTTTCCATCTGATTTTTTTCGAACACCTGGAGATACAAAAAATAAACTTTATTAAGCAACAAGTATTTGTCTATTGAACTTGAAAGTATAATTAAAGTAAAAAAATACAAACATTAGAAATTCTTTGAAAATTCCAAATATTTACTGAATTATTTTTTTGCTATGACTCACTTTCTGCTCAGGTCATATTAATTAAACTTACATTTTTAATTTAAAAGATTCTTTTTATTTAAGCTATAGTGAAGCATTTATACATTCATAAATTAATAAAATAAAATATTGTTCTTTCTCGCTATTGCTTTTAATGAATATAATTATACCAGTTTTTCAAAATCAATGTGTAATACTGAAAAACTTAAACATTATTGTAAAAACTTGTTTCACAATTAAATACTTATAAAATTAGAAAAATAAGTTGAGGCAAATTAATTAATAAAAAATGTATAAAAGTTATAAATGTACAAATTTACAAAACATTTAAATTTTCATTAAAGAGTTCATTTATTATAGACAATTATGACATAACGATTGAGATAAATAATAGACTAGTGGTCCTCAGAGTAAGTATTGTCACCCACTGGTGGGTTGTAATTATTGTTACCCACTGGTGGGTTGTAAGTATTGTTACTCACTGGTGGGTTGTAAGTATTGTTACTCTCTGGTGGGTTGCAAGCAAATTTCCAATGGGTTTTTATGAAATTTCAATTTAAAATGATCAATAATCTATTAATTCCTAATTAAAACAATATTTCTCTTGACTTAATTAAATAAATGTTTGTATATCTACAAAATAAAAATGGCTGTGGAGACATGCTACTTTTTTTTAGAGCTACACAGTGTATAAGTACACATGTATATATTATTTTTTTTTCATAACTCTATTATATATATTTCTATATCCTTACATTTTGCTTTGCAGATAGGTTATGAAAAATATCTTATTTTATGGTGTGTTTCAAAAGTAAAATAGTTGTTAAAGTTATTTTCTAAGCTTAAGTTTAAAAATCATTGTAAATATTGTAAAAGATAGAACAAATATCTGAATGATAAAATCATTCATATATTATTATATGGACAAGCTGGTAATATGTAAAAAACAAACAAACAAGATAACAATAAAATTAATTTAATAAAAGAAATATTTTAAAAAAAAAATAACGTAGACATATATATATGTTGAAAAAAAAATTATAAATTCATAATGCTGAAAATAACAATTATAAAATAGAAAATTTAATTTGAACGAAATTTGAAAACTGTATTCAAATTAATAAATTGAGCTGAGAAAGAATAAAATTTAGGAGAAATAAAAATCTTATTATTTTAAAAAGTTTAGAAAATACAAATAAATTACACCTTAATTTTAGCCTATATATTTTTTAAAGCATTTTGCAAGTTTTAGATTTTTTTTCTAACATGAATAAATAAAGAGAATAAAATTTTCTCTTAGGAAAAAAAAAAAAAAATTAATAATGAATATTGAATACTGTTACTGTTAGAGTGTGATACTGATAGGCCTACTGTTAGTGATCGGTTCATAGACTTGCTGGTATTACCGACACAAAGTTTTAAGTTATTTTAATTTTATAAAATATAGTTTATCATAAATTTTTTGACTAAAATTCAACCATTTAATAGGAAATATTCATTTTGATAGTTTTAAAACTTAATATATCGACAGTTTGCCAAAGTGAAGATGTCGATAAAAATCAGTAATTTTATGCACGAAGTCGAAGTTATTGATGCAACTGAAGATTTATTGCAACGAATAAAAACTAGTACAAAATGCATGCTAGGTTAGCATAATTATTATCATAATAAAATTTATCTAACATCTTATATTTTTTAAACCTACATATTCTTATAAAATTAAACGAATAATTAATATTGAATTAACGAGTGTCTGTAAATCGCAGTTATAAAATGTGGCCAGGAAGTTTCTTACATAAATCTTAACTTTTTACATTAAATTAAATTACACTCCGTTGTTTTTTGTATCGGAATTCAAAGTTTAGATTTTCGGTACAAAATAAATAAAAAATAGATTATAAAAATTGTCTACGATAAATAATTTTAAATTTTACAAATTTCATATTGGTTTTTAAAACCAAATAAAAAAATTAAGAGTTTGTGGTTAGTCAGTCAAATAGGCAAGAAACCTTCGTCTTTTGAAACACACAAATAGACAGTATGGATAAAAAAATTAAAAAAAAATTATTTTGTTTGTTTTAAATTTTATTTACTTAAAAAAACAAAATGATAAGATGAGTTCTGTCTCGATACTAAGTAGTTATAATTTGAAAAACAAATTATAGGCTACAAAAATAAAATTGTTGGCTGTATAATCGATATTGTTACTTAAAGATAGCCTGGAAATGAGATATTTAAACTAGTATTTCCTCAACTTAATACATTTACCTTTAGTTTTATTGAATTAACTTTAATTTTCACACATTGCATATTGAAGTTAAAAAATAATAAAATGAAAAGTGAATTAAAATAAATAACATTTTTTCTAGTCAGATTTGAAATACTGATGATCAAAATGTTTGAATTTGAATTACACATATGGTAACTATTTAAAAAACTTATAGCTTACAACTGTATACAATAAATAATTTTCGTAGTTACAATATAATTAGAGCCACAAAACATATTTCACTCATAATGAGCCATTTATTAGAAAGTTTTAAAACTTACTTTGTATATATATATAAGGGCACCCCCCCCCTTGAATTTCTAGTCTGCCCCCCCTAAAATTTTAACTTTTTTAACTTTGTAATTCATTTTAGTTTATATGTATCATTTTCATTTTCATAATTCATTTGATTTATTTCTTAAATTTAATATTTGAAATTATTATTAATTATAATTATAATTAATTGACATTTTACAGTAATCACATTATTGAGAGTTGTTGTGGCATATTTTAAAATTAGTCGCAAAGATCCGGCTTTGCCCGGGTTTAAAATAATGTTTTCTGTTTTTTAAGAAGCGTAATTTGACGTTTAATTAAGATTTGAAATAAGACGCGTAAAAAAAGGTTTTTTTGCATACAAATCGCAATAAAAGGGTACATTTATCTTAAAGCAATGTGATACACAACATTTTTGGCAGTTCCTCTCTCTCTCCCTCTTTCCCTCCCTCTCTCTCCTCCCTCTCTCTCCCCTCCCTCTCTCTCCCTCTTTCCCTCCCTCTTTCCCTCCCTCTCTCCCTCCCTCCCTCCCCCTCTCTCTCCCTCCCCCCTCCCTCTTTCCCTCCCTCTCTCCCTCCCTCCCTCTTTCCCTCCCTCTTTCCCTCCCTCCCTCTCTCTCTCTCTTAGGCATGACTGTATCAAAAGATGACAATTCCTATGGATGAAGGAATGGAATGTAATAATGTAGTAAGTAATGTGATATTTGGTTCCCCGTACCGATCATATTTATAGTAAGTTAGCTATGTGGGAGATAAGCTCGTCAAACCTGAAATCGGGGTAAGTTTGCCAATTTTCATGTCTTTGATATCCAAAATAATTAATTACAATTAAAGTACCCATTGAGATGGAACGAAACCTGTTTAAGAACATTCCCCATGTAATTTTTTGTCCGTTTACCCAGTGGCGCAACCAGCAAAAAATGCTGAGGGGGGGCCCTCACATATTGAAAAAAGACAGTTTGACAGTCTTTTTTGTAACTTTATAACGTAAATTATGTATTGATGATTTGGCCTGGGGGGTGGCTCAAGCCCCTGCCCCCCCCCCCGGTTGCGCCACTGCTTGTATCAAATTTCACGTTATTTGGTTGTCTGGATCTTGAGTTTTAAGGGAACAGACAGACGGATAGCAAATGCGTCTTATAAGTATAGAGAAGTATTGCCATCTACCGAATGACGGCAAATGTAATTTTTAAAGAAATACAATTATTTATTATCTTTTCATAAATTACTTTTTGTTTATTGAGTTTTTCTTTTCCGGTTTCATATTCATCATCATTCATGATAATTATCAGTAATTTTCTGATCTAATTTCACTATTAAATTTGTAAACAAACTGACATTACGAATCAGTTGACAACAGAAGTGCTCAATGTTCGTTTTTATCTTTTTTTAATATATTATTTTTTAAAACACAATGTTTAATCTAATTACAACTGATGTCTGTATGAGTTACTTGTAGTGGTACCTCCAATATAACTACGTGTTATACAAGCAAAATGTTTCACTAATTGCTATATATACTGCTGGCTGTATGACTTACTTGTATTGTTACCTCCAATATAACTATGTGTTATACAAGCAAAATGTTTCACTAATTACTACTGCTGTCTGTATGGCCTACAAGTAGCGGTACGTTCAATATAACGACGTATTGTAGGTAGAGACATACGTTTTCACTAATTACAACTGGTCTCTGTCAAATTTTCATTCAGTATAGCGGCGTGTTATACTAAAACAATATTTCACAAATCACAACTACTATTTGTGAGTTTTACATGTAGAGATCCTTTCAATGAAGTTATTTGTTGCTCTCCATACCTCACTTAGCACCAGACCAACTAGTAAGCAATCGCTTCAAATCGGCCTAAAACCGGTTCGTTCTCTCTGTTTAAGAATTTCCGAAATAATCTCATAGGAAATTTCCAATGTGTTATTCTGACGTAAAAAGACGTAATCCCCCACCTGTTTAATAATCGGAAACATCAGCTGGCACTCATCTTTCTAAGTGAATTGAATTTTGTTCTATTTACAACATGAATGATATTGGTCCATAGTAATGCTAACTATGTAGGCCAGTCAAATAATTAGCTCAACACCATAAGCCATTATTCAAGGCCAAATTTTTGTGATAAATATAAAAGAGGTGATTGAATCATCTTCATGTAGCCATGTAACGTTAATAAAAGAATTTTTTTTTCACATCTCGTCACACTGTGTAATATTTATACATATATATCACCCCCTTCCCCCCCACCCCCCAATCGGTCCTCCCTGACAGTGTGTCACACAATTTTATCTTGACTCAGAGGTTAGTGTTAGATTTGTAACACACGTTTCTTAATTTCCGTATTGTGTAAATCACTAATTGGACGGTGTTTTAAAGGACGTCTTGTATTCTCATCATAGCCAATAGTTCAATGGCCCAGGACTGGACACCTTTCTTTGACAAAAGTATTTAACTTATTCTTTGTTTATGAAAAGTTAGGCCAACTTTCACAGTACCTGATCTCAAATGTATGCACCATTCTCTATGCCTCATAAAAATACGAGGTATGAAATTTCCTTAAGTTTGTTTTATTTTAGAACATCGATAAAATCCCAATCGCCATCACTGTGTCTGAGTGTCAGGATGTCTCTCTCATGTACAGCAGAAGGTGTTGCACTGTTTAGAGTGCATGGTAATATGTGCATTTAATTGGTGTGTATAGAGAACTTCCGTTTTCTAGTAAATGATGACTACATTGATATAAAGATTACTAAAACTATGAGATCTGTTGAATTGGTTACAGTAAGTTATGAATATTCTTTTTTCCTAGCGGATATGTGGATTTAAAGCAAAAAAAGTTAATTTACCTATGGACATATCAGGACAGATCAAATGTAGAATACATCTATTTATGTAATCATGACATAGTTAGGTATTGTTTGTCCAGCATAACGGTCAGCCTCATTTACTTCCTCAACTAAAAGTAAGGTACTTATTTAAAGCTTGGTGTACTAAGGGACTTTCACTAAGACCTGGAAACATTCCTTTGTTCATTCTGATGTTCAAAACTCGGAACCACTGTCGACAGTCAAGCGCTCTTTCCCACAGGACCAACGTTTCCCTTAGGCCTTACTACATTATAAGGCTTATGAAAAATGTAAATAGATTTTGTAATGATCTTTTAGAATTACTCACATTATATATTACGTATTTCAATGCAACCAGAACACAATGCAGTAAAGACACATATGAGCAGCTCCGTAGCGTGAAAATTCTACAGCAGGGGGCAAGCATTCTACAGCAGGGGCCAGGCCAATAGCAGGTGGTAGGGGGCAGGAAATAAATGCTACTAAGGAGAGCAAACAAGCAGAGGGGTCCAGACTAAACGCTGAGGGGGGCTGCACCCCTGCCCACCCCGCACACTACGGGCCTGCAAATGAGGCACTGTTGTAACTAATTGAACTAAAACATTGGTTCCCTCTGGTGGGTGTTGTCTAATTTAAGTTGGTCTGTAAATTGTAAATATATAACTTGTTCTAAATGAACTGTTCATAACAACTTGTATCTATTAACAGCATCACAGCCACCAAACCCAAATAATCATATGGAGAAAAATGGAAAAAAAGTTGTTTTTTTTATTTATAGAATTTAAATTTGTGACAAACACACATAGTTACACATTTCGATGTAATCTGTTTATCTAAATGTTGATGACAACGAGTGAGATGGTAACTGAATCAATAGGCACCTTTGTTGCTGCTGTTGTCAGGGGCGCCGAGAGCCAACAAGGGCCCCAGGGCAGGACATCATTGCGGGCCTCTTAATAAACAATGAGTCGTGAAACAATTGACATGATCGGGGCGGCCGGGCCCCCTAACAGATGCGGGCCCCCTGGCATTGACCCCACTGACCCCCCCCCTCTCGGCGTGTCTATCTGTTGTTAATATACACCACTCAGTATAGTTATAGCGACTAGTAGATGAATTTTGAAATATTTATATTACATTTTATATTTCCTTTCGTTATTTTTGTACACTGAAGGAACGTGAACGAAAAATTCAGCTTTTATAGTGGGACCAAAGAGACTCGGGTTCGTTCCTCGGCGAGAGTCATGTGGATTAGTTCAGGTCCTTTAAAAAGTTAATTAAATATCTTTCAAGTTCACCCAGCTTTAAATAGGTACCTAACTTTGGTTGAGGAAGTAAAGGCACTTCATCTTGAACATCACTACCTAGATGTCATTTAGTACCAGTACAACACTTGAACATCACTACCTAGATGTTATTTAGTGCCAGCACCATGGGTTTTTTCCATGCGCTTATTCAAGTTTACTGTGACAATGGGACTTTGACGGTTTAATACAAATTTGGTCCATGCATCAGACCAAGAAAAATATGGATGGAGTGTGTTTATGAACATCAGACCAAGAGAAAGATGGATGGAGTGTGTTTATGAACATCAGACCAAGAGAAAGATGGATGGAGTGTGTTTATGAACATCAGACCAAGAGAAAGATGGATAGAGTGTGTTTATGAACATCAGACCAAGAGAAAGATGGATGGAGTGTGTTTATGAACATCAGACCAAGAGAAAGATGGATGGAGTGTGTTTATGAACATCAGACCAAGAGAAAGATGGATGGAGTGTGTTTATGAACATCAGACCAAGAGAAAGATGGATGGAGTGTGTTTATGAACATCAGACCAAGAGAAAGATGGATGGAGTGTGTTTATGAACATCAGACCAAGAGAAAGATGGATGGAGTGTGTTTATGAACATCAGACCAAGAGAAAGATGGATGGAGTGTGTTTATGAACAACTGACCAAGAGAAAGACGGATGGACTGTGTTTATGAACATCAGACCAAGAGAAAGATGGATGGAGTGTGTTTATGAACATCAGACCAAGAGAAAGATGGATGGAGTGTGTTTATGAAGTAATAAAATAAATGTTAATCTTAAGTCAATAAAGAGCTGAGCGAGGGCTGAAGCAAACAGCTTAACCACGCATAGTGTACTTGGTCTGCTGGACGTAGTTGACACGCTGGTCATACTTTGTCTTCACATAAGCAAAAACATAATTTCAATAATTTTGTTCCGTTAAGAAGATTGTCTTTTCACACACACACACACACACACACACACACACACACACACACACACACAAACACACACGCACACACGCACGCACGCATACACACACATCTTTAATATTTCTTTTAATTTATTTCCATGTTTACAACTAACATATTAATAAATTTACTTTAATAAAAGATGCATATAGTTATAAAAAGTAAATATTTATATAAATTCACAGTAAAAGATTTATCTAAGAACAATCATGTGAAACTGAATGATATAAGTGATAACCTATCATACGACCATTTATTTGACTGACCTAAACATCGCTTGTTACAAATGTGGAATACACGACCATTGACAAGTATACTGACCTCTTCATTTAGAGAAGTATGTCTCAGCTTTCAAAGATGGCCGATATTTTCAGGTACAATTACTAAATAGACTTTATTTTAAATAGTGAGTTGATAGTTACAAGCAAGACAGGCGTTACATCGTGTGTGTGTATGTGTGTGTATTGGGCATGTATGTGTGTGTTTATGGGTGTGAATGGGTGTTTGTGTGTGTGTATGTGTGTATATGTGCGTATGTGTGTGTATGTATGTGTATGTGTGTGTTTGTGAAGGGCTTATGTTATCATTCTCTAAATTGTTTTAGAATTGAGATAAAACATTCTACCTGTTCCAATTTGTACCTGGTATGCAATGAGATGTCATTTACTATGGCGTAACTATAGGGGGGTTGTCCATTAGTTTTGTCAACGTCTAAACTATAGGGGGTTGTCCATTAGTTATGTCTAAGTGTAACTATAGGGGGTTGTCCATTAGTTATGTCAACGTGTAACTATAGGGGGTTGTCCATTAGTTATGTCAACGTGTAACTATAGGGGGTTGTCCATTAGTCATGTATAAGTGTAACTATAGGGGGTTGTCCATTAGTTATGTCAACGTGTAACTATAGGGGGTTGTCCATTAGTCATGTATAAGTGTAACTATAGGGGGTTGTCCATTAGTTTTGTCAACGTTTTAACTATAGGGGGTTGTCCATTAGTTTTGTCAACGTCTTAACTATAGGGGGTTGTCCATTAGTCATGTCTAAGTGTAACTATAGGGGGTTGTCCATTAGTCATGTATAAGTGTAACTATATGGGGTTGTCCATTAGTTTTGTCAACGTTTTAACTATAGGGGGTTGTCCATTAGTTTTGTCAACGTCTTAACTATAGGGGGTTGTCCATTAGTCATGTCTAAGTGTAACTATAGGGGGTTGTCCATTAATTTCGTCAACGTGTAACTATAGGGGGTTGTTCATTAGTTTTGTCAAAAAAGTATGAAGGGGGGGGGGGAAGGGCTAAAATGTGAAAGATTGTACATGATTGAAAAAATGTGTGAAAATGTTATGACGTCAACAGTGACGTATTTTAGGTCCATGCTTACAGAGTGACAGGGTGACTGTGATGAAATGGATTTTAGCACATGACCAGACCGACAAGACCAACAGGGTATGTACTGCCGATTTCCCAGTTTGGTTTCTCCTTCCACCTCTAACAGACGGAGAAGGGCACGATGTTTCTATCTCCTAACCCAAAATGACAGGCTGGTAATTGGGATGGTGTTTTTGAGTGGAAGAATTTAAACAATTTTTAATAGTTAAATTAACTCTTAATTTAAATACATTTCTAATAGTTCATATAGATATAAAATCATATTATCCCCAGCAGCTTATTTAGCAATAATGAAAATTTTTTCCCAATAAATCATATAGTTACACATGTAAATATTTTTTTTTTACTAACGGTTCATCTAGCTTTGAATATAAAACTTTTCCAACAGTTGTCAAAATAGTAAAATTTCCCCACGTAGTCCATTATGTTATAAAGCAAAAATAACCACACCAGCTTATCCACCGATGAATTCACACGTTTCATATCGTTTTATCCCATATGAAATAAACTTTTTTGCATTTTTAATTATGTGTAAATGAAAGGTGGCTTTCTTACTGTGTCAAGTAATTGATGGTGGACAAGGTGTTGTCTTCAGCGCTAGTAGAGTTGCCGTCCATTTAAGACGGAAAGGTTACCTCAAAATGATGACTTCTCACGTAGAGAACTATGTACAGGAACAAATGCCACAAGTGAAGTACATCAAGATTGTGTTAGATGATGAACACTTACAGAAAATTGGGCCGTATTTCATTAGACAGGGTCATGTGATGATGTCGAGGAAGGTAATCGTATTTTGATTTATTCACCTAAATTGTATGTTTCACTGTATTAATTTTTTATACAGTTCATCATGGCTGATTGTCACTCGTTGGAAGTATGTTTTAATTATATTATTATAAATGTAAAAAAAAAAAACCTTTATAGAAAACCTAAAGGATTGTAACGTACTGTGATTGTAAAATACTGTGATTGTAACGTATTGTGATTGTAAAATACTGTGATTGTAACGTGCTGTGATTGTAACATATTATGATATTAACAAACTGTGATTGTAACGTATTGTGATTTTAATGCTCTGTGATTGTAACCAATGTTCCCTCTAAGGTGTGGTATGAAGTGAGCAAAAAATTTTTGTCTCTGAACAACATTTTGTTTGAGGCCAAATTTTGTGAGCGAGTTAAGCAATGTCGTCCGTCGGAGTGAGCGATCGTACGTGTAGTATGAGCGACGCTCTGAATTCATGTGAGCGATGGCTCACGCGCTCAGGTTAGAGGGAACATTGATTGTAACATACCTTGATTTTAACGTATCAAAAAAAAAAATCAATAACAATGTCACCACTGATTACGAAACTAAATGACATAATTTATAAGGGATTCATGTTTTTAGAATAGTTTACCCAAATACATTTTCTTTCAGATACGAAACAGAGTAAAGAAAAGTTCCCTTTACCCTAGATGGCCATCAGGGCAGATTAGGTGTAGATAGCCCTAGAGGGCCATTAGGGCAGATTAGGTGTAGATAGCCCTAGAGGACCATCAGGGCAGATTAGGTTAGATAGCCCTAGAGGGCCATCAGGGCAGATTAGGTTTAGAATTCATATGTTTCTATAACAACTGGATATAAATATATTGTGTGGTTAGCACAACAACTAGCCACGTTTATTTCCCCCATCTGTTTCTATAACAGTTGGATAGAAATATATTGTGTGGTTAGTACAACAACTAGACACCTTTATTTCCACATCTGTTTCTATACCAGTTGGATAAAAATATATTGTGTGGTTAGTACAACAACTAGCCACCTTTATTTCCCCATCTGTTTCTATAACAGCTGGATATAGATATATTGTGTGGTTAGTACAACAACTAGCCACCTTTATTTCCCCATCTGTTTCTATAACAGCTGGATATAGATATATTGTGTGGTTAGTACAACAACTAGCCGCCTTTATTTCCCATCTGTTTCTATAACAGTTGGATAGAAATATATATTGTGTGGCCAGTAATACAACTTGACACCGTTATTTCCCCATCTTTAGCAGGGTGGACTTTAACCAATTTTCACCAAAATCTGGGAAATTTTCCGAGGGATCTCAAAAAGATTCGAGCACGTGACTCTCACCTTGGCAGTTGAGCACTATACACCACTTGTCCACCTGATATGTAAATAAATAGGTTTTGTTCCAGTAAACTTGTATATAAACATTTTATTTTTATCCACTTCACAGATAGTGTATACAGTGTTGTTTGATTTATCGGAAATGAGCAATGCGCATCAATCAGATCAAGTTTTTCCACCTCTCAAGTCCGGATATTTAAAACGGATATTCGGATATGATATTTTAATGCAACAGTTTTGTCCAGAAAACTATCTGTTCATAAAGTATACACCTTACAATGATGTGGTCTCCAATATTCCTCATATTACCGGCACTTACCACCGTGTTTTCGCTTCAACACCCACACAGTCAGGACACATATCAGACAGTTTGGACGATATTTCAAGTTCAGACTTTATTACATTTGCTGAATTCTATGTGGGGGGATAGGTCTCTGTTACTGTATGGACATAGCAGCTGCTAGAGATCACATCACTTCAGAACATTGTCACAAGAAACTTGCAGGAGATTTCATATCTAACAGGAAGTTCTGGAATAATATCATTTTCATTTAATCAGAACATTTCACTAGACCAGGTGATGAGTTGTTTAGAACAGGTCTGGGTAGTTGGAGCCGGTGTCGGTTTGTTTGTCCGGTGTCGGTGTCGGCTTTAGTACTCAGTCCGGTGACGATGTGAGCAACGTCATCAGGTTTTTTTCAAGAGTCGCTGTCGGCGTCAATTCTTTAGCTGGAGTCATTGTCGGCGCGAAAAGCTACCGACACTAAGACAATAGTTTGAGGGGTAAAAAAAAATTCTAGATATTTAATTATATAATTCAGAACAACGTCACAAGTTTTTCAGCCAGTTTGTTTTAGAAAGTCTGTATCGAGTGAATTATGTTCTATTTAAATTTATAAATCAGTATATTGATGGATACATTATTTTAAAAGCGAAATTTTTTCTACGGTACAACGACTAGTTACAATTAACAAAAGTGTGAATGAAAAGAGGAAAGATCCCGACATTGTTCACTCTGTCATTCACTCAATCCTTGTATATTATTACAAATGTTCAGTTTGCATCTTTCATATCTCTATTTATATTTATGTCGAAGATGGTACAGACGAAATCTATTCATGTATTTTTGAACCTCAGCGAAAGATCTGTTTCAAATGTTCTTTTAGTCACAGTTATTCCCCCTCCTTCCACAAACACACATTTCTCCCCCCCCCCTCCCCGACTGAAATATTTCTCACTCTACATTGACCATGGCAAGTAATATTACATGATAACCAGGTCCATTTGATGTATAATACATAAATAACTGCTACGCCTTCAAATGTTGTCTGATTCATCTCTGGGGACCAACATGAATATCATATCAAGGGAAAACGTACTGTAACACCATATAGACATGAAATGTGGAAAATCAGCAGTAGTAGTTTATTATTTTGATCATACAGAAGACCAACAGTTCTTGATTTGTAAAGTCTTAGCTCGTGGTGAGCAATGTAAGACCAAACTGACGGAAAAAAGACTGCAAAATCTCACTAGTGACATCATGCACCAAGTAGGGCAAATAATTTAAATCGCCACATGCAGCGAAAGCCTAGAGACATTTTTAAAATGTTGGGAAAAGATAAAAATACCAAGCTGGAGAAAGAAAAGAACGAAGTGCCCAGTACCAGCATGCTGCCATTCATTACGGTAAAATAAATGTTAATTATAGAGTTCATTGAGCGAACCCCCATAAATTACCCAAATATTGCCCAAGATGAATCAACCAGATGGGCTTTACTGCACTACAAAGATGAGCTTTTACTGCACTACCATTGAAAGTTGTACGGCTTTTTTTCTGGGCATCGCTTAAAAAATATCTGACCTGCGTGCATCTATGAAAGATGACAGAGGCAATTCTTTTTCTAAGGACAAGCTCAATGTAGACCATATATATATATATATATATATATATATATATATATATATATATATATATATGTGCGTGTGTGTGTGGGAGGATGGACATATATATCAAGTATATGTTTATAAATCTACACCTATGTATATACTAAAGTAAACACATTAAAATACACAATTGGGTTATTTCAATGATTTATTTATGTTATTTAGAGAACACATTACAAATGTGTACACAAAATTTATTTTAGATCCACTCTATACACTGCTTACAGCAACATACTAAATATCTTATTTCAAAATACTTAAATACTATTAATTAATATGCATGATCTTGATGGTGTCGGGGATAGAACATAAAACATAACAAGATACACAGGAAATGTGTATTGTGGTCAAGCTAAATAAATGGTACATGTACTATATAGAATTGGTGTGCGTGTGTGTGTGTGTGTGTGTGTGTGTGTGTTAGGGATGGTAGTCAGTCTTTTCATTAGAACAGCATCTTCCAGATTATGAATATGAAAGATGGAGAGACGCTGCAAATAACCTGGTATATCAAAACATGTACTAAACACAATAGTTATATAATGAGAGCCTAAATATTATTAATTGATATGATTGATTGTACTGTTGTGTATTAGTTTGTGCGTTGCACAGCATAATATATGTTGTTAAAATATTATATGTGGGTGTGAGAGCTGTGTTGGGTCACTTAGTGTGTTGAATGGCATGGCGTGGGTTTGATCGTGAAAAGGGTGGAAGATTAAAGTAGTGAATAGAGAGTGACCGGAGTGACCAGCATGACCAATGGAGCATGGCTGTATTTGGTTGAGATCAGGGGTTAAGGGGGGAAGGTGGTTATATGGGAACGGGCGGAAGGGAATTAAGCGGAGAGTAAAGAGTTGTTCGTATGGGACAGTTGGTAGTTGAGGAGTGTAAAATTTGGGCCGTTGTGATTATACTTTTTGTCTGAAATTTATTGCTATTTAGTCATCTTTTTTTTTCTATAGATTTGATGGAATAAACTTATATTATTTTGTTTTATGAATACATTGTTCCTATTACTGATTAGATATTAGAAGTGTTCGCTGTTTTGTGTTAGCGAGTGTTTTTCCAAGTGTCGTTTGGTGCGTGTTGTTCAAGAGGCCCAACAGGATCATGTACGTAACAATCATCTGTTTGATGTTATTTTACTGCCGTTTTCTCATATACGTTGTAAAGAACTGATTAGGAACTGGCAATAATAACTGTACGTTGCTAAAACATATGATCAATTGGTAACTAAATACGTTGCATTGACAAGTTGTATGATGTATGTGTGTGAAGTCCCTGTAAGGATGAGATGAAATCTCTTGGATCCTATAAACAAAACCACCAGTGGGACGGTTTTGCAGTGCCCTTCATTTATCCCCACATAAGCCGATAGTGCAATGGCTATGAAGGCACCATGGCTAGACATAGTGGGGATTTAAGCAATGACCTAAAATATCCACTGGTCTTCACCAAAGATCGAACCAGAGAACCTTCAGTCGAGCGCTTTACCACACGACCATCTTTCCGATATAGGTAAACATGTTCAGTCAATTTAAAATTCAGTTTAAAACACTTCATTTGATTGACTTACAGTTAGCTAGCAAAATAATTCTGTTTAATATTCTCAAAATTGAAATTTGAGATTGGGAGGGGGTGATAATTAATTTTAGCACGCAAACCACAAAAAATATTATGCTGACCCACCCCAAATCTGTTTATACTTTTAATGATTAATTACCAGGTACTACAATCAAAGGTAAACATTGATTTTTATAAAGATTATACATTATAACAAGTATGCTGCTCTATATATTATAAAGGCCATATACATTTAATAGTCTGATTTAAAGTCGGTAACAAAAAAGAATTTTGTTTTTGGGGGGGGGGGGGGGCTGAGCGGTTTGGGGGGGGGGCTGTGCGGAGAGTTTTATATAAGAAAAAATTCGAACGCAATGATAAAGAAGTATATTTTATAAAAGAATTTAATTTTTAGAATTAATTTTGGGGGAAGGGGGGGCTGCAGCCCCCCTAGCCGCCCCCCCCCGGCTACGGCCTTGTATATCTATATCTATATAATTTAAATGATATATATATATATATATATATATATATATATATAGCTATCTTTATCTAAACGTGCATACTTATATATAGTATGAACTACATGCTAGGCAAGCAGTTATTTCCCTACACCCCCTTACACTATTATGAAACAAATATTAAACTTATTTAAACAATAGGTAACTATTTATTTTCTGTAATCATCAAAGTTTCGAAAACTGTCTTTCAATATTTCATAATTCAATTCAACACAATTAAAGTACCATTTGACTTATAGAACCATTGTGTCAGATGAAGTGTATAATTGAAATGTTTCTATAGTCATGACGTATAAAGTGATTGTGTAGTTTGCACAACTTATGCTGCCACTACTGTCCCAACTTAAATCGGGTACTTCGTAAACTTTCAAAGAATTTCTACCACGACGTGGAAAATTCCGTTTAGTTTTTACCAATAATCTACCCCCTGGGCTATCAAGTTGACAGTAATGCGATTTATTTCACTCAACCATTAGTCTTTTGGAATCCTCGCTTCTGACAGGCGTCATTGGTTAGAGGATAGGTGGATGTTGTGATATATTTTGAAATAAGTAGATACAAATAAAATAGATAAATAAATAAGTTATACTAAGTGACCTAGAATTGACTCTGACAAGTTAATATTTAACTGACTGCTTCACATAGATTTTCAATTTACTTTCTTTGAAAGTTTGATTTGACGCCATAAAGTATTTAAATTCAAGACGTATGTTTTTTTTTTAATTATTTTAATATTGTTATTATTACTGAACTGACCAATGTTAATTCACATTTATTCAGAAATAAACAATAATATAGGTCTATTGAAAGTTTGAACATTAGAATAAATAAATATATTGCGGACAAAAATAAACAAACAACATTATAATTAATAAATATATTGACAATAATCAACAAACAATAACAAATGATGATGTTTATATCACATTATACTAAAATGAGATACAAAAAAAACCCAACACCGCCATATTGTTTGCTTATAAACAACTCACCAGACCTGACCATACCCGCTGTAATTAAGTTTAGAATTTAAACTTCCACTGTGGACAGGTTGATACCACCACCTACCAGCACCATTATACCCCACACAATGAACTGTGGCTCCACTACTACCTGGACATGTACATGTTGTATAAGTAAATTTTTTATATCTATCACCCACCTTGTTATTGTCCACCCAGTGACCAACGCTGACCTGTTTACTACATCCATGAGGATGTGAAACTATAAAGTTCAACTTGTCCACATCTCGAGATTCTCTGTATTTGTTCCAGACTTTCCCCCAGACATCAACATAATGTCTCCACAACATGTCCAGTTTATCTCCCAGATTTTTGTCACATGTCACACATTTCAACCAACACACGTCTCTCTCAATGTTTACATAAACAACACTGACCTGATCAACACTGACCACTGGACTGTCTTCTCTATCATAAAAAAATCTCAATGATGTGTGTATGGCCTCAATGTCATCAAACACCATATGTGTGGCTGTGACTACATCAAACTCCCACCACACGTTGCTGGCTGAGTCTGCATGTTTACATTTCTTACACCAACATGTTGTGTAGTTCTTCCAATGTTTACCTCCATATTGATCTCTACATCCATCTGTAAACCTGTCCACTACACTCACCATCCCACTTCCTGTTCTTAAGTTTGGTTTGTCTCTCTCTTTGTAAAATGGATATGAAGCTTTTGTGTCTGGCCAAAACTCTGTTCTGTGTGGACTGGTCACTTTAATAACATCAACTCTGACTGTCAGGTCAGTTGTAGCTTTGATCAGTTCATACAAATCCTTGTCCCGATAACCTGCAGGTAAATGGTTTAAGGTGAATGTATCAGCAGGTATAAATTGTGTATGACCTGGATTCTTCTGACAGGCAATAAGATGTTTGTGAAAATCAGCTTCTCCACCTTCTGACACCTGAGTTTCATGATCACCTGGCAAAGACAAATCAACTTAGAATTGTAAATAGGAAAATATTTTTAACATTACAAAATATCAAAATTATTTAGTTAACATTATATGTCTGTTTTTTTACCACTTTGTAAACAATATTAATACACATTGTTTAATTTTACCATAAAGTTGTTTGTTCATTGTGTGAGTTTCACTTTCCACCAATTTATTTAAATCTGAAATAAACAAATCAATAATTCATTTAAATAACATTGAAGTTTACAAATGAAAATATCGTAACTCAGGATAGTAAAAAAAGATATCACAATTTAAAGTTGCGTTACATATTTAAATAAAAAAAAAACATTAGATTAAAATCAACACATAATTCATATAATAAAAACAACTACCATAAAAAAAAATCTATTTTCAATATTTCAATTTTTCCAGCTTCTGACATTGTAGTTGTTTTGATCACCTAGAGACATAGAAAATAAACTGCTTTAAGTACAAAGACTTTGTCTTGTAAACTTGAAAGTTAAAGTAAAAAAAAATCATCACAAATTCTTTTTAAATTTGAAATATTTACTTAATTTTTGTTTGCTAATATGGCTCATGTTCTGCTCAGGTCATGTTAATTTAAATTTACATTTTTATCTACAACGTTCTTTTTTATGTCATTGTAAAGCATTGATACATTCAAAATTAAAAATAGAAATTAATGTTTTTTTTCTCATTACTGGTCTAATGAATTTACAAGCTTTTCAAAATCAATGTTTTTTACATGAAAAATTGTGTACATTATTTTAACATTTTGTTCTACAGTTAATGTTTGTAGATCTACTAATTAAAATGTAAAATTTTCGATTGAGTACGAAAAAGTATTCTGTCTATTACTCACTCACATTGGAGACAGGCTACTTCCTTTGATTTACCCTGTACACACACACACACACACACATATAAATATATATAGGCCTATATATATATATATATATATATATATATATATATATATATATATATATCAAAAATTTAATTATTTAATTTCTATATCTTTGTTTATTTCCACGCAAATGGGTTAAGAAAAAAATATTTTCTTTTACGTGTATTGCAAAACCTAAATAGTAGCCAAAGTATTTGTATAAGCTTTTAGGTTAAAAATATCGTAGTATTATAATATGACAAAACTAGCTTTTTTCTAAAATAAAATTTATGACAAAATATTAATATATGTCAAACAAAAAACAACAATAAAAGTTGTTTTTTAAATCATTTTCAATTAGCAAGTTTTAGACTATGTCTTGAAAAAAAAAAGAAATAATAATAAAAGAAATAGTGCTAGTAATTTTTTTTATACACTTGCCACTAAAGAGTGAAAAGTTATTTTTAGAAGGAAATAATCATTTATGACTAAAATTTATTTAATATATAGGCTACGAAAAAAAATGTATATTTATAGATCTAAAAATTTATATATAATATTGTCAGTTTGCAAGTATTCAATCTCAATGTAACGAAGTCGATTAGAATTAGTTTTTTTTTTTTGAGACAAGGGATGACTAAAGAGTAAATAAAAAAATAGTGCGAAATAAATGATAGGTTAAAATAATAAAATTACTATACATCTAATGTAGCTTAAACCTGCATATTTTTTTAAATTAAAGAATGATTATAATTCAATTAGAAATCTGTCTGCTCATTGCAGAATGATAAAATGTGGCCAGAATGTTCCTAACATTAATCTGAATTATTTACAGAAACCACAAACCTATCACTGTAAAAATCGTAGTTGATATAAATGTTATCTCGACTCAGAGGCCAGTGTTTGATTTGTAATATATAATTATCATCAGGATACTATAAATCTATAGTGGGACGTAAGTGTAGCCATTAGTTTAATGATCATGGAGGCACCATGGGATACAAAGGTGACTGGACGCGCCAGTTTGTGAACTTCACCACAAATTAAAAGGAAGTAAACTATGTAAACAGTATTTTAAGTCATTGGTCTTTATTCTAACCTGTAAAAAGTCCAAGTAGGACTATATACTTTCTAGTAATTTATACATGAAATTTTCGTTGTGGCTCAAAATTTGAGAACCTCTGTACTAGTCAGACTTCTGCTCCTTGTCCGGCACTCTAGTCATATTTAGTTATCAAACTTTGCATAATGTTTATAATGACTTTTAGTAAGAAGATTGCCATAACAATCACTTTGTAAAAGGTTCAATATAAGTCTGTGTTTTTAATTTTTTTAATACATTTTATAAGATAACTAGCTGAACAGGCCCGGTACCCGGACCGGCTGTTTGGCACGCAGTTGAAGTTGAAAATGGTGATGCGCTCACAACACCATATCTTTGACTAATTTTAATTCATTCATAATATTTTAAAGGACTCTTTTTCAATAGTTATTTTTTAATAATGTATCAGTTCTCTTTCACTTAGCCCCACACCCATACTTCCCTCCATCCCTCCCCCGCCCGCCACCCCCTTCCACTCAAGACATGCCCGAATCGCAGTGGGTCTCAATGTACAAAGTTACAAAAAGGGGCATTTAGTATAACTACGTGTTCACACTGTTAACAATACCACGTGACACATCTCCCTACCTCTCCCCCTCCGTTAAGCACTCCTTTCACAACCCTACACCCCCATTCCAACAGTTCTTTTTTTATAATTTTATAATTTATCATGTTTAACATGACATATTTAAAAAAAAAAGAGAGACGTGAGGTTAAAAAATTAGCGGTGTTGCAACTTGAATCGTCTGCTTGACCCCCCCCCCCACCCTTTCTGCAACCATTTGGTTTATTCTCAACAAACTCGGTAATATGTATTTGAGCGCGTTGACTATCAGTCTATGTACAAAAATAGCTTTTTATATAATTCATACCAAATAAAATAATCCTCATTATGGGTACAGAAGCTTAACAAAAACAACCCCCGACTATTAAACATAATTTGCGCACACTACTGAATATAATTTAAAAATCTCAATTCATTATTAAGAAATCCTTGTTGTGTTTAGAATTCCGCAGCATTTCAATTTTATTCAAGAAAGATTCATTTGATGAAAACAAAATGCGCACCAAACATACTCTCATTTAACATACATTGTCTCTTTTTAGTTTCTATAATTTTGGAATTCCTCAGACAATTTTTATAGAGACGGTCGATGACACGCACTTTTTTTTTTAACTCCGCAAAGGTGTGACGTAGAACTCAGACATTTTTTTAGCGATGTAAGCTTTCAACCCGTACGGTGCCGTGTATTTTTAACGTAAAGACATGCGGCTTTTATCGCCATGAGCATACTTTACACCGCACGGTGTGTAGATCTGTCGAACGTACGCATAGGTTAGACGATTATGTATATAGATGGGGTGTGACTGTGAAAACAGAGAATGTTAAATACTCAAAAGCATGGGACTGTTTAAACAGTAGGGCTAAATTAATCTAAATAAAATACCTTGCAATAAATGGTGAAAATCAATAAGTAATGGAAATGTCACAGTTGGTAAACGTTATATTCTCCGTGCTCCAAATATAAAGCGATTTCTTTAAAATGATCAGTACAATTTACATAAAGATTGTTCGTACAATTTACTTAATGATAGTCCATGCAATTGGCGTAGGGAGGGTCCATTCAGTTTACATAAAGGTAGTCCGTTCAATTAATCCTTATTTTGCTCATAAAATAATTACAAAAATTAAAGCAAAATAAACACAGAGCGTAACATCTCAACATAGATTGTGGCAGTTAAAACTCATGTGCCATAGTCCACGTTCAGTCTTTTTAGTTCAACAACTGTAGTTTTAACTGTATCTCACCTTTTAGAAAATAAACACAAATGTACATATTTATATTTCTACATTTTCTTTGAAATCGTTGTGTAATGTTATATCCTGTATTACATAGGTATCTCAATGCATGTTGATATAATGTAATATGCTGTGGTGCATAGGAATCTAAATGTATGTTGGTATTATGTAATATGCTGTGGTACATAGGAATCTAAATGTATGTTGGTATAATGTAATATGCTGTGGTACATAGGAATCTAAATGTATGTTGGTATAATGTAATATGCTGTGGTACATAGGAATCTAAAAGTATGTTGGTATAATGTAATACGCTGTGGTACATAGGAATCTAAATGTATGTTGGTATTATGTAATATGCTGTGGTACATAGGAATCTAAATGTATGTTGGTATAATGTAATATGCTGTGGTACATAGGAATCTAAATGTATGTTGGTATAATGTAATATGCTGTGGTACATAGGAATCTAAAAGTATGTTGGTATAATGTAATATGCTGTGGTACATAGGAATCTAAATATATGTTGGTATTATGTAATATGCTGTGGTACATAGGAATCTAAATGTATGTTGGTATAATGTAATATGCTGTGGTACATAGGAATCTAAATATATGTTGGTATAATGTAATATGCTGTGGTACATAGGAATCTAAATGTATGTTGGTATAATGTAATATGCTGTGGTACATAGGAATCTAAATGTATGGTGGTATTATGTGATATGCTGTAGTACATAGGAATCTAAATCTATGTTGGTATTATGTGATATGCTGTGGTACATAGGAATCTAAATGTATGTTGGTATTATGTGATATGCTGTGGTAAATAGGAATCTAAATGTTTGTTGGTATTATATGATATGCTGTGGTACATAGGAATCTAAATGTTTGTTGGTATAATGTAATATGCTGTGGTACATAGGAATCTAAATGTATGTTGGTATAATGTAATATGCTGTTGTACATAGGAATCTAAATGTATGTTGGTATAATGTAATATGCTGTGGTACATAGGAATCTAAATGTATGTTGGTATAATGTAATATGTTGTGGTACATAGGAATTTAAATGTATGTTGGTATATAGGTATCTAAATATATTCGTAATAATGTTTCTCCCTAAAGAAGTTTTGCAACGTCTAACTTAGGGCACAAGGGGTGAGTGCCCAGCACAATTTTTTTATCGGGGTGGGGGTGGGGGGTGTCTCCTTAAAAAAATTCATTCCCCACTCTCCTCCGTATCGATGCCGCTTAAGCCTCTAGGTACCTGATACACTGAGCGCCACGTCCTATGACTACACCTCTGTCTTTGTCTGTCAAATGCAGACTGAGCTTGGTTGGGGCGACTGGCGTAGACGAATGTTCCGGCCTTTAAACATAGGGCAGTTACAAAGTTGACTAGATCTTAACGGAAAACAAAGAGAAACAGCTTATTCTTCAATTAATGCATTAAGTTATAAATGTGTGCTAGTTTATACATTGAATGATAAACAAAGTCTTCATTATACTATAGCATATATGTTAACACAATGGTTTATATATTTAATAAACTAGTGGTTCTCACATTTAATGTTTAGACACACTTGTGGGATGCTAAATAATTTCCATTAGGTTCCGACAAAATTTCGTTATTCCTTATATGATAAAAAATATATCAATTCTTCATTACAAATTTATTTCTATTTATTTTACAAAACTAAATATTTGTAATTATACAAAGTAAAATGAAAACGCAGCATGGAGTGACAAGCAATATTTAGATTTAAAGTGTTTTGAGAAAACATATCTAAAATAATAAAACTTAACAAAACAGAAAATAAAAAAAAAATAAATAAAATAATATAAAAAATGTTTACATTTCAAAAAAGTATGTACATGTATACAACATATTTACCTTTGTTATATTTTTAATGTTTGTTATTTACCACAGAAATGATCATAGCACTGACTGAGTGACTTTTACGGCTTGTAAAATCACACTGAAATCTATGTAACTATGTACGTAACTATTAATATATTTATATACTACAGCTATACAATTAGTTGCTGACGAAACGTTAAATGACGACATCAAAATATTCGTTCTAATGATACTTTACGGAAGCCTAACCAATATAGGGCTAAATTTAACTTTTCACAAAGAGGATATAACTAGCTTCTGGAGGTATACAAGAATATTTATAATTATAACGATTTAAACGTATTTTGTAGCGGCTTACATTTTAATCAAAGTCAGTCAATAAAAATCTGAGATACTGACATGTATCGTGGGGAATGTTAGCTCTCATTATTTCAGTGTGTCTGTTACTTTAAATTGTCGAGTCAATCATCATGTCTGTGCTGTATCGATTAATCAATATGATTCTACTGGTTAAAGGGAAGTATATTACATTTCCCAGTAAAGAAATGATTAAAAAAAATTAATGAATAATTTTCTAGCTGTTAAAATGTATAAAACTACTCAAATTCACTATATGTAATGTATGTATATATGATATGTTACAACTCATTACAGTGATGTAATTGTGATACATTTAATATAAGGGATGAGAGACCTAAAGGTAAAAAAAACATTTTAAGTGAAGCATAACAGTCAGTTTAACAAAAGTAATTAAACAAATAAAAAACAAAAAAAAAAAAGGACATTGAGAGCTACATTGAATTCATCGATTGGCCAGAAAGATCCAGTTGTTGGCAAAAATGAAAAAGAGGGAAATACATAAAATCCCCCGTTTCTATCAAATATAACATAAAACCCACGAAGTGTGTTAAGAATCGTTCTGTGGTGTGCGGGTATTTTTTAGGGTTTTGGGTACCTTTAGAAAAATCAATAGTGGCAAGTAACTATTATTCCTAGGCCCAGTAAAGTATATATATTCTGAAAGATGATTGAATGGGGGGATAATGTTAAATATTTTTTAAACTTTTTTTTCTTTTACTTTATCTGACCTTGAGCTTGGTTTTCAGAGGTCATGCGAAAAAAGCAACTAAAGTGTATTATTCAAGGTGCCTCAACCTCCCTATTTTTATGGTCTACCTTTATAATTCTGATATTATATTATAGCCCGTTCAATTACCTTTCAAAAAATGTTTGATTTGTGTGGGTGTGACTTAGGAATTACTTTAGAAACATTTTTGTTTTTGGTTTAAGTTCTTAAAAATGTGCAAAACGTACTGACATGACAAAAAAAAAAAATTAAGATAAAAACGACCAAAAAAATTCAAAGAAATGTAAAATCAATTTATTTGATAAATAATAATATTCTGATTGAGAATAATATATGAATATATTTATTCCTTGAAACATCTACGTTTCTGGAGGCCTTGGTTTGTGAAATTCTTGAGTTTCGGTTCATATTTATCATGGCAGCCAACCTTGCAAGTTGGGTACGCCAGTGTCTTGATCGTTTACGACCAGTAGGCATACTTCTATTTTTTCGTGTCACACAAATAATGCAAGCGTAACAGTCATCACCAGAATCACTTCTTTCGTCTCATTGAAAGGTTTCAAAAAGATTTACTACAAAAAATATGTCGTAATAAACCTGAAGTCCCAGCAATAGCATCCATCATTTTCTCGAAAAAAAAATCAACTATAAAAATAGTTGACAAAATTCAACCTAATAACTCGTTTACATAAAGTAAAAGTACAAGAAAAGGGCTAAAAACAGAAGTTTATTTTATAATAAACGGAATAAACGGTACAGGTAAATATTGGACTGGGTTTTTTTTTTTCTTTTTCTGTATTTTAATCGGCCGATTTTATCGGCCGGCACACCACAGAGACAGCCAGTCGGCCGATAAAATCGGCTGACCACACGTCGTTGGTTAAATAACAAACTTCAAGTAACCCCCTCCATGTCAAATATAACATTAAACAACCAACTTCAAGTAACCCCTCCATGTCAAATATAACATTAAACAACCAACTTCAAGTAACCCCTCCATGTGAAATATAACATTAAACAACCAACTTCAAGTAACTCCTCCATGTCAAATATAACATTAAACAACCAACTTCAAGTAACCCCTCCATGTCAAATATAACATTAAACAACCAACTTCAAGCAACCCCTCCATGTCAAATATAACATTAAACAACCAACTTCAAGTAACCCCTCCATGTCAAATATAACATTAAACAACCAACTTCAAGTAACCCCTTCCATCCATTTACAGTAATTTGACTAATGTAAAAATAAACGAGTCTCTTGACATAAACAACGAGCCTTAACTGGAACTGGAAATCATCTCCAAACCTCAAATATTATATAACATAACACAACTCTTAAATGAGATTAGTTTATAAAGCATTGACTATTTAGTTAGCATTTACTCGGCCATCACACCATTTGGTTCTCATTTATCCAGCTACCACACTATTCGGTTTGAATTTATCCAGCCACCACACTATTTGGTTTGAATTTATCCAGCCACCACACTATTTGGTTTGAATTTATCCAGCCACCACACTATTTGCTTCTTATTTATCCAGCCACCACACTATTCGGTTCTCATTTGGCCATCCACCACAATATTTGGTTCTCATTTATCAAACCACCACACTATTTGGTTCTCATCTATCCAGCCACCACACTATTTGGTTCTCATCTATCCAGCCACCACACTATTTGGTTCTCATTTATCCAGCCACCACACTATTTGTTTCTCATTTATCCAGCCACCACACTATTTGGTTCTCATTTTCCAGCCACCACACTATTTTGTTATCATTTATCCAGTCACCACACTATTTGGTTCTCATTTATCCAGCCACCACACTATTTGGTTCTCATTTATCCAGCCACTACACTATTTTCTTCTTATGTACCCAGCCACCACACTATTCGGTTCTCATTTGGCCATCCACCACAATATTTGGTTCTCATTTATCCAGCCACCACACTATTTGGTTCTCATTTATCCAGCCACCACACTATTCGGTTCTCATTTGGCCATCCACCACAATATTTGGTTCTCATTTATCCAGCCACAACACTATTCGGTTCTCATTTATCCAGCCACCACAATATTTGGTTTTCATTTATCCAACTACCACACTAACCACAGAGGCGTAGCTAGCTATTAAGTCTCCATGAGCCTTTCCAACCAACATTTGGAAAAGTGTGAAACCCTTAACGAGATATATCATTTTTAACTACACATTTCATGTTTGAATCGTTGGTAAGATGCATTTTTTCACATTTTCACTATAAGTGATATTATATATGCCCGTACTTTGCAGAAACTTGCTGACTTAATGATTAACAATAACCTTCACCAACATCCCAGCATAGGCTTACACATAAATAAAATGTAATCTAAAGGTAATAAATTATCTTCTCTAAAGTGTGACTATTTTAGATGTTTGTGACCAGGTTGTCTATGTCTTTAACCCAAAATATACAAAGTCTTAAATATTCAATGCGTCTGTATGTTAGAAAGCATGTTGTAGAATTTTCTATTGTATCATACATTTTATTGTTCATATAATACTCCATTTTTACATTATTCAGTGGTACTGGTTTTTACAACTTCTAAAAATTATATTAACAGCGGAACAGACAATCGGAAAAAAAAGAGAATCGTTAACATGCGTTCAGTTTATAGGAAGTATCTCTGTAATGCACTAATAGTGGTTGTGGACTGAATGAGACACACACGCTTTATTTCAACCATTATAACATCTATAAATCTAATTTAAAAAAAAAAAAATTAAGATGTTGATTTTTGTGTATAATTCTAAAAAATCTAATTGTGTTCTAAAAGTACGGAAGAGAGAGCAATCGATAAGTGTGCTATTTTTAAACTTACATAGACCAGCATAGTTACGGCAAATAATACACAAATTTAATTCTTTTACAACTAAAAAGTATAAAATAAGTAATAACTAATTTATATATAACTTATAACTAAATATTTATTTATTACTTAATCTAATTGACCACCTTTTCCCTAACCCCCCTTCTTGCAAATGACGCCTCTGATGGCTGTGAGTTATAAGTCGGCGCGTTTTTATGATTTTGAGAATTATAAAGTATAATTTATTCATTTGTTAAATCCTAACGAATCATGGACATTGTAATAAAGGGAGATAAGTGCTCCGATTCCCCGCAGATGAAACTCGTGAAATTAGTGATCTTTTAATGTAATATGATGTGGTTTAAATAAATCAGGTAAAGCGGGTTATGTATGTTTATATTATGTAAATACCATCAAATATTTGATTGGGAGTAAATTTGAACATTGTCTTTAAAATGTACTTTTTTTGACGATTATTCGGCGGGTTTCCGCGACGGTCTCCTTCTACAGTCCATTCCGTCTTACGCGCTTGATTGTTGCCATAATTGTTTTCTGAAGGCCCGCGATTGCGGATCTTCTTTCCCAGACAGACTTATTGGTCTTGTGTTTTAGGTAGAAGATTTGAAGGATTTTTCTTTTGCACTAATTTTCAAATGCCTGTAACTTGCTGGTCGTGACTGCTAAAGTGTTCATGTCTCACACCTTTATTGGACAATTGTTTTTATTAGAGATATGTAAAGTCTGAGCTTCATTAGAAGGCTAATGTTTTTGTTGGTTAATTCTGTTTAATTTAGCCATGGCCGTCATAGCTGACCAAATATTTGCACGAATTTTCGCACCAATAATGCCATACTCGTTCAAAGTATTTCTTGAAGTCTATGAAGTTATGATGAAGTTCTCGTTGGCGTTGTATGTTTTATCTATGAGCAAGTTACAGTTGAAGATCTGCTCCATTATGCCTCTGCTTGGTTTGAAACCTGCCTGTTCCTCTGCCAGTAGTTCATCAGCTACTGGCTTTAATCCATTTAATTAATGTTTAGCATTACTTTGCTTGGGTGACTGATTTTTCTATAGTTCTGACACTGTTTCAAATTGCCTGTTTTAGATAGTGGCATGATGAGTGACTGGGTTCACTCATTGGTGTTACGTGTTTAAGGAGATAATGATTCCTTCCCAAGAACAAGTTGTTGTTATGGGGTATGAGATAGTTTTGGATGTCAGTGGTTTGATGACAATATTTCTGTTATACAGATCATTGTCTTGGAGTATGAGAGAGTGTTGGTGCTAGAGGTAGGATGACAATATTACTATTCTAAGCTCATTGTCTAATACGTCAAGCCACACCGGCTCTTTAGTTATTACAACAAGTTTATTGAATGCAGATATTGATGTCAGTAATACACTAATACACTACTTCAGCTTTCATCTTAATTGTATTTCTCCCTCTTTTCACCTTGCATTCTAACTCTCTCTCTCTCTCATTCAACTCCAAAAATTGTACAACTTATATAGTAAACGATTGGCTGGGTATTAGAGGTTTAATATTCATTACTACTACAAGCCCCGGTCAACATTATCCCCCGGGAAATTTTATGCAGCTGCTAGGGGAGATGGGAGAGACTGACACCTGAACTTTGGAAAAAAAAAACTTTCTACTTAAACATTCCCACCCCCGTACAAATTCTACCGTAATGGCTTTCCTAAATAAATCTTACCTACCATGAAATTTATTGATAGGTCCTTTGAAACTAAGTCTGCACCACACGTGTCACGTCCCTTCTTTTACATATATCTATTTCAAAAAGTTCGAGTTCTCTCCCATTGCACGCTGTAAATCAACGTCCCCCCCCCTTTCCAGTGATCTGACACAGTCGCCTACCACTTGAGTGATTCTATGACCTGGTTACTATGACACGCCCCCCTTCCCTAACTGACCGCATTTATAACGGTAACTTCAATAAATGATTTGATTTTGTTCCTGAAAAATTTTAACAATAATTGTGCTAAGAACCTTACTTCGTTACAGTTTCTAGTGCAGAGCGTTGTAGGACCTCAGTTACAGCCACACATTTTATCAGTTTAGTGGGAAATTTGTCAACCCTTGGAGACCAACCTCTTTATTTTTTTTATATCGCTTCTTGAACCTCACTCAGCAGCATTGGTACTTCATCAGTCTCTTTTTTTTTTGTTTGTTTTGAATTAGTTCACAAAGACTAATACACATATTTTAACATTTATGAGACACATTTTAAACAATACTAATACAAATAGCTTAAACAAGTAAATGCATCTTTCAACAAAGTTAATAAACATATTGAAAACAAAGATAAATAGTTCATATATTATTTTAATGAGTATGCAGAGTCGCATTGTCCTGGGTTAAAATGTAGATAAGGCTACATGGCATTGTTCGGTGTTAAAATGTAGATAAGGCTACATGGCATTGTCCGGGGTTAACAGTCTAAGGATCGAAGTGCCGCGAATTCGAAATGGTGGGGGTCAAACTTTCCGGTTGAAAAGTCCAGCTTCCTGTCCGCAAGTACCCCTCGCTTATAAGTTCTCAAATAAATTCTTATATTTTCATATTGATTATATTTAACTTTCTAATGCGATACTCGGGCACGCGGTTTGGTGTTGAGTCGCGCAGTAAGCTGGCGACTAGTGGCAATCACCTTTCAGCTGTTGGTTTTTAAACGAAAATATGTCGCTGCACACCTTCTAGAGTGCACGTACCACTGGTTGAGAGTCACAGCAGTGTAAGCCTTTGGATGCTCTTTACAAGCTTCTGATACTTTATAAAAGTCAGAAGAATTGAAGAACTTGTCAGTGAACCAGATGTCAGCCCATGTACCACTAACGTACTGATTATATCCCTTTGAAAACCAATTTACTTTTTCTTCATTTTTTTTTACTAAAGTCCTACAAATTTAGAATTCATAAAAGATTCTATGTTGGTTTTTTTAATATATAGTTTATTATTAATAAAATGACTAATGTAAATTCACATTTGTTCAGTTTTACACTACCTAATAAAATGTAGTCGACTGTGTACCATTTTTCGATGTGTAATTGTTATTGAAATAATTTTATATTCTTGTGACTTTATAAGAGCTTCTAATTTTATAAAACAAAAAACGATGGGAGCATGAACACAAGCATTTAGACCTTTCTAACATACTATAATTTCTATAAATAAAAACCTGTGTAATATTATTTCACTATATTAATATATTGATTCAATTGACTTTACAAGTACTACGTTCTATATCATGAGTTTTAGTTATACAACATTAGAATTAATTTTTACATACTCAAATGAATTTTGTTATGGAAGTTCTATTAAAAGATCTGCAATATCGTGATATTTCGAAAAACTTCTATAATAATTCTTTTGGAATTTAATTGTTAACATTGCAATAATTGTGCAATGAACGAATTGAAATATACATTTTCTTAAACAAAATTTCATCATTGTAAAAAAAAAAAAACATTCACATACTATAAAATTCATGCGCCCAACGTTTTTCGTTTGATAAAAAGTAGAAGCTCTTGTAAAGTCTGTTACCATTTTACCAATTTATTCAGAAATAATTTTCTGCTTTTTAATACGCAAGAAAAACGTTGGTTTTTATAAAATAATTTTATAATGTAATTTTTATTTCTACTTTTTTTTATTAACTGCAAACATTTACTAACTGATTAAATAAACATAATTTGACAGAAATAAACAAAGATAAACAATAATATTGGCCAATTCAATAAAAATATTGAAACTTTTGAGTCCAGACACATTAATGTACTGAAGACAAACAACATTAGACTAAATAAATATATTGATGACAATAATAAACAAACAACATTAGAATAAATAAATATATTGATGACAATAATAAACAAACAACATTAGAATAAATAAATATATTGATGACAATAATAAACAAACAGCATTAGAATAAATAAATATATTGATGACAATAATAAACAAACAACATTAGAATAAATAAATATATTGATGACAATAATAAACAAACAACATTAGAAACATAAATATATTGATGACAATAATAAACAAACAACATTAGATTAATAAATATATTGATGACAATAATAAACAAACAACAAATGTTTATGTTGATGTCATAATATAATAGAATGACATACAAATAAAATACAACACCACATTATTTGTTTACAAACATTCACCAAACAAGACCAGCACCGCTGTAATTAATTTTAGAATTTAACTTTCCACTGTGAACAGGCTGATACATCCACACACCGACACCTTTATACCCTAAACAATGAACTCTGGCTCCACTACTACCTGGACAAGTACATGTTGTGTAGGTAAATTTATTGTAATAAACACCAACCTCGTATCTGTCCACCCAGTGACCAACACTGACCTGTTTACAACATCCATGAGGATGTGACACTATAAAGTTTAACTTGTCCACATCTCGAGATTTTCTGTATTTGTTCCAGACTTTTCTCCAGACAACATCATAATGTGTCCACAACATGTTAAGTTTATCTCCCAGATTTTTATCACATGACACACATTTCAACTTACACCTATCTCTCTCAATGTCTACATCAATAACACTGACCTGATCAACACTGACCACTGGACTGTCTTCTATATCATAAAATAATCTCAAAGACGTGTGGCTGGCCTCAATGTTATCAAACACCACATGTGTGGCTGTGTACACATCAAACTCCCACCAGACATTGCTGGCTGTGTCTGAATGTTTACATTTTGTACACCAACATGTTGTGTAGTTCTCCATTTGTTTATCTCCATATTGATCACAATATCCGTCTGTAAACTTGTACACTATGCCACTCACCATTCCACTTCCTGTTCTCAAGCTTGTTTTGTCTCTCATGTTGTAAAATGGATATGAAACTTTTGTCTTTGGCCAAAACTCTGGTCTGTGTGGACTGGTAATTTTAACATTGACTCTGACTGTCAGGTCAGCTGTAACTTTGATCAGTTCATACAATTCATTGTCACGATAATCTTTAGGTAGATGGTTTAAGGTGAATCTATCAACAGGTATAAACTGTCTATGACCTGGATTTTTCTCACAGTCAATAAGATATTTGTGTAGATCAGCTTCTCCACCTTCTGACACCTGAGTTTCATTTTTACCTAAAAACAAAATAAAACATTTCTTTGTATAATAAATGTATAATTTATTTTACAGCATAATAGAAACGAAAAATAACATATTACCATACATGTGATCCACCATTTTGTCAAGTTCACTCTGGCCAGATAACTTAGCTGAAGAGACAATAATATATTAGATTGCTAAGTTAACAATGTTCATTTACGGGTGTAAATAAATATTGACACATTAAATTTCAGTATGTATGTACAACTATTTATGCTAAACTAACAAACACATAAGAATTACCTATTAACTTTTGTTATTATAATTTATCTTATAAAATGAACATTATTTTACCTTTAGTATTATATGCCCCCATGTTTATTTGTCAAAGAGATTTGGATCTGGACATAACTGAAATAAATTGAAAATATAAGAATTTAATAAAACTGACAAAAACATATTACCTCAGTAATATATATATATATATATATATATATATATATATATATATATATATATATATACATAAATTAGGGTGGCTCACTTTATATTGGAAAAACAAATAAAGTTGATTTTTTATCATGAGCATTTTAGTTTTCTGGTTCACTTTGATTTAAAACAAGTATATACCAAATTTCACACCATTTGTGCTTCTATAAATACTGCCTCAGTGCGTTTATTATCTCGTGTTTTATGGTATTCGGCAGTTGCATTAAATGAAAATTTTGCAAGGTTTAAAATTATAGTTTTCAGATACAAAGAACAATTATATTACACAGTAGGAATTAAACAGTAAAGTAATTCTAGTTGCATAACACATTAACCTGACTGTATTGCAGAGTAGTTCTAAGTACGCCATTTAAAAGTTTTTTTTAGTCTAAGCTATCTGAATTTTGAAGGTCTTTAAGTTGCGATCTCTTTTGCACAGTTGATTTTTTTGCATCTGGAAACTCTTCCTGATGTTGTTGAACAATTTGGAGCAAGTACTGCTTTTCCTCTTCTGATTTGGTGAGAGATGAGTTGAATGATGACGCCAGAGCAATTCTCCGCTCGGCGCAGTCATTGAGGAAGAGACCACTTCTGTTGCCTTCTGAAAGGATGGAGTTTACTACCAGGTGGAATCATTAGTCACGAGAAAATTTGTGGGAAGCACAAAGAAGAGCAGCAATGACGAGGTCGCAAAATCCTTTAATGGCACATTATGAATTGCTGAAGGATTATTTGTGCGTTGGATGCACTTTTCTTCTTTCTGATCATCAGAAGATCTCTCCATGAATTGCCTCAAGAAGGCAGCAAGTGTGTTTTTCTCATCCACTGAGACACGTTGAGAAAAAAAGAGCCAGAGATGTCGGCCCATATTATTTCAATGAAGTCTGGGAAATGAAGGGAGAAACATTATTATAATCAATAAGAACCTTGATGAAATCCAGATCATTCAGAGGTGCATCTGCTAGAAAAGGACATTGAATCCAAGCTTTAATGTAAGCAAAGGATGTAAAGATACCAATTTCTGCAATTGATCTGTCTTCTTGATTAGTAAGCTTAAATGGAATTGATTTTAGACATCCACTTTACATGGTGATAAGCTCCTGGAACACGAAAACTCACCCCAATTACTCCCAGGATGATAAGGTTCAGAGTCAGAAGTTCTTTGTAATCTTCACGTGGCAAATATCTTGATTTGTCTTTCATTTGGAGGATATTTGAACAAAATCTAATGACTACTTCTTTTAATGGCTTGAGATTTGCTCCAGTCGAACATCGTGTCATATACTAAATTCCGCCTGTCTTATTTTTGGGCAAAGCTCTTAAAACGCTTGAATAGCAGCACATCCAATCCAGTTGTACTAACTCCAAATGTCTTATTGAAGACGGCTGTGTTTGTAAACATACCATTGGTCAGTAGGCTCAATTAGGGGAAGTACCTAGCTCAATAAACATTGGCATGTCCACTGGACAGTATACAAGCAAAGAAATAGGTCATGCAAAAATTGTACCAACTGCCAGACGGCTGTGTTTGTAAACATATCATTTGCCAATAGGCTCAATTAGGGGAAGTTCCTAGCTCAATAAACATTGGCATATCCACTGGACAGTATACAAGCAATGAAATAGTTCATGAAAAATAGTACCAACTGACTGCCAGACGGCTGTGTTTGTAAACAAACCATTTGCCAGGGGAAGTACCTAGCTCAATAACAAGAATTGTGTCAACTTCTATGCCAGTTAAATGAACAACACTTTTTGACCTAGTATTCATAACTAAATGAATGACATTTATATATCCGCAACATTTGATCTTATAACACTTGATTTCTATAACTAAATTGAAATGCACTGGTGAAACTGGCTATTTATAAAAAAATCAAACTTCTAGAGATTTCTAGAATTTCCCGGAACCTTCTCAAGTTTTCAACGGTTTTATAGAAACTTCTAGAAACTTCTAGAATTGTATTTATTTTTCAAAAAAATTCCAGAACCCTCTAGCATTTTCTGTGTGCTTTAAATATACACTCACATTCAAAAATCATTCAAAATGATTTAATATTTCAGTGTCGATGAGGCAGTACTAAAAAAAGTCATATATTCATGACATTTTTTTCTGTGCTGTTTTGAATTCAAAGGAAACACAAAATACAAAATGCTCCAAAAAATGTGACAAAAAGTTATTTTGGGCCACCCTAATATATATAAATATATCAGAGCTGCTTTTCGATTAAAAACAAGCAATTTAAGTCTTTTCCGTTTCGGACAAAGGACATTTTAGAGCATTTTTGCAGGTTACGCCGAACGCAATCCGTATTTTTTCCGTGTTTTGATAAATAGAGAGGGAAGTAATCATGTTGAATAACTGTTACAAAAATAAATAATAATTACACCCCTTTGATTAGCTTTTATTATTTATATTTAAAATATAAGCAAAAACGATACCTAGGAAAGTCTGTTTTTTCGGCCCTGAGCTGTCAAATCTCGAAATGGACTTTTGATGTACACTTGGCAGGCAAAGACCTACAAAATGATATATACATCATGAGTCTAGGACTTATGGTTGTTGAGATCTAGGGTGATGACGGACAGACAGACATACAGACAAAACGGGGACAATAGAGCATTTTTTTTTCGAAAATGCTCTAAAAATGATCAAAATTAAGGCATGATTAAAAATTGTATCGCAAATTAACGCACATTTTAATCGACACAATAAAATACATTTGTTTGTATTCAAATTAGTATGTCATAATATAATGGCATAAAATTTGTATCATAAACAAGTCAGATAAATTTACGAAAGAGGAATAATTAATTGTAACAGATTTATTAAGCATTAGCATATATGTCTATTGAATTAGTTATTGAGACCAGTTTATTGATATGTATTAATCACGTCCAGCGATGTTAATTGTTTTCTTTTTAATAAACAACAATGCCAAACATGTGTTTTTCTCGTTCTGTAGTTTCCAAACTAATTACGTATGTCAACTCCTCTTCCCCTCTTTCCTGTAATATTTTGTAATACTTCGCCACACGTAAGTCTTGTTTACCCTAACCTCCACTACCGTATATACCCCCACCCAGCCCCGTAGCGTAAAAATTCTACATCAGGTGTCACGCATTCTACAGCAGAGGCCAGGCAATAGCAGGGTGGAGGGCAAGGTAATACATTTTACTAAGTAGAACAAATTAGCAGAAGGAGCAAGCTAAAACGCAAGGGGGCCTCGGCCCAATCCCCTCCGCACGCTATGGGCCTGCTCCTCCACTTCCCATCCCAAAGAAAATAGACACGTCGTTTATATCCGATATGCATTTTCTTTCATAACATAATAGTATAACCAGAAGTAGATGCTCACTCATTATTAACGCGTTTTGTTTTATTTTTCCCTCTTTCCAAACCCAGTTACATTTTAGATGGAGTTACTTATGGCTTACCCAACCGCCGTATCCCTTCTGTCCCAAAACAAGTTTTCACAAGTTTCATCGTTTCCAATCTAACTATAAGTATAAGGCCTATTAGTTGCAGATGTAATTATTGTAAATTGAATCCAGGATGATACTAACATTAATACTAACTATTTAAACTAAATTAATTAACTTATTTTCTAGAATTTATAACTTTATATTTTAAAGAAATGAATTTCAAAATCTTTAAGATAACATTTTCAATGATAGATTTCTTTTTCAAATGTATTACTGATTTCTAAAAACCAAATAAAATTAACAATAGCGAGTAACTGATTAGTCAGTCATCGTCTTTTGAAACAAATAAATAGACAGTATCGATACAAATAGTTGTTTATTTTATTTTTATATACATTTAATTAAACTACTTAAGTAGTTTATTGTAAAAAAAAAAAATAGGCAGAATGTGTTCGGTTGTGATAATATATGATGATATATATTTTTTTAATTACTGCATAAACAGCCGTAATATGTTCAATGCATTTTTAGAATACAATTAATGACATTCTTATATCGATATCGTTACTTAAAATCGATATGTGATGTTTTAATTTAGTACTTCCTCAACTAAATACTTATAGCTTTAGTTTAATTAAATTATCTTTAATTATCACAACTTCAAAAAAAAAATAAAATAAATAAATAAAAAAAATAAAATTGTCAGGTTTGGGTTAACCCAAACTGACTGATCAAACATACTGAATTATAAACACCAACATTATATTATAGGCTTGTAGCAAACAATTGTGTTCAATAAGCTAATATTCCTAATAACACTATAATTAGGGCCACAAAAACATTTCACTCAATATCAATTAGGCTATTTAACAATTTATTAAAGAGTTTTACAACTTACCTTAGCTAGTCTAAATAGAAGTATTTTTCATAGTTCTATAAATAGTAAGGTCCTTTCTAGGTGTGAATCTCAGAGCCGCATTTATAAAAAAAAAAAGAAACTTACATGTTAAACTCGAAAGCAATTAAAATCAACGCTAGAAGCAATATGCCTACATATTATAATACACCAAGCTTATGTAAAACACATTTTCTGAAAGATTAAAAACAAGTACACGTCAAAATATTAGATTAGATTTCTTATTTTTTCAACTCAATTAAAAATTAATTAAAAGCATTCGTGGTCAGTAGCTATAGACTGGTGAGACAAACTGATTATCTATAGACTGGTGAGACAAACTGATTATATATAGACTGGTGAGACAAGCTGATTATCGATAGACTGGTGAGACAAACTGATTATATATAGACTGGTGAGACAAACTGATTATCTATAGACTGGTGAGACAAACTGATTATCTATAGACTGGTGAGACAAACTGATTATATATAGACTGGTGAGACAAGCTGATTATCGATAGACTGGTGAGACAAACTGATTTATTATAGACTGGTGAGACTAATTGATTATCTATAGACTGGTGAGACACACTCATTATCTATAGACTGGTGAAACAAACTGATTATCTATAGACTGGAGAGACAAACTGATTATCTATAGACTGGTGAGACAAACTGATTATATATAGACTGGTGAGACAAACTGATTATCTATAGACTGGTGAGACTAATTGATTATCTATAGACTGGAGAGACAAACTGATTATCTTTAGACTGGTGAGACAAACTGATTATATATAGACTGGTGAGACAAACTGATTATCTATAGACTGGAGAGACAAACTGATTATCTATAGACTGGTGAGACAAAATGATTACATATAGACAGGTTAGTCCAATTGATTCATCTATAGACTGATGTGTCAAACTAATTATATTTCCAGCTTTTGATTACATTGTTAAATGCATTCCCCACTGACAGTTCGTTGTAAGTTTAAATGTTTATTTCTTATTCATTTTATTAAAGTAAGAACTTACAAAATGTGAACATTTACGACTCGTTGTGCGAGTCACATTCAAGTAAGTTGTGGAACACAGTTTGGACTAAACACGAGTTGTAGTGATAGATTACGTGATGTGAAGTGATAGATAACGTTATATGATGTGATAGATGACGAGATTTTATGTGATACATGACGTGACTTGATGTGATACATGACGTGATTTGATATGATACATGACGTGAATTAAAGTGATAGATGACGTGACTTGATGTGATACATGACGTGACTTGATGTGATACATGATGTGAATTGATGTGATACATGACGTGATTTGATATGAGACATGACGTGAATTAAAGTGATAGATGACGAGATTGTTTTAATTATGATTCATTATCACATCAGAATCTACTTTTACTCTATTTTATTATAACTTTCCATAAGTCAATGTAAATAAAGTGAAAATTTAAAGGTAATTTCAGACTCAATCGGTATAAATCTCAAATCTTTGAAACATTCTTTGTGAATAAATGATGTCAGGTAATTTTTTAAAATCAGTAGTAGTTTTGCAAACAGCCTTTCTACATATGTCACAGTAACTTGTATTGTTAAGATATCTCAAACGGCAATAAAAAAAATATTATTCAAAACTTTTTAATGTCATCAAGAAACTGAAATATTTGATTTGGGGTTTTGAATCAATAGCTGCTAAATGTGTTCATTTCTTTTTGTTTTCACATAAAATATTGTTCAATCTGTATCGGTCAGTTCTCTCAGAAAATTATAAAAATTAAACTTAACACAGAATGACAAACAAACTACATAGCTGACAATCTGGCTGTTTTTATTAGTAGGACATATGCCTAGTTTTATTAGTGGGATCTATGGTCAGTTTCATTTGTGGGATCTATGGCCAGTTTCATTTGTGGGATCTATGACCAGTTTTATTAGTTGGATCTATGACCAGTTTTATTAGTGGGATCTATGACCAGTTTTATTAGTGGGATCTATGACCAGTTTTATTAGTGCGATCTATGACCAGTTTTATTAGTGGGATCTATGACCAGTTTTATTTGTGGGATCTATGGCCAGTTTCATTAGTGGGATCTATGGCCAGTTTTATTAGTGGGATCTATGGCCAGTTTCATTAGTGAGATCAAGGCCAGTTTCATTTGTGGGATCTATGTCCAGTTTCATTATTGGGATCTATGGTCAGTTTCATTATTGGGATCTATGGCAAGAGGCATTAGCGTTGACCTATAATAAGAACCGGATGCATGGCCAAGTGAACCATTTACCAAGCCTCAGTGCTCAACAATCTACCTAAAAAAATAACATGTTGAACGTTGTATGTACCTTTTTAATTTTTCTCACCGTTAGACTCAAACTAAAACTAATTTTTACTCAACATATTTCTAAGTTGATTACAAATAATTTATATTATTGTTTGTTATATATACACACGTACTGAAGCACAACAAAATTGTATTATTGGCTGAAATTAATTCAAATTATGACCCTTGACCTTTGACCTGTATATATTGCATTACTATATCAATAGTCAATGAGTACATTGATTAAGTATTGCAGGGAAATCGCGTTCTGACCAGAGGTAAATTTAACAGTCCAAAATAAAAGTAGTGTTACCTTGAAAAATGGCCAATTTATATCTTTATTTAAAAATAAACTTATTAAATGTATATATTAACAGCAATGAAATTGAAAAAAAAAAGATTTACTTAGGGCGTGTTCATTAATTAGGTAAACGAAGACTTATTGGGGGTGGGGTCTGAAAATGTTTGACCTATGTTAACATAAAAGAGTTGGTGTGTGAATATTTTATGACGTTAACAATGTATTTGTTTCGTTTGGAAAGTGTACTCTGAAATTTGTTTTAAAACCAATCAATTATAATTTGACGCTTGATACAATATGAACTAAAGGCAAATTTTATTCTACGAGAAATGAAATAAATTAATAATTTTAATAGGACGTTGTTATAAGAATTTTAAAATTTTTTGAACTAGTTTCTATCACCGTTCTCGCTATCTCGTTCTGTGCCAGCTACACAATCTCTTGAGCTCGGTGGTGAGGGTGGGAGGCAATCTTTGCGGTGATGGCCATTAGAGGGGGGAGATAATTCTAGACACTTGAAATTGTTTGGAAAGAGAACATAACCGAACCACAAAGTCAGATTTTGTTTAACTGGCCTGGACCGATTGTCTTTTATAACGGGTGCATCAAAATGCTCCCCCCCCTTTCCAGTTTTGTCCCCTGTGGTGTCATGTAAAACATCTAAGTGGGATTAGTTCGCTTCTGAATGTGTCGGATTGGCGTGACGAAAATAAACAGTGAATGGGTCGGTATTTTCGACCCCTACGTTTAACGGAAATCATTCATGCACAGTGTAAACAATCGTCACGTGAGAGAAGACCACAATACGGTGGGCAAATGGAGATAAGTAAATAACTCTTTTATTGTTCAATCAGAACGTTTGAGCTAAGATAAAGTACATGAGATGGGAAGGGGAATAAAAGCCAAATGACACTTTATATATTCTCTTTCAGCTTACTTGTCCATAGATCAGTGACAGGTATGTTGTGATCAAGACATATATTGTTTCAATTAATTAGCGCCATTAAATTTACTTTTACTATATTGTCAATAAGAAAAATTAATTACTATATAGGGATACAGTGTGGGTTAAATTAGATGTTTTCATTTGTTTTCCTTATGTCTTTAAATGAACATGTATTATAAAATTTGAAAGATTTGTATAAAAGTTTAAGGTTCACAGTTCACGTGTACTTTTACAGCAACTTATTTTTCATTCTCTTACTTGCACCGGGAAGAATTTAAATTATTTGTATCTATTTATCCTTGATCAATTAGTTTTTAACTTATAAAAGTGTCGCCATTGCCCAACCCGGGAAGTCTGATAGCGGAAGTTGCGTCCAGCTTTCAGAGGGAGACCAACAGCGACAGCGTGTCCGACGTGTACGACAACGTCTATTTCGAGCCCGAGAGAACGTCATTGCCGTCTTCAAGACTGGACACTGGATTAGGGTCATCACTGCCAAAGTTGACCACGTCTTCTGGTGCTCAAACTTCAGCGTTGCGAGAATCCAGCAACGTCCCTAGTATGGGAGCTCACCGGCAGGCTAGGTGTGGAAGTAAAAAAAAAACAACTAAGACATAGAATTGTGGTGAAACGAAATAAACTAACTTTTGTATTTCCTCTCAGTCAAGACCAGTTGTGGCATACCTATGGCACGTTTACCACAGTCAGCATGAAGAGCCTCATCAGTCGGCACGTGACTAAAATATCATTTCCTTTAATTTTTATGGGAGTTTTGGCATTTTGCTATAAATAAAAGAAAAGGTTCGCCACCGCTGGCCAAGGCCACAGATTTATATAAATGGGCTGACGTTTAACGTATTTTTTACTGACAGTGTCATTCAGGCTGATCGAATCATCGGTACAGCCGGGTTTGTAAATAAAATAAATGTAGTGGCAGATGTCGCGTGGAGTAAAATGTCGCAACTTCTCGTCACGTGACATTTACTTTAAACGACGAGACCGTGTGCGAGGGGTCCCAGTCAGTCATGGCCGCGACTCTGAGTTTGAAAGAAGAATTGCAGATGGAAAAGGGGGGGGGGAAGGGTGTTACATTAGGCAGGAATCGCCACCGGTGTCAGAGGGGAGGCAGGGGGTGGTGGGGTGAGTGAAAGGGCGATGGGGAATGATAGGGGGAAACTGTAAACGAGACGAATGGTCGTGTGATAAAGCACTCGACTGTTGACCTGAGTGTACCAGGTTCGATCTCCGGTGAGGACCTAGGACATTTTTTAGGTCATGGCTTAAGTCCCCGCTATTTCTCCCGTGGTGCCTTTATGACCATTCACTATCGGCTATGTTGGGGATGAAAGAAGGGCACCATAAAAACCGTCCCGTAAGTGGTGTATAGGACCTAAGAGATTTCATCTCATCCTGACATGGACATCACACACACTGTGACCGACCGATGTTAATTGAACGCATGAAAAATTATCGGTCGCCGTTCTTCTTGGCTCGAGGAACACATGGAGGCGCCCGCTGCTATCCACTGTTCAGGCCTCCATGTACATCACCGTGATGTGTCTCCTCTGGCTGTGACTTTTCCTCAACGTCCAGTAATATACAATGAGGACATCCATGAAATTTTTTGTGAGGCTGGAGGGGGGAGGCGTTCAAAAGTCTTCTAGAGATGGGGGAGGGCAAGATTCTAAATAAGAGCCTCAGTAGCCAGTAGAATATTATGAGGACTAGGGTGGGTTGGGGGTGGGAGCAGCGGGACACAAACTAACCATCGTAGTCGATGATCTAAGTTTGATACATATTCTCCCTCCACCGGGGGATGTAGAGTCGTTCACGTGACATCACTATATTGGTGTGGGTAGAATGTAGTATGTCAGTGGTGATCTATGAATATGGCAAGTATTCACTGGTTCGTGTATTTCAGTTATCAGTGTTTTTGATCTACCTGATATGACAGTCACACCTGTGTCTGAATATGTTAAAGGCAGGTATCACAGAATTAGGTATACGAGATGTGATAAACGATTTTTAGAAAGGACATGGACACATATGACATCCTGACAGCTAGCGGTACTTTGATTAGTCACGTGTTCACTGGTCTCTGTGTGTGTGAATGTGTATGTGTAAGTGTTTGTGTGTGATCTGTGTTTTCGATCTACCTGACATGACACAGATACACTTTGTTTTTGAATATCGCGGGAATGACACGTGTTTCAGAATTAAATACGACATTGTGATATCTAATGTACTGACAAAGATTATATCTCGATAACAGGTGTCACACACATCTTCCATACACCCAACTAACAAAGTGTGCAAGTTTGTGATTTAAAAATAATCGAAAACAAAATTTTATATTATGTTAATATTTAGAGTTCTGAACTTGGGTATAGAAATTACAAAACATCAATTGTACACTTCTACAGACATATATCACGGATGGTCGTGCGGTAACGCGCTCGACTGTCGACCTCAAGGTACCTGGTTCGATCTCCAGAGAATACCAAGGAAATTTTTCAGGTCTTGGCTCAAGTTCCCGATATATCTCCCGTGGTGCCTCCATGGCCATAGCACTATCGGCTGTGGTGGGGATGAAAGAAGGGCACCATAAAAAACGTCCCATTAGTGGTTTATAGGATCTAAGAGATTTCATCTCATCCTTACAGGGACTTCACACACATACAGATATCAGTTATCGTGGTATTTCATTTTTGACTAAAAATGTCTTGTCTCTAAAATGATAACATTTTTTGATGAGTTTACGCTTTTGACAGTTATTCTCATGATTTATTATTTCAGTTGGACAATACATAGTTAACTGCGCCAGATAATGATTTCACGGGAATGTATATGAACATAACTAAAAGCATTACTGTATATGTGGGTGTGTATGTTGTGTGCGTGTTCGGCATGTAGTGTGCTCGCGCACATGCACACAGCTTAGAGGGACAGTGCCGTAACTCACGTCGGGGCACATCTTTTAATATATTTTAACGCCCCCCCCCCCATTCGCAAACAATATATGTAAATTATACCATTTGGCGCCACTTCGTGAGTAGCGCCCTGAGCAAGATGCCCCTCCCCCTTTGCCTCAGTGTTGGACAAAACCCCAAGCTAACAAAGCCCCCAAAATATTAAGATTCAATATAAGTCGATATTATTTATACTTATATATAATATATATATATATATATATATATATATATATATATATATAAATATATATATATATATATATATATATATATATATATATATATGTATATATATATATATAAAGTTGACCATGGGCTAAAGGAAAAGTTCGTCGATATAAGAGATATCATGTCTGTCAACGCAGTCTATCATTAGGCATTTTTCTATGATGTTTTACCTAAAAAAAGGATTGGCTTTCGACCACTGTGGTTCTTATGCTGTTTGTTTTACCGTCTGCTATGAAATGTTTGTCTGGCGCGAGAATTAAAAGGTAGAATAAAGATACGTTCTCTTATTGACCTTGGGCTACAATGTTTAATTTTGTTTGTTTTTTTGCCTTGTAAGATAAGCTGTCTGTTGATGTAAAGTTAACAAGAGATTGACTTTTGACCACTGTGTATGGATGGGCTAATGCAGCTTATTTTGAAAATAAAATTCCCTTAAAATATGTATATATATATTTCATCCAGGTATTATATATTATTTTTGTAAATAAAAATAAGGGCCTAACAATGGATTTTATATTACAAACAGGGGAGAGGTCCAGTTGGGGTTTTGTCCGTGGGGGTTTTGTCCGCTTGGGGATTTATCCTTTGGGTATTTGTCCGCTTGCGGTTTTGTCCGAATACCCCTTGCCTATCCCTCACTACGCCTCTGTCACAGTATTCATGTATACAAAAAGTGTAATCAATGAATAATGTTTGTAACAAAGGTTGTGGGAGAGAAATGCAACTATTTCCCATTAATGTTTCTATTGTGACTTATCCTTGAGGTGTGATTATGGGAAAGGGGGGAATGAAAGAGGTCGCGTACCGATGTGGTATTGTCCTTCTCCTTTCGGCAATACCCGCCCGCTGACCGCAGCAACAGTCCGTACCCTCGGTGAGATCGTCGTGGTCCCTCCGTACTCTGGACATGGGGGTCGGAGGGGTCAGAGATCACCGCACCTGCCCCGAGTCTTTTATTATAAAATGTCTACTCTCTTTTATTTTTTGAAGTTGTCTCGGATTGAACTTGTACGTAACCCGGTTAGCTAGCTGGACTTAATGCTGACCATAGCTGGACTTAATGCTGACCATAGCTGGACTTAATGCTGACCATAGCTGGACTTAATGCTGACCATAGCTGGACTTAATGCTGACCATATCTGGACTTAATGCTGACCTTATCTGGACTTAATGCTGACCATAGCTGGACTTAATGCTGACCACAGTAGATGTAAATGTGAGTCAGCGGAGGGTTGGGGTGATTCGTTAGTGCTTTAAAAAACACAGCAATGTGTCACGTGTGACGTGAGCCGCTGCTGTATCCACTGTCTCGTGACATCAACACCTGCATAACAAAACTGACCACATCATGAAGGTACTCTACTGCACACCGTGTTGACCTCTTGTTGTTTTGTGTTCTCGTTTAATACTCTAACGGTTGACATATCCACTCCCGCCCAACCTCCCCATCTCCAAGTCACTTTTGATATTAATTTACCCATTTTTGTGAGTGAGGATTTTTAAAATACCTCTTCACCCCCCCCCCCGCCCTGCCTTCCTTCATTCCACCCCACTCTATCACACCCACACTGCTCTAACCTGGTGAAAGTTACTTTAGTTGACTGGGTAAATCATTATAACACTCAGGGGCAGGGTTGAGTTTATCTTGCACTTCGATACAAAGGCGGCACCCAACATTTGAAGGGTTTATAGCCGTACTGACCCAACACACTGTGCTGGTATTGAATGGGGCTAAAGTGAATATAAAATTTGGCCTTTTAGGGCCCCATTGCAGTAAGGGGCCCTGAGCTCGCACCCGATGCACCCTCCTCGGCATCTGTTATCCATTCCAGATATATCTAGGATTGTTCCTTTAGGTCAGTGGTTCTAAATGTGTGGTCCGGGACCCACTGGTGAGTCGCGGACTAGTTTCAGGTGGGTCGTGACGACACAATTTATAATTTAATGATCGAGTCTCTATATATGCATAATTATAACTCATGTGTTTGTTACAAAAACAGAATGGTACAAAGTTGTTTTTTTTTTTAATTACAAAATAGAAGGAAGAATCTATAAAAATACAGCGTAATTTATCTTCGAAGGTGAGTCGCTAAAATCGAACAGTTTTTTTTTTGTTTGTTTTGTTATTGTTGGAAACGAAACAAAAAACTTTTATTTTTCGGGGTCGCTAGAGAAAACTTTGAGAATCACTGTCTTAGCGAATCAGCTCCAGTTCATTACGTCGGAAATAATCTAAATATATTCTTACAAAATGTTGCACTTGCTTACATTTATACGACGCACACACAAAGTATAAACATTCCCTTAAGATTTACAAGTAGAGAAGTTTGTCCACCACGTCCAGAACTCAGATGACCAGTGACGGCTGAAGCGCGACAGATATTCAGCACTTGTCCAGTCAGAATCTTTTTTTCTTGTTAGCTGAAGGAAAATATATTTTGTTTTTCTCCTCCTTCCTTGTCCGCTTCTTCAAACATCGTTGTTATTGACCCCTTTCCATTTTATGACTGGTGGCCTGTCTGAATAAAGAAGAAAGAAAAAGTAATGATGATATCGCTAGCAAATTGACCGTATTGTACTCACCATGATACATTGACCATAGTGTACTCACCATCATACATCGACCATATTGTACTCACCATCATACATTGACCACATTGTACTCACCATCATACATTGACCATATTGTACTCACCATCATACATTGACCATATTGTACTCACCATCATACATTGACCATATTGTACTCACCATCATACATTGACCATATTGTACTCACCATCATACATTGACCATATTGTACTCACCATCATACATTGACCATATTGTACTCACCATCATACATTGACCTAATTGTACTCACCATCATACATTGACAATATTGTACTCACCATCATACATTGACCATATTGTACTCACCATCATACATTGACCATATTGTACTCACCATCATACATTGACCTTATTGTACTCACCATCATACATTGACCATATTGTACTCACCATCATACATTGACCATATTGTACTCACCATAATACATGCAGGTCGGATAATTGCTCCAATAATTCTTATTTTCTATTTTTATTTCACGTGCGCTGTGTTTTTTTTTTCAAAGGCTATTTAAAAACAAACAACATTTTTGTGGTCATTGGAAATTATTTTGAAGTTATTTTCCTTATATTTTTTAACGCGATAAGTTGTCGTTCCTGGACTAACCTGTCTTTCCCGAGCCATGACGTAACACAATGGCATTACATTTAAGTCCCAAATCAATTACTTCCCCCATCCTGTCATCCAAATATAATAAATTGATATGATTCGTTGACACCCCCCCCACCCAAACGTATAAAAAAATATGGTATACATTTTAAATTGTTATTAATCTTTGGTCTTTCGCTATTAGGTCAGCCCTGTTCTCTCGCTCTCTCTCCACTTACTCACGTGATCACAACTTCCCACTACTATGTCCGTCTAAACGTTTAATCTTTTCTGTCGTCCCTCACAAACACTTTTAGCTTTCATTTTTCACCCCCCCTCTCCACCCAGACAACCCCCACACACACACACCTTTCAAAACATGACTTATATAAAAAGTTGTCTTTTAATGTTTTTTAATCTCTAATTTTCAACGCTGGCTGGTATGCCCGTTTGTGTGTTTGTGTGTGTGTGTGTGTGTGTGTGTATTTGTGTGTATGTGTGTGTGACTGCGTGATCGCATCAATCATCCATGTGATTTAAGATCTTATATAAAAGAGTATTTGTTATTCTACTTAACCTTGGGTCGGCCGTCATTTTGGTTGAATGTCTTGAAACTAGATCTCTCGCGGTGATTTTTTAAATTTTGTTTAATTTAATGAAAAAAAAACAAAAAAATAAATCATTAAATGACTCTGCAGTGAACCACAATAGAATGACTCTGCAGTGAACCACAATAAAATGACTCTGCAGTGAACCACAATAGAATGACTCTGCAGTGAACCCCAATAAAATGACTCTGCAATGAACCCCAATAAAATGACTCTGCAATGAACCCCAATAAAATGACTCAGCAATGAACCCCAATAAAATGCCGCTGCAATCAACCCCAATAAAATGATTCTGCGGTCAACCCCAATAAAATAACTCTGCAGTGAACCACAATAAAATGACTCTGCAGTGAACCACAATAAAATGACTATGCAGTGAATCCCGATTAAATGATTGACTCTGCAAGGAACCCCAATAAAAATGACTCTGCAATGAACCCCAATAAAATGACTCTGCTATGAACCCCAATAAAATGACTCTGCAATGAACCCCAATAAAATGACTCTGCAATGAACCCCAATAAAATGACTCTGCAATAAACCTCATTAAAATGACTCAGCAATGAACCACAATAAAAATGACTCTGCAATCAATCCCAATAAAATGACTCTGCTGTGAACCCCAATAAAATGACTCTGCAATGAACCCCAATAAAATGACTCTGCCGTGAACCACAATAAAATTACTCTGCAGTGAACCACAATAAAATTACTCTGCAGTGAACCACAATAAAATGACTCTGCAGTGAATCCCGATTAAATGAATGACTCTTCAGTGAACCACAATAAAATGACTCTGCAGTGAACCACAATAAAATGACTCTGCAGTGAACCACAATAAAATGACTCTGCAGTGAACCACAATAAAATGACTCTGCAGTGAACCACAATAAAATTACTCTGCAGTGAACCACAATAAAATGACTCTGCAGTGAATCCCGATTAAATGAATGACTCTTCAGTGAACCACAATAAAATGACTCTGCAGTGAACCACAATAAAATGACTCTGCAGTGAATCCCTATTAAATGAATGACTCTGCAGTGAACCCCACATAAAATTTGGTTGCCCAAATACCACTTGGAGTAGGTCTTGTGAACAACAAATGAAGTGTCGCTAGCTAACTTGGTAGGGTACTGAAACTAGGCCTCCCATAGCTGAATGCCTGGAGAGTTATTGCTAAGGACCTTAACCCAAGCATGATAGAATAAAAATAAACTGTACTGTTTAATAAATTGAAAAAAAATATTCAATTTTTTAATTGGCACTTTGATCATTACATATTGTATTTGTAAGTGGTAGCGTATTGCGAGGAAACATCAAGATTTTGAAAGATGTCAAACGATAAGTAAAATGACGGTAAACATCTAAATGAATTTATTTGACGCTAGTTTTAAAATCATTTTTTTCTTCTTTCAAATCATTGGTTTATGAACTTAATGTGAAAAAAATAAACAACAAAATAACAGTGTTTATGCTTCGAACCTTCTTTTACCAACTCTGTACCTATCATTCAATAACTTCTACCAACTCTGTACCTAGTATTTAATAACTTCTACCAACTCTGTACCTAACATTTAATAACTTCTACCAACTCTGTACCTAGCATTTAATAACTTCTACCAACTCTGTACCTAGCATTTAATAACTTCTACCAACTCTGTACCTATCATTTAATAACCTCTACCAACTCAGCACCTATCATTTAATAACCTTTACCAACTCTGTGCCTAATATGTAATGAGTCATAAGTTTTTTTCCTCACACCTATCTCAGATTAGTTTCTTTTTTTTTAAAGTTTCACGAATTTTACCGGATTTAACCAAGAATCTATCATTTGTTTAATTCAGGGTCCAACCTGTGGTCGACACGTAGAAACTTAACAATCTATATTCTCTGTTTTGCTTGTTTAATACTCCCCCCCCCCTTCTAAGGAGTTCAAGTAATTGTTACGTATGGTCCAAAACAACTCATTATTTATTTAATACACCCAGTTTATGCTACATGTAGCGGAAGCCCTCGGTCATAGTCCTCGGTTGGAAAAGGTTGTATTTCTAATTATCCATACAATGCTCGTTTTATGTTCCCTGCTTGTATAACGTTGTACTTAATCATTCGATGTCACTGTACATGTACAAGAAGGCATTTGGCTCTCATTGACTTCAATAGATATCACTCCTGGTAAACACGAATAACGTATAATTGCGCGATCTCAATTATTGTGTATTACACTATTGAACTAATGCTTTGTAATGCTGTTAAAAAAATCTTAAGGTACTGCTAGCCAATAAATGACATATTGAGATCATCGACCCATGTTCTTAGAAATGTAAATGTATCATCATTATAAATCAATAGTGGCTCTGTAAATGTATCATCATTATAAATCAATAGTGGCTCTGTAAATGTATCATCTTTATAAATTAATAGTGGCTCTGTGAATGTATCATCTTTATAAATTAATAGTGGCTCTGTAAATGTATCATCTTTATAAATTAATAGTGGCTCTGTGAATAAATCATCTTTATAAATCAATGATTGCTCTGTGAATGTATTATCTTTCTAAATCAATGGTGGCTCTGTGAATGTATCATCTTTATAAATCAATGGTGGCTCTGTGAATTATCATCTTTATAAATCAATGGTGGCTCTGTGAATGTATCATCTTTATAAATCAATGGTGGCTCTGTGAATGTATCATCTATATAAATCAATGGTGGCTCTGAAAGCCAAAAGTTTGTTTTTCGATAAGTTTTTTTTTTTCAATGTTATATTTTTTTTATTTCTATTGATGAACTGACTATGGTTAGATCCTAAAAAAAAAAACGAATGCGGCCCTAGAGGAGCTCACAGTGGCCGTCCCTGTTATATATGAAACAAAGCGAAATATATATTGATAGAAACATTCAATTTCAGCTGTCGATAACTTGTCAGCATCCATTGTTTTGTACCTCAACACAGTATGTAGTCGGTACTGTGTATAGCGTTTGACTTTTCCTTACATATGTACGATTGATAATATAATTAGTAAAGATAACGAGTACGTTGTATTAAATATAATCTAGTTCGATGTGTGTGTGTATGTGTGTGTGTGTGTGTGTGTGTCCAGGCATTGGTGATACAAGACTATTTCAATCGCGGCGATACAAGTATCAACAGCCCGCTAACCACCCTCTTATATTGTGAAGTGTTTTGCCCGTGACTGATATCTTACGGCTCCTCCTTTTGTTTATTTCCGTTCCCTTTCAATCGTTGATAACCAGTAGCTTGACCACCGCCTCGTTGTTTTGTTTATGTAAAGATAAACTAGCCCCTCTCAAGTGTGACGTACTGCTGGACGCTACAAAACGTGGGGCGCATTATCGTGAGCCACAACACACCCCCCCTCTCCCCTCCTTGTTAATCTCGGGTTGTCCTCTTGTTTCGAAGGTCCCGCTTTGTCAGACTAGACCCTGATATTGGACAACCCGGTTCTTGATTTGACGGCCATGTCTGTGACTCTGATGGAAGGGGTTGAGGAGGCTGAACCATAAGTCAACACCCAAGTGTTTATACCACTGCGGCATCAACCTATTTTATTTTAGAGTCTTTTGCTCGTATGCATGCCGGCCACCGTTTCGCAAATTCTGGAAACATTGCGACCCTCGACGTTACTGTTCCTCGGCCTGGCCTAGTCGTTTATCTTCCACCAGTTATTGAATGCTGTTCCTCGGCCTAGTCTAGTCGTTATCTTCTACCAATTAGTGAATGCTGTTACTTGACCTGGCCTAGTCGTTATCTTCCACCAATTAGTGAATGCTGTTCCTCGGCCTGGCCTAGTCGTTATCTTTTACCAATTAGTGAATGCTGTTCCACAGCCTGGCCTAGTCGTTATCTTCCACCAATTAGTGAATGCTGTTACTCGGCCTAGCCTAGTCGTTATCTTCCACCAATTAGTGAATGCTGTTACTCGGCCTGGCCTAGTCGTTTTCTTCCACCAATTAGTGAATGCTGTTCCTCGGCCTGTCCTAGTCGTTATCTTCCACCAATTAGTGAATGCTGTTACTTGACCTGGCCTAGTCGTTATCTTCCACCAGTTAGTGAATGCTGTTCCTCGGCCTGGCCTAGTCGTTATCTTCTACCAATTAGTGAATGCTGTTCCTCGGCCTGGCCTAGTCGTTATCTTTTACCAATTAGTGAATGCTGTTCCACGGCCTGGCCTAGTCGTTATCTTCCATCAATTAGTGAATGCTGTTACTCGGCCTAGCCTAGTCGTTATCTTCCACCAATTAGTGAATGCTGTTACTCGGCCTGGCCTAGTCGTTTTCTTCCACCAGTTAGTGAATGCTGTTCCTCGGCCTAGCCTAGTCGTTATCTTCCACCAATTAGTGAATGCTGTTCCTCGGCCTGTCCTAGTCGTTATCTTCCACCAATTAGTGAATGCTGTTCCTCGGCCTGGCCTAGTCGTTATCTTCCACCAATTAGTGAATGCTGTTCCTCGGCCTGGCCTAGTCGTTATCTTCCACCAATTAGTGAATGCTGTTCCTCGGCCTGGCCTAGTCGCTATCTTCCACCAATTAGTGAATGCTGTTCCTCGGCCTGGCTTAGTCGCTATCTTCCACCAATTAGTGAATGATGTTACTTGGCCTGGCCTAGTCGTTATCTTCCACCAATTAGTGAATGTTGTTCCTCGGCCTGTCCTAGTCGTTATCTTAGACCAATTAGCGAATGCTGTTCCTCGGCCTGGCCTAGTCGTTATCTTCCACCAATTAGTGAATGCTGTTACTCTTGCGGTGTTGTGTTTGTGTCGGTGGCACATGATTAAAAAATCGCCCTTCCCCAAGATAAACAAAACCGGATGTGATGTAATCTCTTAGATCATATTAATAACTGTGGGGCCGTTTTTGCAGTGCCCTTGTTTTCATCCCCACCATAGTCAATAGTGCCATGGCCATGGAGGCACCAAGAGAGATCTAGCGGAGACCTTAACCGTGACTTGAAATATCCATTGGTCCTCACCGACGATCGAACCAGGGTCCCTCTCTGTGACAGTCAAGAACTTTACTCCACAACCATCCATTATAAGAGAAGCCCATTAAAAAAGTATTTTTTATCACGATTCACTAGTTATAACCATGATTCACTCAGTATAAACATGATTCACTCATTATAAACATGATTCACTCAATATAAACATGATTCAATCAGAATAAACATGATTTAATGACTGTGGCCATTTTAATCTAATCGCGAAGTTATTGAATATGTCCAGGGCCGTTGCTAGCTATTGTAGGCACCCTGTGCGAGTTACACTTTTTGGCGCCCTCCTCCCAATCTAAAAAGTTCAAAGACCTTAAACCTCATTTATTAGGCGCCCCTTTCCTATTCTGCGCCCTTTTGTGGACTTAACACCTGCAATACCCTTTGGGTTAGTCAGTTTTATATCTTTCGTAGCTTAGCTCTGCTTTTAAATTTCTTCTATCTACGCCAAATGACAGTAATCCCAGCACTATATCTACTTGTTTAGTGGAATGGGGGGTTTGGAGGTGATAGTAGGGTGGGTCAACTGAAAAATTAGTCCCTCCGTTTGTTTTGAATTGACCGACAGGCTGCTATTTACTGACGGGTTAACCCCAGTGGCAAATTGCAATACGTTTATTTTTGTAAGCATTAATCCCCCCCCTCCTTCCACCACCCTCCCAGTGTTATTTCCATGTTCTCCCGTCAGTCCAGAGATAACAGTTCCAGTTGGCACGAGTGAGTTGAGTATCTGATTATTTTTAAGCTGTGGGAAAAGTAAATAGAGAGTCGGAGTTTAAAAAAAAATTACAATTCATTTGATGTTTTGTTTAATTTGAACACTCGTGGGCTGCTCTCATTTGACGGATGTATCAATATCGAGTTGTCTATTTATAATATCTACCATTGTCTATAGTACCATGACCTGAAATATCATTTGGACCTGACTGGAGATCGAATCAGGTGCCCTCAGGTAGACAGTCGAGCTCTTTACCGCATGAGCGACCATCCATCCCCTCTCTATTTTTGGTATCGAACAAAACTAACTTTGTGTTGTTGTCCTTAATGCAAAAAAAAAAATCTTGCAGTTATAGAGGCGGGAACTTTTCAATATATTATAACGCTAAATATTGTAGAGCTTGTTGAGTATGTTATGGGTAAGCGAATGTTCCGGTACTCTAAAAAGTTTATTTGTGTGAAAAACAATAGTTTTATTCTTCAAATGATTAAACTTGTATTTATATGTCTTGTGAAAAACAACATTATTATGCTAATAACAACTGAACGATTGCTAGCCGTGTTTATTCCGTTACAATAATCATTACAAAGACAATAGTTTTTACTGTATTCTATCGGTTTATTTACTCTGACTGACATGGGTCATTTAAAAAGCTTATTGGTTTCATTTGTTCATTGCTTTGTTTATCAAAGAAGACTTGATGTTATATTTTATTAGCCTGATGTCGAAGAAGTATAGGATTCAATTAATTCATCTTTTCTTAACCTGGACTTCACACACGCACACACACACACACACACATACATAATACACACATATATACACACATACACACACACAAAGTAACAAACTAGATCTGATCAGGATAAACACATATTCCATATTGTTAAATTATTAACAAATTAATGTCAATACAGAAATACTTGATGGACAATTACAAATACAGTTGATTGATTAATGTCAATATATACTTTGATATCATTATTGCTTGTTATTTATTTACCTGTAAGTGTATGGATGTTCTCATAAAATCTTTTCACCACCCTCTGTGATGATTCCAGAGACATTTCAGTCTCGACCATGTTAAAGTTGAATGTAGGGCAATGCGAAACTTGTCCCATTTGTGGGCAAAACATCAATAGATAAACATTCCATTCTTTCGGGTGTTTAGTGTGTGAAGTCCCTGTAAGGATGAGATGAAATGTGTTTGATGTTACATATAGAGACTCAGTGGATTCAACTCTAATGAATCGCTGCTATAAAAAGGCAACCATTACGACCCACCGCTATGGGGAGGCAAACCAAATACTTGAGAAGTTCGTTGACTTAGATATTTGTTTACTTATTTTTTAAGCCGTAAAACTGACTGATAATGGTCCAAGCTGTCCTAGGGCTATTGAATGTCTGGTTATATCCCATCCAGATATGAGGATTGAATGACGATAGAGGCAAAATTTGATAAACTTGAAATATCCCGAGTTTCTCAGCCGTGATCGAATCCGGGGCCTATAGGTCGATAGTGAATCAACAACTTCCAGTTCTACCTGCGAGGTTGTTTTTTTTTATATTTATTGAACAAATTAAAATGTTTTGAGTTGAAATTGGACAGAGATGGCATATATTACAATTAACTCTTGAATACTGGTTAACTACATTTGTTAATTATCTAAAATATTGAAATATCACTTCTAAGTACTACACTATTGTCAAACAAATATTACATTTATTTAGACAATATATAAATATTTATTTTCTGTAATTGTAATAGTCCAATTCTGATGACAGTCGGATTAAATATTTATGTCTCAATTAAACAAAATTAAAGTTCCCTTGAACCTATAGGACCATTGTATCAGATGAAGTGTATAATTGAAATGTTTCTATAGTCATGACATATAGGACCATTGGGTCAGATGAAGTGTATAATTGAAATGTTTCTATAGTCATGACATATAGGACCATTGGGTCAGATGAAGTGTATAATTGAAATGTTTCTATAGTCATGACATATAAAGAGATTGTGTAGCCAGCAAAACCACAGCTGCCTTTACCATCCCGACTAATGTTGGGTACTTGGTGAACTTTCAACGAATTTTCACTTGGACTTGAAAAAATTCTTTTGGTTTTTACCGACAGAGAGCCCGGGCCATTAGGTTGACTGTCAAGTGCTTTACACAACTCGACCATCTGTCCGCCATTTTATATATATAAATGGAAAAAAAAAGACTAGAAAAAGTTGCAATTAAAAAATGTCCATATGGATTTAGTATGGACTCCAGGGAATCAGTCAATTAAATCACTACAGTATAGTACGTTCTGACCAGCGATGACCAATAATATCTTGTACAGACTTAAAAAAACAAGAGAAAAATAAACTTCTACCTTCAATACTTTTAGCAGGTGATAAATATATTTATAAGATAATACAGAACTGACCTACCCCTATAGGTAAATATTTAAACAGTCAGCGATACAAAAGTTTTAAAAGAAATAAAAATTGTATACATAGAATTACTCTAGATATATTTATTACTATTATAAAGAAGTTCATATTGTTAAAACTTGGTAATAATGAAATGAACAATTAAATTTAGACAAGTTACTCAATTTTTACAATGTGTGAACAATTATTGTTCAAACAATGTAAGAAAAAACGACAATAAACTAAACCTATATCTATTGTCATCAACACCAGCCGGCAAATTATCAGCTTATGAAAATTATTCTATATAGGCCCTACCGATCACAAGATTAATCTTTTATTGTTTACAAATTCACCTAATTAGTAAAGTTGTTCTAATTTTTTCCCATTTGTAATATTAATTTATAATTTTTTCCATTTTTTTAATTTGAAACCTAAGTTCTGACTATCATTGATTAGATATGGTTAGTGTCAGCTGTTATACTCAATGATATATTTAAGAAAAGTAATTCCAAATTTGATAAACGTAAAGACAAAAAATAAAGTATATAGGAGACAACTGAAACTTGACTATTACAAATATATATTTTATGGATTATTTCCCTTTGATAAAGAATTAACGTAGTCTTTTTTTTTACTAAAAGCTTACAAATTTAAATTCATTTAAAATTAAGTCTAATTAATTCTATGTTGATTATTTATTTAAATATTGTTTATTATTACTGAACTGAACATTTTACTTTCAGATTTGTTCAGTTTTACACTATCTGATTAATGCAGTCGACTGTGCACCCATTTTCGATATTTAATTGTTTATTAAATTTAAAAAAAAAAATATTTTTTTCGTTATTTTGGTTTATGACGTTACAATTTGTTTTTTTATTTACTGTAAACATTTAATAAACAAATCAACAAAAACATGACGTGACATAAATAAACAAATATAAACAATAATATTGGCCCATTGAAAGTTTTATTGAAAATATTTGAGTCCAGACACATTAATGTACAGAAGATAAACAACATTAGAATAAATAAATATATTGTTGACAATAATAAACAAACAACATTAGAATAAATAAATATATTGATGACAATAAAAAACAAACAACATTAGAATAAATAAATATATTGATGACAATAATAAACAAACAACATTAGAATAAATAAATATATTGATGACAATAATAAACAAACAACATTAGAATAAATAAATATATTGATGACAATAATAAACAAACAACATTAGAATAAATAAATATATTGATGACAATAATAAACAAACAACAAATGTTTATGTTGATGACATAATATAATAGAATGACATACAAATAAAATACAACACCGCCATATTGTTTGTTTACAAACAACTCACAAGACATCACCATACCCGCTGTAATTAAGTTTAGAATTTAAACTTCCACTGTGGACATGTTGATGCCACCACACACCACCTTCATACCCCACACAATTAACTGAGGCTCCACTACTACCTGGACATGTACATGTTGTGTAGGTAAATTTATTGAAATAATCACCCACCTTGTATTTGTCCACCCAGTGACCAACACTGACCTGTTTACTACATCCATGAGGATGTGACACTATAAAGTTCAACTTGTCCACATCTCGAGATTCACTGTATTTGTTGTGGACTTTCCACCAGACATCATCTTCATAATTTTTACACAACATGTTCAGTTTATCTCCCAGATTTTTGTCACATGTCACACATCTCAACCTACACATGTCTCTCTTAATGTCTACATCAATAACACTGACCTGATCAACACTGACCACTGGACTGTCTTCTCTATCATAAAACAATCTCAAGGACGTGTGGCTGGCCTCAATGTCATCAAACACCACATGTGTGGCTTTGTACACATTAAACTCCCACCACACGTGGCTGGCTATGTCTGAATGTTTACATTTTTACACCAACATGTTGTGTAGCTCTCCCTATATTTACCTCCAAGTATATCTCTATATCCATCTGTAAACTTGTTCACCCAGCCACTCACCATCCCACTTCCTGTTCTCCAGTTTGTTTTGTCACTCATGTTGTAAAATGGATATGAAACTTTTGTCTTTGGCCAAAACTCTGGTCTGTGTGGACTGGTCATTTTAACATCAACTCTGACTGTCAGGTCAGCTGTAGCTTTGATCAGTTCATACAGATCATTGTCACGATGACCTTCAGGTAGATGGTTTAAGGTGAAAGTATCAACAGGTATAAACTGTCTATGACCTGGATTCTTCTTACAGTCACTATAATGTTGGTATAGATCAGCTTCTCCACCTTCTGACACCTGAGTTTCATGATCACCTGGAACAGACATATCAACTTACAATTGAATAGTTAAATATATTTCAACATGCTGAACATTACAATATCAAAGATGTCAAGTCCACATATTATGTCTGTTATATTGATACAATGTAAACAATATTAATAAATTGTGTTTCATTTTACCATAAAGTTTATTTCCCATTGTGTGATTTTCACTGTCCACTTATTAACTTTAGACCTCAGCTGTAAAACAATTTAAGTCTGAAATAAACAAATCAATAATTCATATAAATAATATTATAGTTTACAAATGAAAATATCTCAACTCAGTCTAGTTAATTTAATAAAGTGATCTCAATATAAAGTTACATTTAAATGACAACATAGTTTAAATCAACACAGAATTCATCAAATAAAAAATTACCATTAAAAAAAATCCTCTAATATTTCAGCCATTAATTTTCCACCAGAGTTGTTTTGATCACCTGGAGATACAATAAATAAACTTTATTATGCAACAAGAATTTGTCTTTGGAACTTGAAAGTATAATTAAAGTAAAAAAATACAAACATTAGAAATTGTTTGAAAATTCCAAATATTTACTTCATTATTGTTTGTTATTATGGCTCAATTTGTGCTCAGGTCATGTTAATTAAACTAACATTTTTAATTTAAAAGATTCTTTTTATTTAGGCCATAGTGAAGCATTTATGCATTCATAAATTAATAAAATAAAATAATTTTACTTTCTCGCTACTGCTTTAATGAATATAATTATACCAGCTTTTTAAAACCAATGTTAAACTTTAAAAAACTTAAACATTTTTGTAAAATCTTGTTTCACAATTATATAGTTATAAAATTAGAAAAATAAGTTAATGCAAATTAGTTAATAAAAGTTTAAAAGTGATAAATGTACAAAACATTGAAATTTTCATTAAATAGTTCGTTTATAATAGAAATTGATTGAGATAATTAATAGACCAGTGGTCCTCAGAGTAAGTATTGTTACCCACTGGTGGTTTGCAAGCAAATTTCTAATGGGTTTTGATGAAATTTCCATTTAAAATGATCAAGAATCTATTAATTCCCAATTAAAACAATATTTCTCTTTACTAAACCAAACTAAATGTTTGTAAATCTACACAGTAAAAATGACTATAGAGACATATGCTACATTTTTTAGACCTACACTGTGTAAAAGTACACATGTATATTATTTTTTTTTCTAACTATATCATATATATTTCTAGACAAAACAAATAGATTCTAATTAAAATGTATGATAAAATCATTCATATATAATTATATGGTAATATGTGAAAAAACAAACAAACAAGATAACAATAAAATTAATTTAATAAAAGAAATATTTTTTGATAAAATAATGTAGACATAATAGAAAAATTATAAATTTATAATGCAAATAACTGAGAATAACATTTACAAATTAGAAAATTTAATTTTGAAGGAAATTTGAAAACAATATAATTTAAATTAATAAATTGAGCTGAGAAAGAATAAAATTGAGAATTAAAAAAACATATTTTCTTAAAACGAAGTGGCTATTCGGACCCGGGTCCCAATAAAGTTCGATCGCTATTCGGACCCGAAAATCTATTTATAGATTCTTAGTAATCGAAAAACCTAAAAAAACCTAGTCTTAGTAATCGAAAAACCATGCCATGTATCTTGATCCCGATGACCCAGCGTGTATGATACGTACGCGCCATTCGACATCTTTTGCAAAGAAAACAATGTCTTATTTACTAAAAGGTCATCTGACATAGCAAAGGGTCATTATATATCCTGAAATTATGTACTTAGAATATTTATTTTAATTGAATAAAGTTTTTACTGCAACTATTGAACACAGTTTTTGAATTTATTTTCATCATAACTGTTAACTTGCTGAATTGGAAAAAAAAATGTGTGATTTAACATTTTATAAGGTGCTATCAATTTTACAGCTTCGCTCTGTAAGATAGTACCCTAAATAAAGGGAAGTATCATTATACCCAAAGAGTTCATGAACTGGAAAATAAATATACTTTTTGTTACCCACACAATGGCCCCTGTGAATTTCAAATCCCTACTGTTGGCCATTTCGGAGTTCTTGTGACAACTCGCACATAAACTTTCAGTTTAATAGTAGGCCTACAGATGTGACAAAAGTGTAAGATTTATGTAACCTTCATAAACATACACTATTATAAAGAGCATAAAATGAGATTTGCATTGATGCTTAAAACATAACAATCCTTTATAAGCTCTGTTTTGTATTAAAAAATTACAGATCATTCTTTTTTTTTTTAAATCCAGATAAATGCATTGGTAATATCTCTACAGATACCATTTAATAACAAAGACAACTTTAACATTTTAAATACATTCATTATTGACATTGAGACTAAAAAATATTGTATTTACTTAAAGAGAAATAAACGAAATCACTATACTATTATTAATTAGAATAATTTTAGTCATGGTGGGCAGCGAACAAAATTAATTAAAGCCAAATGTGGAGAAATAATATAGTCTAAGTTTGATGACGCAATTCGCTAGGCTCCGCCCACCGCAGTATCTATGGCGTCATTCCGCCATCTTGAGTGTTAATATTGGGAGCTTTAGTGTATACGTCATTTGGTACAAATATTATATTAACCGACAGTTGGGAGCACATGTTTTGTTTTATAGTTAGTCTAGCTTTGGGTGTCTATGTAGATGGATGCATATTTATAGTTTGCTATTGTACTCCTCCTGGATTCACCTTTATGTCAGTTTATGTTCAAGTATTAAAGATTGTTTGATGTTACTTCACTGGAGTTAACTTCGTGATTTGTGTTGTCTGAATTAATACACCTTCTACACGTATCTTCAATATAAGGACCCGTAACACCAAATTTGAAAAAAAAAGCCTCTGTATCTCAACATTATCTAACAATTTTTTTTTACATAAAGACAAAATGTTTTAACAATCTGTATTGTTTTATATCTCATGTGTATTATTTAATTGATTTATTTATTTTATTAATTTATTTGTAAGAATGGTTATGGAAGTTTCTTTTTAATACATCAATAAATGACAACAACAAGTATATAATACTATTACGATGTTGGTCATATATACTATGGAAACTCATTTTTCACAAGCTAAGTTTTTAATGAAAATAATAAATATTTTTTTCATTATTGTACCACAGAAAAAAAAATCAAAATAAAAAAATATGCACATAATGAATTCCCAAAATGTTTTCAAGAAACCTGGTAAAAAATTTTCGTGACAAAACAATGTCGTAAAATGGAAATCTCACGGAAATTAATCTTATCATGTTATCAATTTGGTTACTAATTTTTAAAGAGTGTTTTGTGTTTTTAACTTAACAATTACATAATACAATACCAACAATTATTATAAAATAAAAACAATAATAAAGTTTATATGCTAAATATAATATAGCTAAGTGCATATTAACCACGGGTCCGAATAACAATCGGACTTTATTGGGACCCGGGTCCGAATAGCGGCAGCCTCTATTGGGACCCGGGTCCGAATAGCCGCAGCCTTCTTAAAATTATAAAAAGTTTAAATAAACAAATTACACCTTAATTTTAGCCAATGTATTTTTTAAAGCAATTTGCAAGTTTTAGAATTTTTTTCTAACATGAATAAATAAACAGAATAAGGTTTTCTGTGAAAATAAATAAATAAAATTAATAATCTGTACTAATACAGTTACTGTTAGGGTACTTCGAGTGTTAGTGATAGGCCTACTGTTAGTGATCGGTTCATAGACTTGCCAATGCAAAGTTTAAAGTTATTTTTATTAAAAAAATTAGATTATCATAAACATTTTGACTAAAATTCAACCATTTAATAGAAAACATTCATTTTGTTAGTTTTAAAACTTAATATTTCGACAGTTTGCCGAAGTGAAGATGTCGATAAAAATCAGTAATTTTATGCAAGAAGTTATTGATGCAACTGAAGATTTATTGCGGCGAATGAAAACTATAGTGCAAAATGCATTCTAGGTTAGCATAATAAAATAACTCTTACACCAAATATTTTTAAACCTAAATATTCTTATAAAATTAAATGATTAATTAATATTCAATTAACGATGTGTCTGAAAATATCAGTGATAAAATTTGGCCAGGATGTTTCTTACATAAATAGGAACTATTTACGTAAAATTAATTTACGCTCTGACTCTGTAGCTTTCTGTATCTCAACTCAAAGTTTAGATTTTCGGTACAAAAAAAAATAAAAAATAGATTTTAAAAGTTGTCTGAAATATAAAATTTAAAATTTTACAAATTACTTATTGGTTTTTAAAACCAAATAAAAAACAATTAAGAGTTTGTGGTTAGTCAGTCAAATAGGCAACAAACCTTCGTCTTTTGAAACAAACAAATAGACAGTATCGATAAAAAATTTAAAACAAAAATTATTTTATTTTTTAACATTTTATTTAATTACAAAAATTGATAAGATGAGTTCGGTCTCGATACTAAGTGTTTACTAATTTTAAAAACAACAAAAAAAAAAGTATTAAACAAATAGCGGCAGCAAATTTTATATATTATACTAGATAACAAGAATAAAATTGTTGGCTGTATAATATCGATATTGTTACTTAGATATCCAAGATAAGAGATTTAACAAATATTTCTTCAACTTAATACAATTATCTTTAAAATGGTTTTACAACTTACTTTTATAATCTAAATATGTTATTTTCTTTTTCTTTTTTTTTATGATTGATATGATATGCAAGTTGTATGACTAAAACGAATTTTCTGCACTACATAATACGTATCAACATTAATTTTCATAGTTCTATAAATAGCTATGGTACTTTCCATTTTTAAATATTTGGGAATTCCGAAAACATGACTAATATTTATTACTCAATTGGCCGTCCATAAAGTACGTCACACTATTTTGACTATTTTTGACTCCCCCCCCCCCCCGGTCACAAAGTGTCACAAATCTTTGGACAACCCCCCCCCCACACACACACACACCTAAACAACGTCACACTTTTAAAAAAAAATAATTTCCTCACCTACTTTGTACTTGATTAAATATTAGCAAAAATTGGTAACAAATAATTCTCTTAATTGGGGGAGGGGGCTCTCATACCAGGGGCCGTTTCCCCAGTTAGTAAACAAAGTACCGTCACTGGTATGTATGTTGTATACAGGATCTTGTTGGACCCTCAATTTATCTCCTTAGTCAATACTTCATATATGTCAGCACACTGTAAGATCAACATCCCTACTGGGAACACTTGGACTATCCAAACAGTAATATGAACCAGGTATTCATCAAAATGCAATAATATATGCTTAATCCATCAAATCTATAAAACAGAAACATGACAAATAACCATAAAATCCAGACCGATAGTGTCGTCCTCCACAGCCCAACTTCTACACACCCACTAGCCACCGTCCCATACCATGAACTACATTCAAAAACGCCCCATGACCTTCAACACGCTAACTGACCCAACACAGCTCTCTCACCTACATATAGGCCTAATATTCTGCTCTCACAATTCCATATAGGCCGAATATTCTGCTCTCACACCTCCATATAGGCCGAATATTCTGCTTTCACACCTCCATATAAGCCTAATATTTTGCTCTCACACCTCCATATAGGCCTAATATTCTGCTCTCACACTCCATATAGGCCTAATATTCTGCTCTCACACTCCATATAGGCCTAATATTCTGCTTTCACACCTCCATATAGGCCTAATATTCTGCTCTCACACCTCCATATAGGCCTAATATTCTGCTCTCACACCTCCATATAGGCCTAATATTCTGCTCTCACACCTCCATATAGGCCTAATATTCTGCTCTCACACCTCCATATAGGCCTATATTCTGCTCTCACACCTCCATATAAATATTCTGCCAGCAGCTATTCTGCACAAACTAATACACAACATGTATTTGTTAATTGGGTGCAAAAAAGAATGAAGAGCTAATGTTTTAGTACCAAACACAATGTTTCACTAATTACAACTGATGTCTGTATGACTGTATTACAAGTAGTGGTAGTGTTGTTTTAGTCTCAGGTCCTATTTTAGTTTCAGTTTTTATTTCGTTTTTTCTGTAATAATTTTAGTTTAAGTATAGTTTTAGTTTTAGGCCCAATTTTAGTTTTCGTTTTAGTTATAGTAGATTAAAAGTAAACACCAGAGTTTTAGTTTTCGTCTTATTCATTTTAGTTTCACTTTTAGTTTTTGTCTTGTAAACACCAATAACTTCTAATTCTGGATTGGATAGTACACAATGTAATTTTGCAATAGAAACGTAAGTGGAATTCCACCGAGTGTCACCGGGAGTAACGAGATGCGTGCCGATTGCCGCAGCTAAAGATGAGCAATTTTGTTTGTTCCAGATAGTCACTAACTTTAACCAGGACGAATTGCTCAATAGTAACAGTTCTGCTGAAGTAGAAAGATATCTTGAAAATAATTCATCAAAAATGCTGTCATTAGCAGTCTACCCAAGCATTAAGAAACTATACCTGCAACTGAACACTGGACTTACGGCTACTGATGCAGTTGAGCGACTGGTTTCATTGGGTGGGCGTGTTTTTATGCCACTACGTTCTAGGCTAAGCAATGATCATTTTGAAATGATGGTCTTCTTACGAGCTGCCAAGTGGTGAAGTGATTAGCATTAAAATTGTGCTTTGACAATGTATTCTATTTTTTTTTTACAATTTTTTTTTAAATTGAAAAACTTGCACTCATTATATTTTAAATAAAAACAATTTCTTCTTCTCAAACGTATTGGTATTGTATCGGTATCGATTTTAGCAATACAATTTTACTTGAGTATTTGTATTGGTATTGGCGATACAGTTTTAGAGTATTGTTAACAGCCCTGCTTATATTATCGCCCAGTTAATGCGCATGCGCGATCATCAAAGAAATAAGATACGCCCTAGGTCAGTGCTTCTCAAAGTGGTGGGCCGCGGCCCACTAGTGGGCCGTGGACTGTCTGGAGGGGGGGGCCGTGGAGTTTCGAAAAATGTGACACAAAGTGCAATAATTAAATAAGTTAAAAACGTGGATAATAATGATAAAATGTAGATAATGTGTTGAAATGGTGAGAAAAAATGTATTAGTGTATCAATTTCATGCAATACTTCTTAACAGTTTTAAATATGTTGATTCCATTTGCAACTACATACCTTTGCGAATCGGCATTTTCAACTTTACTTTTAATTAAAACCAAGCATAGTAAACAGTATTTTTTCGCTATTTCATATATAACGCAGGATCTAGATTTGCTGTTCAATAACATTCAAGCACATCCGTCTCACTAAATTAAATAAGCTGTTTGTTATATTTTTAAGCTTTTTGTTCTCATTGGACTTAACTCGTAGAAAATTTCCCCTATAACTTTGTCGGAACCATATGTAAAAAGTAAATAAACATAATGTATTGTATTGTAAAAAGTATTAATTTATATATATATTTAAAATAAAATCTAGTTTATCATATTTTATATGTAGCATCCTTTCACTCTTTCATTGTTAACATTAGAAAAAGCATGTATTGACTAGTAAAAGTTTGCATATAGAGGTTGAAAATTATAAATTTAAGCAATCTAAACATAAAAAATAGGGGGGGGGGTCGTGACATATTGATTGGCATTGCAAGGGGGTAGTAATTTCAAAAAGTTTTAGAAGCACTACCCTAGGTCATCATAATTTCCTACTATACATGATTCGCCCGCAGACCCCAGTACCGGAAATAAACGATAAATGGGGATTTTAGTTTTTATTTCGTTGGGGAGTTTTAGTTTCAGTTTTTATTCAGTCTTTTGTCTACCAGATTTAGTTTTCGTCTAGTTTTAGTCTTGCTGCTAATTTTAGTTATAGTTCTCTTTGACGAAAATTCAACATTTTCGTTAAAGAAGGTTTAGTTTTAGTTTTCGTCGACGAAAACAACACTAAGTAGCGGTATCTCCAATATAACTACATTTTACACAAGCACAATGTTTCACTAATTACTACTGCTGTCTGTATGACTTACAAGTAGCGGTACATTCACTATAACCACCGGCGGCGGAACGAAATATTTTAAGGGGGGGGGGGCAGCCAAAATTCAAGGGGGGGGGGCGCCGCCCCCCCCCCCTCTTCTTGAAAATTTAAGGAGGGGCAAGACAAAATATGACCGAAAGACAAATTTTACCCCCTTAATTCTAAAATAGAATTTAGTAATTCTGTAGCGAGTATTTAATCGATGTTATTAAAAAATAAATATTAAAAAAAATAAAAATGAACATTAAGCACTTCTCTCGTCAACTGATTCGTAATGTCAGTTTGTTTACAAATTTAATAGTGAAAATAGATCAGAAAATTACTGATAATTATCATGAATGATGATTAATATGAAACCGGAAACGGGAAACTCAATAAACAAAAAGTAATTTATGAAAAGATAATAAATAATTGTATTTTCTTTAAAAAATTCATTTGCCGTCATTCGGTAGATGGCAACAATTCTATATACTTATAAGACGCATTTGCTGTCTGTCTGTCTGTCTGTTCCCTTAAAACTCAAGATCCAGACAACCAAATAACGTGAAATTTGGTACACGCAGTGGCGCAACCAGGCCAAATCATCAATACATAATTTACACGTACACAAAATTACATGGGGAATGTTCTTAAACAGATTTCGTTCCATCTCAATTGGTACTTTAATTGCAATAAATTTATTTGGATATGAAAGACATGAAAATTGGCAAACCTTTACCCCGATTTCAGGTTTTACGAGCTTCTCTCCCACATAGCTAACTTACTATAAATATGATCGGTAATGGAAACCAAATATCACATTACCTACTACATTATTACATTCCATTCCTTCATCCATAGGAGTTCACATCTTTTGCTACAGTCATGCCTAAGAGAGAGAGAGAGGGGGGGAGAGAGGGAGGGAAGGAGGGAAAGAGGGAGGGGGGAAGAAGGGAGGGAGAGAGGGAGGGAAAGAGGGAGAGAGAGGGAGGGGAGAGAGAGAGGGAGGGGAGAGAGGGAGGGGAAGAGGGAAAGAGGGAGGGAGGGGAGGGAGAGAGAGGAACTGTCAAAAATGTTGTGTTTCACATTGCTTTAAGATACATGTACCCTTTTATTGCATGCAAATAAACCCTTTTTTAGGCGTCTTATTTTAAATCTTAATTAAACGTCAAATAACACTTCTTACATAAACAGAAAACATTATTTTAAACCCGGGCAAAGCCGGGTACTTGCAACTAGTTTTAAAATATGCCACAACAACTCTCAATAACGTGATCACTGTAAAATGTCAATTAATTATAATTTCTTTGAAATATTAAATTTAAAGTGGGACGGATGGCCGAGTGGTGTAGATACTCGACTGTCGAACTGAGAGTCCTGGGTTCGATCCCCGGTGAGGCCCATGGAATTTTTCCAGGTGAAATTATGTGCAAAGTCGTCCCACAAGTCCACCCAGCTTTAAATGGGTACCTGACTTATTTTATTAAATTTAAGAAATAAATCAAATGAATTATGAAAATGATACATATAAACTAAAATGAATTACAAAGGTAAAAAAGTTAAAATTTTAGGGGTGGGGGCAGACTGGAAATTCAAGGGGGGGGGCTCCGCCACCCCTTATAAGTTTTAGGGGGGAGCCGCTGCCCCCCTGCCACCCCCTGCTCCGCCGCCAGTGACTATAACTACGTGTTGTAGAGACATACGGTTTCACTAATTACAACTGGTCTCTGTTAAATTTATTCAGTATAGCGGCGTGTTATACTAAGACAATGTTTTACTAATTACAACTTCTACTTGTAAGACTTACATGTGGAAATCCTTTCAATGAAGTTATTTGTTGTACTCCAAACCCCACTCAGACCAACTAGTAAACAATCGCTCCAAATCTGCCTAAAACCAGTTCGTTATCTCTGTTTAAGAATTTCCGAAATAATCTCATGGGAAATTTCCAATGAGTTATTCTGACGTAAAAAGACGTAATCCCCCATCCGTTTAATAATCGGAAACATCCATTGGCACTCATCTTTCTAAGAGAATTGAATTGAATTTGTTTCTAATGACAAGATGAATGATATTTGTCCATAGTAATGCTAACTATGAAGGCCAGTTAAATAATTAATTCAACACCATAAGCCATTATTCAACGACAAAGTTTTATGATAAAAATAAAAGACGTGATAGAATCATATTCACGTAGCCATGTAACGTACATAAAAGAGGTGATTGAATCAACTTCATGTAGCCATGTAACTAACATAAAAGAGGTGATTGAATCATCTTCATGTAGCCATGTAACGTGTATAAAAGAGGTGATTGAATCATCTTCATGTAGCCATGTAACGTGTATAAAAGAGGTGATTGAATCATCTCCATGTAGCCATGTAACGTATATAAAAGAGGTGATTGAATCATCTCCATGTATTCACGTAACGTATATAAAAGAGGTGATTGAATCATCTCCATGTAGCCATGTAACGTATATAAAAGAGGTGATTGAATCATCTTCATGTAGCCATGTAACGTGTATAAAAGAGGTGATTGAATCATCTTCATGTAGCCATGTAACGTGTATAAAAGAGGTGATTGAATCATCTTCATGTAGCCATGTAACGTGTATAAAAGAGGTGATTGAATCATCTTCATGTAGCCATGTAACGTGTATAAAAGAGGTGATTGAATCATCTTCATGTAGCCATGTAACGTATATAAAAGAGGTGATTGAATCATCTTCATGTAGCCATGTAACGTACATAAAAGAGGTGATTGAATCATCTCCATGTAGCCATGTAACGTATATAAAAGAGGTGATTGAATCATCTCCATGTAGCCATGTAACGTATATAAAAGAGGTGTTTGAATCATCTTCATGTAGCCATGTAACGTACATAAAAGAGATTTTTTTTTTACAATTCCTTTTCACACTGTGTAACATTTTTATATCACCCCCAATCAGTCCCTGACACAGTGTGCTACACAATTTTATCTCGTCTCAGAGGTTAGTGTTAGATTTGTAACACACGTTTCTCTTCTGTATTGTGTAAATCACCAATAGGACGGTATTTTAAAGGACTTCGTTCATTCTCATCTTAGCCAATAGTTCAATGGCCCAGGACTGGACACCCTTCTTTGACAAAAGTGTTGAACTTATTCTCTATGAAATGTTAGACCAACTTTCACATAACCTGATCTCAAATGTATGTACCATTCTTTATGCCTCATAAAAATACCAGATATGAAATTCCTTAAATTTGTTATATTTTAGCACATCGATAAAATCCCAATCGCAATCACTGTGTCTAGGTGTCAGAATGTTTCTCATGTACAGCTGAAGGTATTGTGTGTATAGAGAGCATGTCAATATGTACATTTAATTGGTGTGCAAGAAGAACTTCCGTTTTCTAGTGAATGATTACATTGATAAAAAGATGACTAAAACTATGCGGTCTATTGAATTATTACAATAGGTTTATGAGTAAGTAATTTAACTCAATATTATGGATTTTTTACTTAATTTACTTCAAATGAATATTCTTTTTTTCCTAGCGAATATGTGGATTTAAAGCAAAAAAGGTAATTTATCTATGGACATATCAGGACAGATCAAGTGTAGAATACATCTTTTTATGTAATCAAGGCAGAGTTAGGTATTGTTTGGCCAGCATAACAGTCTGCCTTATTTACTTCCTCAACTAAAAGTCAGGTACTTATTTAAAGCTTGGTGAACTAAGGCACTTTCATTAAGACCTGAAAATATTCCTTGGTTCATTCTGTTATTTAAAACTCGAAAACACTGTCGACAGTCAAGCGCTCTTTTCCACAGGACCAACGTTTCCTTTAGGCCTTAGTACATTGTAAGGTTGATGAAAAATGTAAATAAATTTCGTAATAATATTTTAGAATATCTCACACTATGTATTATGTATTTCAATGCAGACAGAACACAGCAGTTATGACATATATGAGCAGCTCCGTAGAGGGAAAATTCTACAGCAGAAGCCAGGCCTTCTACGGCAGCGGCCAGGCCTATAGCAGGGAGGGGGCAGGAAATAAATGTTACTAAGTAGAGCAAACAAGCAGGGGAGGGGGCAGGCAAAACGCACGCTACGGGCCTGCGAATGAGGAACTGTTGGAACTCATTAAACTATATTTCACTAAAACAGTGGTTCTCTCTAGTAGGTCTTGTCTAATTTAAGTTGGTCTGTAAAATGTAAATAAATTACCTGATCGAAATAACCTGTTCATAACAACTTTTATCTATTAATTGCATCATAGCCACCAAACTTAAATAATCATATGGAGAAATTGATTATTTTTTTTTTAAATTTAAATATTTAAATTTGTGACAAACAAACATAGTTACACATTTCAATGTAATTTGTTTATCTAAATATTGATTACAACGAGTGAGATGGTAACTGAATCGATAGAAACCTTTGTTGATGTTTAAATTTGTCGGCCACTCAGTATAGTTAAAGCGACTAGTAGATGTATTTTAAATATTTATATTACATTTTATTTCTGTTATCGTTATTTTCTACATTGAAGGAACGTTAAAAAAAAACTTTAAATTATATAGTGGGACTTGAGAGACTCTGGTTCGATCCTCGGCGAGAGTCATGTGGGTTAGTTCCTTCAAAAAATTAATTAAATATCTCTCAAGTTCACCCAGCTTTAAATAGGTACCCATCATTGGTTGAGGAAGTAAAGGCACTTCATCTTGAACATCACTACCTAGCTGTCAATTAGTACCAGCACCATGGGGTTTTTCCATGAGCCTAATCTAGTTCACCCAGACAAGGAGACTTTGACGGCTTAAATAAAAATTGCGCCTATCTTAAATTTGGTCCAAGCATCAGACCAAGAGAAAGATGGATGGAGTGTGTTTATGAACATCAGACCAAGAGAAAGATTGATGGAGTTTGTTTATGAACATCAGACCAAGAGAAAGATGGATGGAGTGTGTTTATGAACATCAGACCAAGAGAAAGATGGATGGAGTGTGTTTATGAACATCAGACCAAGAGAAAGATGGATGGAGTTTGTTTATGAACATCAAACCAAGAGAAAGATGGATGGATTGTGTTTATGAACATCAGACCAAGAGAAAGATGGATGGAGTGTGTTTATGAACTAATAAAATAAATGTTAATCTTAAGACAATAAAGAGCTAAGCGAGGGCTGAAGCAAAACAGCTTAACCACGCATAGTGTCCTTGGTCTGCTGGACGTAGTTGACACGCTTGTCATACTTTGTCTTCACATAAGCAAATACATAAATGCAATAATTTTGTTCCGTTAAGAAGATTGTCTTTTCACACACACACACACACACACACACGCACACGCACACGCACGCGCACGCGCACACACACGCACACACACACACACACCTTAAATTTATTTACTTAAATAAAAGATACATATAGTAGGGTGATAACAAAAAAAAAAATTTTATGAAACCACTTGCAATCGAGGAACTTTTATGTGTAATTTAAGAATATCAATTGCATTTTAAATTTTTTTGAAAAAAGTACCCCCACCTCGCTATTTTTCGGAAGAAAAAAGTGAAAAAATTATTTTTTTTTCAAAAAAGGACATGTTTTTTTTTAGCTTAATTCAAAAGAGTATTAATAATAACTAATCAACTTTTATCAACAAATAAGATATAGAACAGTTAGTAATATGTACAGAATGTACAAGAAATGTTCAAAACATATTTTGTCCTATGAACTTCAGATTCAAAATTTCAATTTTTCTCGATTTCGCATGAAGTTCCGCCATCAGTTTCACAGCACGTTCAGCAATTTGGTTAGATCTGGGAATGTCAATTAATGACTTCTTGAATGACCAATGGGTCTTTCAACACTTAATTGCCTTCTTGCATTTTATCTTGATGAGTGAGGTAAACAGTTCATTGAAGGACGCTTCATTGTAGTGTTGCGAATCGAACCAAGCATTTGCCCATTCGTAGCAGATGAAGTTGCAGGCAGAAGCGAGAATACTGCGCCACTCTGGTATCAGAAATAATGCTATAACAGTAAATATTGCACGTGAGTTCCATCTTGCCTGGTGTAAATTTGGTAAATTATTCCAGCTGATGTGAGGCCAATGTGGGTTCTCGCCTGTGCTAACATCTTTTGTCGCAAGAAGCGGTAATCAGCTTGAAGAGTGACATAGTTTTGTGTTACTTTGCCAATGAAGGAATAATTGAGTTCTTGTTTGCTCGTTTGCTCTTGAATAAGAAAATTCATGACATGTTTCAGAAGAAGGTCGAGTACATGGTGCTGACAGTCAATATATTGTGGCTTCTTAAAGCCATTGCTCAAGACATCATCCTGTTTGAGCTTTACAATCCCGTGCAAATGGTTAGTCTTTCTGCGGTCGTGTTGCAAATTAACATACAAATATTTTCTCAAGCTTCATGTTCATCTATTAGCTGATGTAGTTCATTGTGAATGGCCGCGGCAGAACCACTCTCACATTTGAGAATACCGAGTTTGATTTCAGTTGTCATATTTTTCAGCAAACCTACTTGATTCTCTTCCACTTGCACTCTTTTACCATCAAACTGGAGACAATAGGGACCTTTGCTTTGAAGTTTTTGAACAATTTTAGTTTTCATTTTCCGTCCTTCAGAGATTACTCGTTTCCAGACACCCGCCTGACTTGGAACCGGCACATCATGACCCTGTTCAGCAATGGTTGCAAGAACGTCATGTGCTTTATGTGTGGAAAGGTTTTTCAGTACTAGTAAACCCGCCGTTCTAGTGCTTGCTCTTTGGTATTTCGGTTTGCATTCAGAAGATGACGTTTAAGAAATAGTTGGCGACTCGGGTGAAGAAGCAGAGGTTTCAGAATCCGAAGATTTTGAGATAGTTGTATGTTTTTGTGTAGGTTTTGAGACAGTCGTGTGTGTTTGTATAGTTTATGAGACAGTTGTGTTTGTTTGTGTAGGTTTTGAGACAGTTGTGTGTGTTTATGTAGGTTTTGAGACAGTTGTATGTGTTTGTGCAGGTTGTGAGACAGTTGTATGTGTTTTTGTAGGTTGTAATTGAGAAAAGCTGGCTTGAGATTGAGTTTTTGATAGTCGGATTCATTTTCTTGGGTGGAATGATTCCAAAGGGGCTTGTTTGACAATTGAATAACCAATCTTTTCTCCACTGTCAACTTGCCTCTGGTAGAGCTCTTTATCCTCTGTGCTTTTTCATTCTCCATTAACGTTGGTGACATCAAATAACTGAGAAAGTGTTATCAGATGGTTTCTCTTTTTTTTTGTCATATAAATCAATTAGACCATTGAGTTTCATTCTGATTAGTGTGCTTGATAATAGTGGAAAGTCTTGAATTTCCCTCCAGAGCAATTCTATATCAGTAATCATAATTTTGATTCGATCCAGTTGCCGTTTCTGGCTATTGAACAGAAAAGTGAAGTTTCCAAGAATTTGACCGTTTGTCGGCATCCATGTGAGATTGATTAGCTTTTCAACAGATAGAATTCTTGGATACCTCTTCTGTTTAGAAGATGAGGGAAGTTGAGTATAGTAAATGCCTTGTTTATAAACAAATGGAAACAGACGACTGAAATGTGCTTAAAAGCAGTCTAGAAAGTCTTATATAATAATTCAGTGTGAAATTGAAACCGAGCGTCAAACTGCGCGATATGAGAAAACAAAAATTAAAAGGTGGGGGAACTTTTTGCAATTAAAAAAAAATTAATGTTGCTACTGTCATCTACATATAATTGTTCCTCGAATGTAAGGGGTTTCATGTTGGTTACGAAAAAAAATTAAAATAGTTATCACCCTAACATATAGACATAAAAAGTAAATATTTATATAAATTCACAGTAAACGATTTATCTAAGAACAAACATGTGAAACTGAATGATATAAATGATAACCTATCATACGACCATTTATTTGATTTGACCTAAACATCGCTTGTTACAAATGTGGAATACACGACCATTGACAAGTATACTGACCACTTCATTTATCAAAGTATGTCTCAGCTTTCAAAGATGGCCGATATATTCAGCTAAGTTTACCAACTAGACTTTATTTTAAATATTGAGTTGATAGTTACAAGCTAGACAGGTGTTACATTTTGTGTGTGTATGTGTGTATTGGGCATGTATATGTGTGTTTATGGGTGTGAATGGGTGTTTGTCTGTGTATATGTGTGTATATGTGCGTATGTGTGTGTATGTATGTGAATGTGTGTGCTTGTGAAAGGCTTAAGTTATTATTCTCTAAATTGTTTTAGAATTGAGATAAAACATCCTACCTGTTCCAATTTGTACCTGGTATGCAAGGGATGTCATTTACTATAGTGCAACTATAGGGGGTTGTCCATTAGCTATGTTAACGTGTAACTATAGGGGGTTGTCCAATGGTTATGTCAACGTGTAACTATAGCGGGTTGTCCAATAGTTATGTCAACGTGTAACTATAGGGGGTTGTCCATTAGTTATGTCAACGTGTAACTCTAGGGGGTTGTCCATTAGTTATGTCTAAGTGTAGCTATAAGGGGTTGTCCATTAGTGTCTAAGTGTAACTATAAGGGGTTGTCCATTAGTCATGTCTAAGTGTAACTATAAGGGGTTGTCCATTAGTTATGTCAACGTGTAACTATAGGGGTCGTCCATTAGTTATGTCAACGTGTAACTATAGGGGGTTGTCCACTAGTCATGTCTAAGTATAACTATAGGGGGTTGTCCATTAGTTTTCTCAAGTGTAACTATAGGGGGTTGTCCTGTAGTTATGTCAACGTGTAACTATAGGGGGTTGTCCATTAGTTATGTCAACGTGTAACTATAGGGGTTTTTCATTAGTCATGTCTAAGTGTAACTATAGGGGGTTGTCCATTAGTTTTCTCAAGTGTAACTATAGGGGGTTATCCATTAGATATGTCAACGTGTAACTATATGGGGTTGTCCATTAGTTATGTCTAAGTGTAACTATAGGGGTTTGTGCATTAGTTATGTCAACGTGTAACTAACTATAATGGGTTGTCCATTAGTTATGTTAACGTGTAACTATAGGGGGTTGTCCATTAGTTATGTCTAAGTGTTGCTATTAGGGGTTGTCCATTAGTGTCTAAGTGTAAATATAAGGGGTTGTCCATTAGTTATGTCAACGTGTTACTATAGGGGGTTGTCCATTAGTTAATTCAAAGACATATGGAGGGGGGGAAGGGCTAAAATGTGAAAGATTGTACATCATGGAATGGAGTGTGGAAATGTTATGACATCAACGGTGACGTATTTTAGGTACATGTTTACAGAGTGACAGGGTGAATGTGACCAAAGGGATTTTAGCACATGACCAGACCGACCAGACAAGCAGGGTATGTACTGCCGATTTGCAAGTTTGGTTTCTCCTTCCACCTCTAACAGACGGAGAAGGGCGCAATGTGTCTATCTCCTAACCCAAAATGACAGGCTGTGATGGTGTTCTTGAGTGGAAGGGTTTTTTGAGTTGTACAGGGTGGAATGGTGTTGTTGAGTGGTACTAGGTGGAAGGGTGTTCTTGAGTGGTACATTTTTTAGTCTAAATATATTATTTTTTTTTCATTTTCTTTTTTAGATGATTGATGAAAAGCCGTATGACTAAAATGATTGTTTCTACACTACATAAACTACGTGTAAAAAGTAATTGTTATAGTTCTAAAAATAGTATGGCACTTTCCATTTTTAAATATTTGGGAATTCCGACAACATGAGTAATATTTATTACTTATTACTCAATCTGGTAGTAAACCATTTTATTCATTCATATGTCAACGTCTGATGATAAAGTTACCCAATACTGTACTCCCAGAACCCCTACTGTACTCCCAGACCTCCTACTGTACTCCCAGACCTCCTACTGTACTCCCAGACCTCCTACTGTACTCCCACACCCCCTACTGTACTCCCATACTGTACTCCCAAACCCCCTTCTGGACCCCAGACCCCCTTCTGGACCCGCAGACCTCCTTCTGGACCCCCAGACCCCTACTGTACTTCCAGACCCCCTACTGGACCTCCAGACCCCCTATTGTACTTCCAAACTCACTACTGTACTCCCAGACCCCCTTCTGGACCCAAGACCCCCTACTGGGCCCCCAGACCCCCTACTGGACCCCCAGACCCCTACTGTACTTCCAGACCCCCTACTGGACCTCCAGACCCCCTATTGTACTTCCAAACTCCCTACTGTACTCCCAGACCCCCTACTGGACCCCCAGACCCCCTACTGTACTTCCAGACCCCCTCCTGAACCTCCAGACCCCCTACTGTACTTCCAGACCCCCTACTAGACCCCCAGACCCCCTACTGTACTCCCAGACCCCCTACTGTACTCCCAGACCACCTAAGTCTAAAGTTTTAAAATAACATTAGTTTTACACATGTACTATAATAGAAGACGTGGCTATGAACAAGACGTTGATAAGATAGTTTTAAAGTGCCGAGTAGGATGTAACCGCTGTTAATAAGTGCTGGACTAGATAAATGTGAAACACCGCTACCAACAGGTGTAGGGCCAACGAATAAGCAATCATGTATTAGCGACTTCTAGATGACTAACACCCAAAATAATTGTTTTATCTCCTAAACTTTGTTAGAGTTATGTCCCTTCTGCCCCCTCTCCACCATGGTTACGCTTTACTTGCGATACATGGCATTTGAAAAACCAAAGGTTTGTGGTTTAGCAGGAGCAATTTGTTGGCAACTTGGAGTCGCTAGAATAATTCCATACATTATTATACATTCCACACATTATTATATTACAGTTGAGTGATTACAAGATACATTCAACAGAAATAAATATAGTATATATAAAAGCTCTGCATTAAATCGAAAGTAAACAATCAATACAACAGTATTCCAGTTTAAAATGCAATGATGAAAAAATGAAACCAAAAAAATAACCTAGCCTACCGATCAAGCCTAATGGAATATAACTCTATTGGGGCCATTTTCTCAGTTATTTCACATTTGGCGGTCACCGATTAATATAGACTGATTCCGTGTAAAAAGGAGCAAATATTTATTTCTTGGTAGCAAATGATCTGCTGTACTAATTACAACTGCTGTTCTTAATACTTAATGTGGTTTTACTTGTAATGTTGCGAGGTGTTGCAGTAACACGGATATTAACAAATTTTAACTGCTCTCGATACAATTACTAATAATTAATAATTCTACTTTCTATATTTGAAAGTATATAGCGACGTTTATACAAACACGATGTTTTACTATTAAAAACTGGTGTAGATAAAACTTACGAGTTAAGTTACTTTCATTGAAGCCTCCTGTTTTACTGACACAAAATTTTACTAATCACAACAATATACAAAACAGTATACAACGTGTAGTGACTTCTTGTTAACCCATGCCCCCCCCTCCCCGCACACTACGGGCCTGGCGGGACATCACTTAACAAGAAGAAAGTCTATATATGGATAGATTAGTCACGTTTGCGGAAATTCCGAATACGTCAAAGCAAGGAAGTGAAATATATTAAGCAATACGAGCATAATGGTGGTTGTACAATAGTACAATTTTAAAAATAGTATTATTTGGTCGTATTCATGTTTTTTGTGCTCTAACCAGCCCCATAGCGTGAAAATTCTTCAGTAGGGACCAGGCATTCTACAGCAGGTGCCAGACCAATAGCAGGAGGGACAGGAAATAGATGTTACTAAGTAGAACAAACAAAACGCAGGTGGGCACGGCCCCCTTGCCCCCCCCCCCCCCCCCACGCTACGGGCTTGACTTTAATTACGAAACTATTTCATTTATTCCCCGTCGCGGTAAATTATGTATCCGTTTAGCTGCGGGAATGAGGAAATGATGTACATTAAATAACATCATAATGTCAACTGGTGATTGTAAAAAAAACACACAAAATAAAACACATTTAATAATACAATTATGTGTGAAGAATAAAGTAATATTCAACTAATTTCCAATTTTAGAATTAACACTATGGTGTATGAATATAGATAAGATGTGAAAATGCTGTGGCTGAACTGGCGCTACCATTAGGCTACAAAGTAGGTCAAGAGAACACAATCAACGCTGAAGTGTAGACAATAAAATATTAGATACGGTGAAATCTTTTGTTTTGATTTCTTTGTGCTGCTGTTTTGAGGAAATCCCGATGAAGTTAAGTATAAATATATATGTATTGCGCATTACAGACAAATGTTAACTGTTTCAGAATATGTACGCATTACAAAAAAAGCATTAACTAGCATCTATCTGTACTGAAGGTTATATTAAAAGAATCTTAAGCTGTGTCGAGCAAGTGTAAAAAAAATAAATACACGAAAACTACCTACATGTGATATGGAGACTGGCATGGCCTGAATGAAAACAAAAATGTTAGGCATATATCAAAATAACAAAATAGTGTGCTGGGGAAAGGGGTGGATTGAGGCAGACACCACACAGCCATTTGCTGCAAATCAAAAATAAAAGTCATGCAAATTAAAAAACCTTCCCCCACCCCGTCCCCCGAATTACCGGTATGTTTGTTAGAAACTGAAAGTAAACATTACAAATCAAAGAAAATAATCCTCATCTTAGAAAAAGACATTAAAATATATCTAACCAATAAAAAGAAAATTAAGTCTGGCAGCTCATCAACAATTAAGCCATCCTAAGAATTAACTAAAAATCTGTAAACAATAAAATAAAGAACAATTGGCTGGAAGGTACCAGATAGTGACCATAAAATCTGCACATGATAGGTCAAATTTCAACTTTACATACTAACTTTTTTCTCCAAAGATGTCAGCCTGTTATTTTGTTTGATTGCTTATTTAAAAAAAAAATAATTACAGTTATTGTATTGATGGATAGGGCGGCGTATACTACGACGAGACAAGACTAGTAATACACTATTATTCTTTTGCAAGAGTTTACAATATAACAACACTTTGGTTTACATTCTTTATGTGAATATTCAAGGATTTCCTTAACCACACTCTGTCCTATTTTATCAGAATGTTATTCGGCAAAGTTGATAACATTCCATTGTTACGATGGAATCAAAAACAGAAGATAAACGGAAATGGTATTATTACATCTAGTAGTACAGTTGTTTGAAAATATTTTAAAAGAATATAAATATAAATACATCGAAGCAATTCATCGTTGAAATATCGTTTACAATCCAAACAAGCGTTCATAAATTATAACAATCCATGAACATCGGCTTCAACCAATGGAACAAACAAAATATACCATAATATCAAACACAACCGCCTAGTGGGTTTTTAGGTATAATCAATATATATCATTGTAACCGACGAAGGATTTCAGGATGTGATTTTTGTTACAAGTGGAACTCATTTTGCCATCTAAATTAGAGAATATCAGTCATTAACAACATAATTGACGATTTGTACTTTCAAGATCGGCAAAACATTCATCAAGTTATTTAAGAAATTAATGTCATTGATTTCACCGGCGATTAATTGTCGTCGTTCGTAGGCTAATGACAAAATGTACATAAACACACCTGCCCATTAGGGTGGAGTGAAAAAAAATTGAATTTTTTTATTCTAATATCTCAAAATAGTTGCCAAATAGTGTAAGTAGTTATGGCCTAAAATATCTTTTATGTAGTGTAACGTTTACCGGTGCCCCAAAGGCCTTCAAATTTTAAACGATACAAACTTTAAAACATTATAACAATTTTGAATGAAATCAACATCTCAATAGTGATATTAGTAATGTTAATATGCAAATATGAACTGCTGAACTAAATTATGTTTATGAATTAAAAATTTAACAATTTACAATAAGTCAGGCTCGTCAATTTTTCTTAAGGCAGGAGACAAATAACGTGACAGGAAGATGGTCTTCCACAAGTGCCTGTCACCATCTTTTTGTCCTAATTTCAAACCAAACATGGCCATAAATCCTCACAATATAAGTTGAAAGTTCTTGTAGCTCAAATGACTCAGACGTCGTTGCAATATACAAACAAATTATCCTGTTCGCCTTTACTGGAGTATTAAAAGATATATCTGTACTAGAGTATTAAAAGGTATGACTGTACTAGAGTATTAAAAGATATAACTGTACTGGTGTATTAAAATGTTTCACTGTACTTGTTTTAAAAGGTATGTATACTTGAATAAAAAAGAAAATTGAATCAATGGTACATTTTAAAAATATTTCATGTTCCCTGTAAATTATATTACATGTTTTGATATTTTTCTTACAAAAAATGTTCGGTTAATAAGTAAACTGCAAGTCACGTTTTGCTCTCATAAATAAATAAAAAAAATAACCTAGAAATCCAGGCACTTGTATATGAGTGGGTAACAGATTGAAGAGATTTAAGTGCACTGTACAACGTATGCAATCCTTTGTTTTCCGAGTAGCTCTTAGCCTTTTTTATTTGCACACACGCCCTACATTATAGGGCCTACATCTTTCAGTGATTCATGTGTATATTCACTATTTAATTGAGTGTTTACTGCAGTGTTTCTCAATCTGAGTGTCGCAACACATTAGTGTGTCTTGAGATATTTTAGGTGTTTCAGTACATTTAGTAAAAAAAATATTAAAAATTGCTAGGGTTCTCAGCTCTGAAGTTATTTTGAAATTTTTAGAAAAAATAAAGCAAAACAAATATTTTTTTAAAATAAACCAACAACGAAATCAGTAATCATGTGTGTTTCGCGTGGGGGGCAGGATGTTAGATTTGGTTGACGTCCATGTACGCCATTTTCTTTTTTCATTCTTTCTAGCTTTGAAATCGGTGGAAAATAAGAAATTCTAAGAAAATGAACAAAACTTGAAGCAATAAGTTTAATATCTAACTCTATCAGGCTCATTCACTTCACATATCATTCCCCCCGAGGACGCGCCATAAAGCGAAGACCCACGAGCAACTGATTGAATTACGACAAAACAAATACATGTACATGAGAGCTATTAATAACTTTAAGGGAAATACATACGTTTAAACTAATTTTATTGCTAAATTTTTAAAATGACTTTTATCATGAATGGTTGTTGAGTAGATTTACTGAATATTTGTAAGGGTTGATATAGCTCCTAGAATCACAACAACAATGAAGTTTTAATTGGTCTGTGTGTTTTTATGAATGGAGAGCGTCTTTGGAAAAAAAAAACATACATCAACAATGGATGAAAATTTTGCTCTACCAATGATAAACAACTATTAATATAGAGATGAAACAACTGTATAATATCTAATCTGTTGAAAAAATCCAGCAAGCGTCACTTAAATGGTCGTTTATTAACGCCCAACAAACATATTACGGCGAATGTTTAATTGAATATTTTATTTGGTCGAAATTGTAAAAATAGAGCGTTGTTTTAAAATTCAACCCTTGGAGATAATTGAATAAAAAAAAATATTTCAGTTATTGCGATTTATTTTCTGGTAGCTCTTAAAGAAATACAAAATGTCAAGTGACTTCTACAATTAATATTACAAGATGCAATAGTTAGACTATGATATTTGATAAAACAAAGCAGCCCATCATAAGACAAGTGAATGAATAGTGCAAGGTGATAATATACACTATAATCAATCAATATGGCCTATCAATGTCATGTGATCATTCATTGTTTGGCCTGATGCTCGTGTAGAAAAGTAAACTCGAATATATTAGAGTCACCATGATGTAGTAAACACACATGCAGTAGAATCACTTTGACACAGTAAACACAAAAATATAAGAGTCACTCTGACGTTGTAATCACACATAGAGTCACTCTGACGCAGTAAACACACATACATTACAGTCACTCTAACGTATTGATCGCACATTCATTAGAGTCACTCAGATCGACAGCCTAGCTCTTCACCACACGCCCATCCGTCGTCTTCTCTAACGCAGTAAACACAAATACATTATAGCCACTGTGACACCGTAAACAACCAATCATGACATTAGAATGTTATGAATGATACGTTTATTAATATTAGTATTTTTTAGTGATTTATCAATTTAAAACTTCAAATAATTTTTTTCTCTCTAAATAAAATAGTGTATTTTAAATCACAAGTGAGTCAATAAACATATATTATAATACACGACTAATAGCGGGGTAAACGTTCAATTAAAGTGGAGCGTAATATGAAACATCGTTAAACGAGGTTATCTCATCATGTAAATGATGGGGTTAGGGTAAGATGGGTAAAAAATTGATCAGGTATTTTACCATTTAATCTTAAAATTATGTTTTTTATAACAATAAAACACAAATGTATTCATGACAAATATAGAATCATGTTTAACAAATATACATGTAAAAATAAATATAATTCAAATAAAAGGGTGTTATACAGTGCTAAACAAAAAAAAAATTGCGGGTTTTTACTATATATTTAAACTCAAAACATTTACATATCTTTGATATCGAATGTTCTAATGCAGCCGAAATGTTGATTAACTCATCAGCGGATTTTCGGTGAGTAAAGGCGGGGTGGGGGAATTAAACCGGGCAACCTCCACAGGTCCCTGTGTCTGACTGAAATGGGGACGGTGCTATGGGGGACGGTGCTATGGAGGACGGTGCTATGTGGGACGGTGCTATGGGGGACGGTGCTATGGGGGACGGTGCTATGGGGGACGGTGCTATGGGGGACGGTGCTATGGGAGACGGTGCTATGGGGGACGTGCTATGGGGGACGATGCTGTGGGGGACGGTGCTGTGGGGGACGGTGCTATGGAGGACGGTGCTATGAGGGACGGTGCTATGGGGGACGGTGCTGTGGGGGACGGTGCTGTGGGGGACGGTGCTATGGGGGACGGTGCTATGGAGGACGGTGCTGTGGGGGACGGTGCTGTGGGGGACGGTGCTGTGGGGGACGGTGCTGTGGGGGACGGTGCTATGGGGGACTTTGCTATGGGGGACGGTGCTGTGGGGGACGGTGCTGTGGGGGACGGTGCTATGGGGGACGGTGCTGTGGGGGACGGTGCTGTGGGGTCGGTGCTATGGGGGACGGTGCTATGGCGACGGTGCTGTGGGGGACGGTGCTGTGGAGGACGGTGCTATGGGGGACTGTGCTATGAGGGACGGTGCTATTGGGACTTTAGAAAGAAGATGTTGTGATACTTTGTATAGCTTACAAGTAAGTCTGTAATTGAACAGTATTTGGTATAGGATATATAAGATATATATATATATATATATATATATATATATAATAAATATAAACTTAGCCTTCTACTATATATCTAGACAATAACATGTTAAGCCCAGCATATTCAGTTCAACTTATAGTCTTAAAATTACCACCAAATAATGAATTATATGATTTAATCATATTTTTAAAAAATAGCTTGTTAACTACTTGTTAAATTTAAGACTTTCTTCTTGGCATAGGGACTTCAGATATTTTATGATTGATTTGTTACAATAATATATTCTAGAGCTACCAGTGTTATTACCGTAAGCCAACCAATCAATCAGTAGGATTGCCCATTCCTACATAAAACATAAGATGAGCACATGGGAAATAACTGCACATATTGACAACAAACAGACAAGAATCTAAGGGGGAAGTACTCCAACTATTCGGGAAGACTAAATGTCAGATCGTTTCTTGATACCAGCATCTACTTGTAACTATAAATTTCTAGTTGGTGTATCAATGTTTGATACACGCTAACCAGAGTCAATAGAAAATAATTGACCTATTGTTCAAAGTCAAGATTGAAGTGTATTTTGTGTGTGCGGCATTGTCAGTATGTTTTTATCCAGTGTTTTATTTTTTTTTTCATTTAATTCCATGACATTTCTCATGTCAAATAAATACAATACAGTTCTATTGAAAAAGAGGATAAAACTATAATTCCGAAAAGGACAATAAATATAGATGTATAAATAGAACTATTGTAGATGTTGCAATAATTCTTTCTGTGGAGAACTCCATAGTAAAATGGACAAAATAGGAACACCCGATACTTCGGCTATTATTGCACAATATATTTTGACACCCAGTTGTATATATATTAATGGATTGCATATACCTAATAAAAGTGTTTATAGCTATCAACGAAATGTGCCATGTACAAACAGAACCAGCCAATGTATCCAACTCTGCGATTTATGTTTTTTAATAATCAAATCAACAAAAACATGACAGAAAATACAAAAAAAAAGATAGACAATAACATATCAAATGGAAAGATTTATTAAAAATTGGAATATTTGAGTCCAGACTCAATGAACTGAATGTAAACAACTTTAGAATAAAAATATATTTTAATGAAAATAATGCACCAATAATAAATGGTTTTATTGATATCATAATATAATACATTGACATAGACAAAAACCATTACCGCCATATCGTTTGTTTATAAACAATTCACCAATCAAAAGAAATCCCGCTGTATTAAATTTAGAATTTAAGCGTCCACTGTGGACATGTGAATACGACCACCACACACCACCTACATACCCCACACAATGAACTCTGGCTCCACTACTACCTGGACATGTACATGTTGTGTAGGTAAATGTATTAAATCTATCACCTACCTCGTATTTGTCCACCCAGTGACCAACACTGACTTGCTTACTACATTCATGAGAATGTGACACTATAAAGTTCCATTTGTCCAAATCTCGAGATTCTCTGTATTTTATACCTTACTTTTACCTATTCATCAACATAATCTCCCATATTTTTGTCACATGTCTTAAATTTCAACTCGCGCAAGTCTCTCTCAATGTCTACATCAACAACACTGACCTGATCATAACTGACCACTGGACTGTCTTCTCTATCATAAAACAATTTTAAGGACGTGCAGTTTGCCTCAATGTCATCGAAAACCTTTTGTGCGGCTGTGACCATATTAAACTCCCACCACACGTAGCTGGTTGTGACTTAACTTGGACATTTCTTAAAGTTCTTCCAATGTTTCCATCCATATTGATCTCTATTTCCATTCGTCAACTTTTCCACTCACCACCCCACTTACTAATATTACGATTGATTGGCCTCTCATGTTGTGAGAGCTTTTTGACTTAGGCCAAAACTTTGGTCTGTAGGAACTGGTCAGTTTAACATCAACTCTGACTGTCAGGTCAGCTGAGTGTGAAGTCTCTGTTAGTATGGGATACAATCTCTTAGATCATATAAACCACTAATGGGACGGTTTCTATGATGCACTTCTTTCATACACACCATAGCCGATAATGCAATGGCCATGGAGGCACTAGCGAGATTTTTAGCCATGACCTGAAATTTTTTTCTTGGTCTTCACCGGAGATCGAACCAGGTACCTTCAGGTCGACAGTCGAGCGCTATAACACACAATGCTGTAGCTTTGATCAGTTCATACAAATGCATTTCACGATGATATTTAGGTAGATTGTTTAAGGTGAATCCATCAAAAGGTATAAACTGTGTATGACCTGAATTCTTCCGACGGCTATTAAGATGTTTGTGTAGTTCAGTTTCTCCACCTTCTGACACCCGAGTCTCACGATAACCTGGGATAGACAAATCAATTTCGAATTGTATAGTAGAAAATATTTCAACCTGCTTATTATTAATATATCCAATATATCAAGTCCACATATTATGTCTGTTATATTACCACAATGTAAACAATAATAATAAATTGTTTTTTATTTTACCATAAAGTTTATTTCCCATTGTTTGAGTTTCACTGTCCACCAATTGACTTTAGACCTCAGCTGTAATACAATTTCAGTCTGAAATAAACAAATCTTTAATTCATATAAATATTATATGATATATATATATATATATATATATATATATATATATAAATATATAATATTATATGTTACAACTGAAAATATCTAAACTCCAGTTAGTTAACTTAAAAAAGATATCTCATTATAAAGCTACATTAAACATTGGAATGAAAACAATGTATACAGCAACACATAATTCCTCAACTAAAAAAAAAATATCATACAAATCTTCTATTATTTTAGTAATAATTTTTTTCCAATTTCTGACATCTGAGTTGTTTTAAACCTGGAAATGAATGAAATAAACTACATTAAGCAAACAAGTTTTTGTCTTTTTAACTTGAAAGTTTATTAACGTTAAAAAAAATAAAACATTCGAAATTCTTTTAAAATTCCAAATACAACTTAATTTGTGTTTTTAGAGCATTAAATTGCTTGTTTTTTTTTTATTATGGTTCACTTTCTTCCCAGACCAAGTTTATTAAAATGGCAATTTAATCTGAAACTTTATTTTTATTTAAGACATATTTACGCATTTATACATTCGAAATGAAAAAATATAAAATACTGCAATTTTCTCCCTACTGCTTTATTAACGTTAAAAAATTAAAACATTTGAAATTCTTTTAAAATTCCAAATGAAACTTAATTTGTGTTTTTTTTATTTTTTTATTATGGTTCACTTTCTTCCCAGACCAAGTTTGTTAAAATGGCATTTTAATCTGAAACTTTATTTTTATTTAAGCCATATTTACGCATTTATACATTCAAAATAAAAAATATAAAATACTGTTATTTTCTCGCTACTGCTTTATTGAATATAATATAAAAACTTTTAAAAATCAATGTTTATTCTTTTAAGAACTTTTGATTTACTTCAATATGCGGCCAGTTGCAGACATTAACTAGCTAAACCGGCCAATGCCTTACATTAACTGGTCTGTTTGAACATTGTCTTTATGCGACAGACCAATGTTAAAGAATCGATCAGGATAGTATCGTGTGAAAGAGAAAAAAATCAAATACGAATATTTTTGAACATTAAAGCAATATACATTTCCATTCGACAGATTAGCCACTGGGCATGACCGACATCTTTTATTAAATTTGACCCGATTTAGTTAAGATTTGTAGTTTCTTTTGATACTTATTGACATAATAATTGACAAAAGTCAATTGTTTTCTTTTATTATCCCTGTGATATTGAGCATTTTTTTCTATGTTACGGGAAAGATTAAAGGTAATTAAACATACAAAAAACCACACAAGTAGAAGTAGAATAATGATAATCGCCTCTACTGGTCGTTTCAACCCCCACTGATGGCATAAAGAGACGAACTTTTTAAATAGGAGCAGAATGTCTGTCTTATTGGCCTGATTTGTTGGCAGCAAATGAAAGCACACAAACACAATAGTGATCCCTTTTTACCAATCTACATACAGTGTAAATAGATCCAAGCCTTTCAGCCCCATTCCTATACATTTTCTGCATCAAAAATGTTAGTAATTATGTCACAGCTTTAGTACATAATTGTTCAAATCAACTCTGTCAGTAATTAACCTATCTTCGAAATAGTAAATTTCCCACCATACTGACCACACAAACATCCCAACTAATTATATTAAATAAAAACAATCGGCCAGGCCCTTACGGTCAATCTGTCTCAACCAATTTATCTATACTATTTTTCTATATGACACAAAAGTTTAGCATGTTGCCATCAATAATCACAGAGAAGGATAATATAATATTTGTAATATTTTAAGTCAGTAAAATAGAAAAAAAAAATCTCAGTACAATAGGGATAACAAAGAAAAACAATTGCCAATTTTAATTATGTTAATTAGTATCAAAAGAAACATAAATCATCGAGCCTATATTCACATTCACCGGTTGAGATATTTTATGTTTGCAACTGGCCACCTAGCAAACATTAGCCGTAATATACATATATAGGGTGGCCCAAAATAACTTTTTGTCAAATATTTTTGAAGCATTTTGTTTTTTTGTGTTTCTTTTGACTTCAAAACGGCACGGAAAAAGATTTCATAAATATATGACTTTATTTAGTACTGTCTCATCGACACTGAGGTTTTAAATTATTTTAAATGAATTTTGAATGTGAGGATGTTCATACAACGCACACGGTAAATGCACGAATGTGCTGGAATTTTTTTTTTAAATCTATAGAATTCTAGAAGGTTCTATGAAATCTCTAGAAGGTTCTAGAAGCTTCTAGAAAAACGTGAAAAACTTGAGAAGGTTCCGGGAAATTCTAGAAAACTCTAGAAGTTTTAATTTTCATACAAATAGCCAGCTTCACCAGTACATTTCAATTTAGTTTTAAAGATCAAGAGTTATAAGATCAAATCTTGCGGCTATATAAATATTCCTTTAGTTATGACTACTAGGTCGAAAAAGTGTCGTTCATTTAACAGGCATAGAAGTTGACACAACTCCTGTTTTTTGAGATAGGTACTTCTTCTAATTGAACCTACTGACCAATGATATGTTTACAAACACAGCCGTCTGGCAGTCAGTTGATACTATTTCTTCATGAACTATTTCTTTGCTTGTATACTGTCCAGTTGATATGCCAAAGTTTATTGAGCTAGGTACTTCCCTTAATTTAGACTACTGGCCAATATTATTTTTACAAACACAGCCGTCTGGTTGACATTCGGTAGAATTTTTTGACGAGGACATACTAATGTACTTTGAGCTAGTCACTTCTCCTAATTGAGCCTACTGGCCAACGGTGTGTTTACAAACAGAACCGTCTTCAATGAGACATTTTGGGGTAGTACAACTGGACCGGATGTGCTGCTATTCAAGCGCTGTAAGTGCAAAATCTCAAGCCATTAAATGAAGAAGTCATCACATTTTTTCAAATATCATCCAAATGAAAGACAACTCAAGATATTTTCCACGTGAAGATTACAAAGAACTTCTGACTGAATCTTATCATCACCCTTGGGGTGCGTTTTCGTGTTCCAGAAGCTTATCACCATGCAAGGTGGATGTATAAAATAAACTACATCACGAAGATTTATCTCTTCCGTCATAAATTCAAGCTGACAAAGCATGAAGACAGATCCATTGCAGAATAAGTTATCTTTGCACCTCGGTTTACATTAAAGCTTGGATTTTGTGTCCCTTTCTAGCATGACCTGGATTTCATCAAGCTTCTCATTGATGGTCAGAAAGAAGAAAGGTGCATCCGCAGCGCAAATGATCCTTCAGCACTTCATAATGTGCTATTAAAGGATTTTTTGACCTTGTCATCGCTGCTCTTCTTTAATGCTCTTCTGCTTCCCACATATTTTTTCATGACTGATACTTCCACTTGGCAACAAACTCCATCCTTTCAGAAGGTAACAACAGTGGTCTCTTCCTTGAAAGTTATCAATGACTGTGTCGAACAGGAAATTGCACTGGCATTATCATTCAACACATCTCAAACCAAATCAGAGGAGGAAAAGCAGTATTTGATCCACATTTTAGAACAGCATCACAAAGAGTTTCTAGAAGCAAAAAAATCAACTGTGCTGAAGAAATTGCAACTTGCCGAAATTAAGGACTCAGAAAGTACAGACTAAAATGGCGAACTAAGAACTACTCTGCGATACAGTCAGGTTAATGTATCATATAACTAGCATATATATATACAGTGCTTTTTTTTCTAGCGAAAAAGGTTTGGGAACTCATTTCACATCTGTTTTTTAACTTATGTCAGAAAATACTATAATAGTCTATAAAAAAAAAAGGTATGGGAACTCAGCTCCCATGAGTTCCCACTGAAAAAAAGCACTGTATATATATATATATATATATATGTGTGTGTGTGTGTGTGCGTGTGTGTTTTTTTTTGTCCATGTGGGTCACTAAAAGACACATTTTATGGTGTGTTGCAAAAATAATACAGTTGATAAAATTTGGTCTCTAGTTTGACCAATAGCTCCAAGTTTGGGAGCCATTGTAATAGACAAATTCTAATTAAAAACGTATGACAAAAATATTTGACGTATACAAAAAACTAGAAAAGTAAGTTAGCCAACTAGAAAATCTTTTTTATGAGAAAATAAATATAAAATTTTACATTTTTTATTTAGATTTGAACATCAACTGTGGATATAGAGTCTTGACCTTTCTTGTGTTTCTTCTGTTTATTTCTTGCCTCTGAAACGATCAGGGCACTGAGTGATTGACTTTACATTACTTGTGACATACTTTTGACGTCTCTGTAACAATGTACATAAATAATTATGAAACTATAGATACAGGTATATAATTAGTTGCTGACGGAATATTAATGGCGACATAACCTTATTAGTAGTTAATGATACTTTTACATAACCAATAAGGGGCTAAATTTAGTATTTCGTTGAAAGGATATTAACTTCTAAAGAAATTTATTGATATTTATAATTCAGACAACGCCTCGTCCATAATTTACGTCAACAATTTGGAGGATAAGAGTGGGATCACAAAAAGTGTTTACATTTGTTGACATGGACGTCAACAATTTCATTATTTTGGTACATAAACAATGAAATATTTTTTGAAATAATAAATGTAATATTCAACTGATTTAAAAAAAAAATTAAGGTCAAATATATTCTACAATCAATGATATAAGTTGATAGTATCTAAAATAATAGTATGGCATATTTTATGTGAATCTTAGTATACAGTGTACTAGTTTTTTTTTTTTAATTAACCCCTTTGAGCTATTTTTAGCCATTACAATTTTTAAAAACAAATAACATCATAACTCTAACTATATAATATTATATTGGAAGAAGACTTTCGATATCTGACCTAATATTGCGTAATGACATTCTAACATTCCCGATACAACCAAATGTACAACTGTAAATTAATTTTAACTGTTTTTTTATGTAGTAATGAAATAAACACTTTTTATTACAATAATTCTATTTTTTTCCGATTTTTTTTTTATTATTACTAAAACTATTTACAACCATTATCTTATTGAGGATAAATATTGATTTATCTGCACTATAGTCAGTAGCGTTAGTAGAGGCGCTAAAAATATTCAGCCACAAGACCAGACAAAAGCAATTTACAGCCTGCAGTCAAGTACGACCAGTTCAGCAGAACATTCCCTTCCGTTCATTTACATTGATAAACGTTAACAATTATTTTATGTTAGTTCAAGTAACATGATCATAAACACTCCTTTTGTCTACTCTCGGTTCGGATCCTCAATCAAATAAAAGAACTATTGTGGTCCATTCGTGGTTATAAAACTACATCTGTAAACTTTTGTAAACACATATCGAGGGGTGTCCAGGAGCACATATAGGTGCTAATTATAGTGCAAGATTTCTGCGAAAAGTAGAGCTACTTAGGCAAATGTGCTTAAATTTTGTTTAAAATACTTCCGTAAAATGGAAGAAAAAATAATGGACTGACTGTTCAGTCGATTGTGAAACTTTTTGTTGCTACATTTCCATTATAATAAAAAAAATATTATCAGTTGTACATGTAACATTAAAGGTCACACATACAATAGAAATGGAATTCAATAGCAGCTGCAGCGAATGCTCAGTGCATCTTGAAGTAACTGGAGTCTATTTCAAGATATGTCCGAGTACGTACGTCGTAACCCTAAATTTAATCCGTAGAATTCAATTTAATACCTTTAAATAATTTCTCATGTTTGTGTATGTTGGGATGTCGGTCAAGATTGTTGTCAGTGAATGACTAAGTCAGCAAGTGTCTCCAAAGTAAGGACATACATAAAAACAATATAGATGTAATACTTAGAATTAATAAGTGGCCATTCCGAGTGTGCAAAATAATTCAATGAAATCATGACTACAGACAATTAATTATACAAGAAGTATGTTCCAGAACTATTCTTAGAAGAAAGAAAAACGTGTGAGAACACAACATGAAACGTGTAGTTTAAAGATGTTTGACATAGTTAGATTTTTACTTTTTTCAAAACGGTGGGTAGGAGGGGGGGGAGTGGACACAGGACACAACAATAGCTAACTACGACCCGGCGGATATAATTGCGAACCGGATTGTCAAACAAAATTCATGGAAGATTCACATGCTGTTATATAATATTTGAGGGCTGGGTGTGTGTTGCAGTTTGTGTGTGTGTGTGTGTGTGTATATATATATATATATATATATATATATATATATATATATATATATATAACTCGTTATATGTACAAGTCAAATTATATTTCAATTATTACAATAAGCATGCAGAGTTTGAAGTGTGTTACTAATCGTTATATTTTAAAGGGGGGGGGGTTATATTTATACTTTTTGTGTGTAAGATTGTATTTGTTTAAGGGATGATAATAACTGACGTAATTTTAATAAAGGGGTCACCGAAAGTTGGACAGCTGTTGACAATGGCTGAGGGGGGGGGTCTAAAAGGTGCTAAAATTTTTGTCGTAGTTTATGGGCGAGCCCCAATTGAAACGTATTTTGTAATGGTAAAAGGTTTAATAAAAGGCAGCCAGGTGTGTTATTAGGCATACTAACGTGTTTAGTGTGGACTATTGCCTTTAGTGATTAATACATAGAATATTTGTATCAGATAATTACATTTACTTTTAGGTATTCCTTTAAGAAATACTACACAATGTAATTGTATATTTTACAATAAATCCATTTGGCTAAGACAATACAAACTACAACATGTTCTAATGAAACTAGAGAATAAAATGTTAACAGTCAACGATTACAATAGCTCTTGACAGTCTCTTCACTACGGCGTGCAGGGGGATTGCGGAGGCCGCACTTGGCCGCATCTTTTTAGGAGTGACAACAAAAAAGTCTATTATCATTTAAGACATTATTTTTTCATAAATGCAGTGCGAATTATAATGCTAACAATTCATCTACCTCGTTTCAAATTTCAATGCAAGACCTACGTTATTAAAAATGGTTATAATCCAAACTAAATATTTTATACATGTAATGCAAAAAAAATGTATAATTATGTCAAATGGTGTACGGTGATAAAAATGGTGGTTTGTGCTAAAATCGCTACGGTGATAAAAATGGTGGTTTGTGCTAAAATCGCTACGGTGATAAAAATGGTGGTTTGTGCTAAAAATCGTTACGGTGATAAAAATGGTGGTTTGTGCTAAAATCGCTACGGTGATAAAAATGGTGGTTTGTGTTAAAAATCGCTACGGTGATAAAAATGGTGGTTTGTGTTAAAAATCGCTACGGTGATAAAAATGGTGGTTTGTGCTAAAATCGCTACGGTGATAAAAATGGTGGTTTGTGTTAAAAATCGCTACGGTGATAAAAATAGTGGTTTGTGCTAAAATCGCTACGGTGATAAAAATGGTGGTTTGTGCTAAAAATCGCTTCGGTAATTTTTTTTTAACAAGAAACTTTACGAAGAGAGACAGTCTCAGATGAACTTCGTTCAGATCAAATCAATTGTTCTAATCACTATTGTTTTAAAGATCTGACCATGGCCACAGACAGTGAAATGTACAGCTCTTAGACTCTGGCACTTCGTCATACAATATATTATGAAGTGTTATGTGAACCCAGCTATTGTTCTCTACAGTATGGGTCAAAACTTAATTTGTGTTGTCATCCTAAATACAGAGGGATTTGGCAAACGTTGTAATTTATCACCAATTGCTTTTATAGTGGTTGGAATGTTTCCAATAACTTTTAAAGCTAAATATTGCGAATATGTTTAGTTTGTTATGGGTATGAGAATGTTCCGGTATTTGTGTGAATTTTTTTTTTATTCTTCAAATGATTAAACTTGTATTCATATTTCTGGGGCTTTTATGTCAATATGTTTTTACTTCTAATGCTAATAACATCCGAAGGATCGCTAGGTTGTGTTTGGGCTGTTAAAATGATCATTACTAACACTAGAGTTTTAAATTGTAATCAATCTGTTTATTTACTCTGTCATGGGTCACTTATAAAACTCAAATTTTTATGTGTTTAACGTTTTGATTGCCAAAGAAGACTTGATCTCATATATTATTCAGTCGTGTGTGGAAAAGTACTGTTTACATTTTATCTCTTCTATAATGTCAAAGAATTTATTACGTTTTTCTAAGACGTTAGATCGTTTGGTAAAACGCTTTACTGTCATCTTGACGGTTATTGGTTCGATCAAAGGGATTTTTCATGTTAAGGTTAAAGTCCCAGATATATCTTATGTGATGCACTATCGCCAAGGGAAGGGATGAAACAAAGGTGCCATGAAAACCGTCCAGCTAACAATGTATAGGATTCAAGAGATTTCATCTCATCTTTACACACGCACGCACACACACATACACATACACTAACTAGATTTGATTAGGCTGAATACATATTCCATATTGTTAATTTATTAACAAATTATTGTCAATACAGAAAAACATGTAGAGATGGACAGTTACAAATACAGTCGATTGATTAATGTCAATAGAGATATACTTGTAGAGATGGACAGTTACGAATACAGTTGATTAATTGATGTCAATATTGATACTAATATTTTTATTATTTGTTTTTGTTTAAGTCTAGTCAAAGACGAGGTCGATGGATTCTGATTTCAATAGTACAGTTTTTCATTTATACAGGCAATTTTTAAAATCATATATCAGATTTTGTCTCTCGATAATTTATGTGCGTAGAACAATTTATAACATTTGGCATTTCTAATCAGTTATTTGCGTTAAATCAGACTTGGGTTTATCTGTAAGTGTAAGGATGATCTTATAATATCTTTTCACCACCCTCTGTGATGATTCCAGAGACATTTCAGTCTCGACCATGTTGAAGTTGAATGGAGGGAAATGCAAAACGTGTCTCATTTGTGATACAAAATCAATAGATAAACATTTTACTATTTCGGGTATTTAGTGCGTAAAGTCCTTTTGAGGATGATATGAAATATTTTAGACGTTAAGTATAGAGACTCAGTTGAGTCGACCCTTATGAATCGTCGCTATAAGGAGGCAACCATTACGACCCGCCGTTATGGGGAGGCAAGTCAAATAAGCCTACTTAAGAAGTCCGTTGACTTAGATGTTTGTTTACTTACTTAAGACTTAAAACTAAGTGATAATGGTGCACGCTGTCCTAGAGGCTATTGAATGTCTGGTTATATCCCTGATGGTCCAAGCTGTCCTAGCGGCTATTGAATGTCTGGTTATATCCCTGATGGTCCAAGCTGTCCTAGGGGCTATTGAATGTCTGGTTATATCCCTGATGGTCCAAGTTGTCCTAGGGGCTATTGAATGTCTGGTTATATCCCTGATGGTCCAAGCTATCCTAGGGGCTATTGAATGTCTGGTTATATCCCTGATGGTCCAAGCTATATGTTTATATCATGACCTTATTTGAGGTTGAAGTGACGATAGTGGCACCAAGTGATGCACTTGAAATATCCCGAGTTTCCCAGCCGTGATCAAATCCGGGACCATTTGGTCTATAGTGAATCAAAACATTTTGAATTGAGGTAGGACACAAATAAATAACTCTTTAATTTTATCTAAACAACTGAAATATCACATTTTAGTACTATCCTATTGTGAAACAAATATTACATTTATTTAGACAACATATTATTAATTGTTTTCTGTAATTGGAATAGCTAAGTTCTGCTAAAAGTCAGATTGAATATTTTATAACTGAATTAACTAAAATTAAACTACCCATTGACTTATAGTACCGTTGGGTCAAATGAAGTATATAATTGAAATGTTTCTATAGCCATGACCTATAGGACCATTGGGTCAGATGAAGTGTATAATTGAAATGTTTCTATAGTCATGACCTATAGGACCATTGGGTCAGATGAAGTATATAATTGAAATGTTTCTATAGTCATGACATATAGGACCATTGGGTTAGATGAAGTGTATACTTGAAATGTTTCTATAGTCATGACATATAGGACCATTGGGTCAGATGAAGTGTATAATTGAAATGTTTCTATAGTCATGACATATATGACCATTGGGTCAGATGAAGTGTATAATTGAAATGTTTCTATAGTCATGACCTATAGGATTATTGGGTCAGATGAAGTGTAGCCTATAATTGAAATGTTTCTATAGTCACGTCATATAAAGAGATTGTGTAGCCAGTACAACCACGGCTGCCTTTACTATCCCAACTAAAGTCGGGTACTTGGTGAACTTTCAACGAATTTTCACCTGGACTTTTGGCTTTAACCGACAGAGATCCCCGGGTTCATTAGGTTGACAGTCAGGCGCTCTACACAACTCGACCATCCGTCCACCAATATATATATAAATGAAAAAAAAAGACAAGAAAAAGTTGCTATTATAAAATGTCCATATTGATTTAGTATGGACTCCAAGGAATCAGTAAATTAAATCACTACAGTTGTCTTTTACGACCACCAGTATAGTACGTTCTGACCAGCGATGACCAATACTATCTCGTACCACTTACAGACTTTACCTCCACCAGTATAATACGTTCTGACCAGCGATGACCAATGCTATCTCGTACCACTTACAGACTTTACCTCCACCACTATAGTACGTTCTGACCAGCGATGACCAATACTATCTCGTACCACTTACAGACTTTACCTCCACCAGTATAATAAGTTCTGACCAGCGATGACCAATGCTATCTCGTACCACACACAGACTTAAAAAACTAAGAGCAAAATAAACTTCTACCTTCAATACCTTTAGCAGGTGATAAATTTATTTATAAGATAATACAGAACTGACCAACACCTATAGGTAAATATTTAAACAGTCAGCAATACAGAAGTTTTAAAAGAAATAAAAATTGTATCCATAGAATAACTCTAGATATATTTATTACTTTTATAAAGAGGTTCATATTGTTAGAACTTGGTAATAATGAAATGAACAATTAAATTTAGACGAGTTACTCAATTTTTACAATGTGTGAAGAATTATTTTTCAAACAATGTAAGAAAAAACGACAATAAACTAAACCTATATCTATTGTCATCAACACCAACCTACAAATTATTAGCTTATGAAAATTATTCTATATAGGCCCTACCGATCACAAGATTAATCTTTTATTGTTTACAAATTCACCTAATTAGTAAATTTGTTCTAATTTTTTTTCCCATTTGTAATATTAATGTAATATTTTTGCCGTTTTTTTTATTTGAAATCTAAGTTCTGATTAGATATGGTTAGTGCCATCTGTTATACTCAATGATATATTTAAGAAAAGTAATTACACATTTGATGAACGTAAAGACAAAAAAAAAATGCTATAGGAGACAAATGAAACTTGACTATTTCAAATATATATTTTATGGATTAATTCCCTTTGATAAAGAATTTAAAAAAATGCTCTATTGTCCCCGTTTTGTCTGTCCGTCCGTCCGTCCGTCATCACCCTAGATCTCAACAACCATAAGTCCTAGATCCATGATGTATATATCATTTTGTAGGTCTTGGCCTGCCAAGAAATGCCTTTTTTCCATTTCGCGATCTGACCTCTCAGGGCCGTAAAAGGGGCCTTAGTACCGTTTTTTACTATATAAGCTATATTAATAAAGGAGCGCTATATCTCAGCAACTATAAGTCCTACACCCATGATGTATATATCATTTTGTAGGTCTTGGCCTGCCATGTGTACATCAAAAGTTTATTTCGCGATAGAACCTTTGAGGGCCGGACTTCAGGGCTCCTAAGGGGCTTATATATTATATATACACCTTGTACGTTCAATAACCCATTCATTTGGTGCGAAATACTGCAGCACGTAGTTTCACCAAGATTTATTAAGAAACTCATCAAATGAAATAGTAAGCTTATGTTCTGAGTTTAATTGAAAGTATCAGAGCTATGCAACAATTGAAGGAGTTTTCGGACGATTAAATGACTATAATTTCGAATGTTTTCAATTATGAGTCCTATTTCAGTAACCACAAACCACTTGTAAGATTTAAGAGACAATAATTTTTTTCAAATATAAAGAAACGTCTTTATAATTTTTTTTTCAGATATATGCATTACACAATTGAATTTATAAACATTTCCAAAATTTATAAATATTTACTGAAAGCTAACAAACGTACTGATACATAACACGAAAATGCGCTAACACGTCCTGTGTCCAGAATGGAACAGGCTTAATTGCTTGTTTTTTACTAAAAGCTTAAAATTTTAGAATCCATTTAAAATTAAGAGTAATTAATTCTATGTTGATTATTTATTTAAATATTGTTTATTATTACTGAACTAAACAATTTACTTTCAGATTTGTTCAGTTTTACACAATCTGATTAATGCAGTCGACTGTGCACCCATTTTCGATATTTGTTTGTTGAATTAAAAAAAAAATTCTTTACTTTGGTTTATGACGTTACAATTTGTTTATTTATTTACAGTAAACATTTAATAAACACATTAAAAAAACATGACTTGACAGAAAGAAACGAAAATAAACAATAATATTGGACAATTGAAAGTTTTATTTAAAGAATTTTGAGTCCAGACACATGCATGTACAGAAGATAAACAACATTAGAATAAATAAATATATTGATGAAAATAATAAACAAACAACATTAGAATAAATAAATATATTGATGACAATAATAAATAAACAAACAAATGTTTATGTTGTTGTTATAATATAATAGAATGACATACAAATAAAATACAACACCGCCATATTGTTTGTTTACAAACACCTCACCAGACATAACCAGTCCCGCTGTAATTAAGTTTAGAATTTAAACTTCCACTGTGGACAAGTTGATACATCCACCCACCACCACTATCATACCCCATACAATGAACTGAGGCTCCACTACTACCTGGACATGTACATGTTATGTAGGTAAATTTATTGCATCCACTATCCACCTTGTATCTGTCCACCCAGTGACCAACACTGACCTGTTTACTACATCCATGAGGATGTGACACTATAAAGTTCAACTTATTCACATCTCGAGATTCAGTGTATTTGTTGTTAACTTTCCTCCAGACATCCCAATAATGTCCCCACAACATGTCCAGTTTATCTCCCAGATTTTTGTCACATGTCACACATTTCAACCTACACATGTCTCTCTCAATGTCTACATCATCAACACTGACCTGATCAACTCTGACCACTGGACTGTCTTCTCTATCATAGAACAATCTCAAAGACGTGTGGCTGGTCTCAATGTCATCAAACACCACATGTGTGGCTGTGTCCACATTAAACTCCCACCACACGTGGCTGGCTGTGTCTGAATGTTTACATTTTCTACACCAACATGTTGTGTAGTTCTCCCAATGTTTACCTCCATCTATATCTCTATATCCATCTGTAAACTTGTTCACATAACTCACCGTCCCACTTCCTGTTCTCCAGTTTGTTTCGCCTCTCATGTTGTAAAATGGATATGAAACTTTTGTTTTTGGCCAAAACTCTGGTCTGCGTGGACTGGTCAACTTAACATCAACTCTGACTGTCAGGTCAGCTGTAGATTTGATGAGTTCATACAAATCCTTGTCACGATGACCTTCAGGTAGATGGTTTAAGGTGAATGTATCAACAGGTTTAAAATGTCTATGACCTGGATTCTTCTTACAGTCACTGTAATATTGGTACAGATCAGCTTCTCCACCTTCTGACAACTGAGTTTCATGATCACCTGGAACAGACAAATCAACTTACAATTGACTAGTAAAAGATATTTCAACATGCTGAACATTGCAATATCAAAGATGTCAAGTACACAAATTATGTCTGTTATATTGACACAAAGTAAACAATTTTAATAAATTGTGTTTCATTTTACCATAAAGTTTATTTCCCATTGTCTGAATTTCCCTGTCCACCAATTGACTTTAGACCTCAGCTGTTATACAATTTAAGTCTGAAATAAATAAATCAATAATTCATATAAATAATATTATATTTTACAAATGAAAATATCTCAACTCAGTCTAGTTAACTTAATAAAGTGATCTCAATATAAAGTTACATTTAAATGAAAACATAGTATAAATCAACACAGAATTTATCTAATAAAAAATTAACATTAAAAAATCCTCTAATATTTCAGTCATTCAATTTATCATCTGAGTTGTTTTGATCACCTGGAGATACAATAAATAAACTTTAATAAACAACAAGTATTTTTCTTTTGAACTTAAAAGTAGAATTAAAGGGGGGAAAAATGAAAAAAATTAGAAATTCTTTGAAAATTCCAAATAATTACTGAATTATTGTTTGTTATTATGGCTCAATTTCTGCTCAGGTCATGTAAATTAAACTTACATTTTTAATTGAAAAGATTCTTTTATTTAAGCCATAGTGAAGCATTTATACATTCATAAATTAATAAAATAAAATAATTTTACTTTCTCGCTACTGCTTTTAATAAATATAATTATACCAGTTTTTCAAAATCAATGTGTTATACTTTAAAAAAACTTAAACATTTTTGTAACAACTTGTTAACAATTAAATACTTATAAAATTAGAATCAAAAGTTGAGGCAAATTAATTAATAAAAAGTTTAAAAGTGATAAATGTACACTAGTTTACAAAACATTTAAATTTTCATTAAAGAGTTCATTTATAATAGACAATTATGACATACTACTTGAGATAAATAATAGGCCAGTGGTCCTTAGAGTAATTATTGTTACCCACTGGTGGGTTGTAAGTATTGTTACCCACTGGTGGGTTGTAAGTATTGTTACCCACTAGTGGGTTGTAAGTATTGTTACACACTGGTGGGTTGTAAGTATTGTCACCCACTGGTGGGTTGTAAGTATTGTCACCCACTGGTGGGTTGTAAGTATTGTCATCCACTGTCGGGTTATAAGTATTGTCACCCACTGGTGGGTCGTAAGTATTGTTTCCCACTGGTGGGTTGTAAGTATTGTTACCCACTGGTGGGTTGTAAGTATTGTTTCCCACTGGTGGGTTGTAAGTATTGTTATCCACTGATGGGTTGTAAGTATTGTCACACACTGGTGGGTTGTAAGTATTGTCACACACTGGTGGGTTGTAAGTATAGTTACCCACTGGTGGGTTGTAAGTATTGTTACCCACTGGTGGGTTGTAAGTATTGTCACCCACTGGTGGGTTGTATGTATTGTCACACACTAGTGGGTTGTAAGTATTGTCACACACTGGTGGGTTGTAAGTATTGTTACCCACTGGTGGGTTGTAAGTATTGTTACCCACTGGTGAGTTGTAAGTATTGTCACCCACTGGTGGGTTGTAAGTATTGTCACCCACTGGTAGGTTGTAAGTATTGACACCCACTGGTGGGTTGTAAATATTGTTACCAACTGGTGGGTTGTAAGTATTGCCACCCACTGGTGGGTTGTAAGTATTGTTACCCACTGGTGGGTTGTAAGTATTGTCACCCACTGGTGGGTTGTAAGTATTGTTACCCATTGGTGGGTTGTAAGTATTGTTACCCACTCGTGGGTTGTAAGTATTGTTACCCACTGGTGGGTTGTAAATATTGTCACCCACTGGTGGGTTGTAAGTATTGTTACCCACTGGTAGGTTGTAAGTATTGTTACCCACTGGTGGGTTGTAAGTATTGTCACCCACTGGTGGGTTGTAAGTATTGTCACCCACTGGTGGGTTGTAGTATTGTTACCCACTGGTGGGTTGTAAATATTGTTTCCAACTGGTAGGTTGTAATTATTGTTTCCCACTGGTGGGTTGTAAGTATTGTTTCCCACTGGTGGGTTGTAAGTATTGTTTCCCACCGGTGGGTTGTAAGTATTGTCACACACTGGTGGGTTGTAAGTATTGTCACCCACTGGTGGGTTTTAAGTAAATTTTCAATGGGTTTTTATGAAATTTCAATTTAAAATGATCGATAATCTATTTATTCCTAATTAAAACAATATTTCGCTTTACTTAAAAAAACTATATGTTTTTAAATCTACAAAATAAAAATGACTATAGAGACATATGCTACTTTTTTTAGAGCTACACAGTGTAAAAGTACACATGTATATTATTTTTTTCCTAACTATATTATATATATTTCTATATCCTTACATTTTCAATTTGCTTTGCAGATAGGTTATTAAAAATATCTTATTTTATGGTGTGTTACAAAAGTAAAATTGTTGTTAAAGTTATTTTCTAAGCTTTAAGTTTGAAAACCATTGTAAATATTGTAATAGATAAAACAAATAGGTTCTAATTAAAATGTTTGATCAAATCATTCATATATAATTATATGGTAATATGTAAAAAAAAACAAACAAACAAGATAACAATAAAATTAATGTAATAAAAGAAATATTTTTGAAAAAATAATGTAGACATAGTTGAAAAAAAAAATTAAATTCATAATGCTAAGAATAACAATTACAAATTAGAAAATTTAATTAGAACGAAATTTGAAAACTGTAATTCAAATTAATAAATTGAGCTGAGATAGAATAAAATTAAGGAGAAATAAAAATCTTATTATTTTAAAAAGTTTAGAAAATACAAATAAATAAATTACACCTTAATTTTAGCCAATATATTTTTTATAGCATTTTGCAAGTTTTAGATTTTTTTTTTCTAACATGAATAAATAAATAGAATAAAATTTTCTCTTAAAAATAATTAATAATGAATATTGAATATTGTTACTGTTAGAGTGTCAGTGTGATAGGCCTACAGTTAGTGATCGGTTCATAGACTTGCCGGTTTTACCGACTTGCCAATACAAAGTTTTAAGTTATTTTAATTTTAAAAAAATATAGTTTATCATAAATTATTTGACTAAAATTCAACCATTTAATAAAAAAAAACATTCATTTCGATAGTTTTTAAACTTAATATATCGACAGTTTGCCAAAGAAAAAGTGAAGATGTCGATAAAAATCAGTTATTTTATGCACGACGCAGCACGAATTAAGTTATTGATACAACTGAAGATTTATTGCAACGAATAAAAACTAGTACGAAATGCATGCTAGGTTAGCATAATAAAATTTTTCTAACATCTAATATTTTTTAAACCTACATATTCTAATAAAATTAAAAGATTAATAAATATTGAATTAACGAGTGTCTGAATATATAAAGGCTATAAAAAGCATTGTCTATAGTATAGTCTCTCCATGAAATAGTTTAGTCTCTTCATGAAAACTTCAATTATGGCTACACCAGCCCATCAGCAGAACCTCCAAGACATTCACTTCCCTCTTGCCATATTCCAGTTTGAATGACTGAAAGGTTTGTTATGGAAGTGAAAATACTAATTGCCTCAGCTCCTACAAAATTGAGTGTACTTGAGGTGTAGGGTTAAGTGCAATTTTATTCTTTAATCAGTTTAAAATCATAGTCGGCATTGCTTAATATTATCATCCTAACAATAATTCGAATAAATTAATATAAGGTAATTACTGAAATATCCACGTACCTTCACTTAGTAATCATTATTTTTCTTAATAGAATAATCTCTCCAAGTAGACAAGTGAAACACATTGATGCTGTGTTAAGCTGGTTCCATGTCAGTGTAGTCTACTTCTCTACGACCATTAAATGTAATAAAACACTGATAAAAACACTTTCATGTTCGAACAATATCAGTCAGCTACAACATGTCACATTATGTAGCGTTTTTCACATATATCTAAAAATATAATATCTTTTGAAGCTATTTAATGACACCCCGAAAATATAACGCCAGGAAAAAATCAACGAGTCTCTTTGCCTATAAGAAATTTAACAAAAACACTGAACATGTCTCCAGCTCTGAAGCATTTCATAACAGTATGCGGCTCTTATATGACGTTTGTTTGCACAATATCCGGCCGCCATCAGGCGAAGTAAATAATATTTATCTTCAATAAAATGAATAATAATAAAATGAAAAAAAAACTTGCATCAATAGAAGTCCATCAGTATAGTCAATTATACTAGTATCAGTGGAAAAGTTGATTATTTTGTACATGATATAGTGCAGCCATTGGCAAACCAAATTCGGTTAAAGTTTAGGACAGCAATAACCTATTTAGTTATAAGGTTGAAGTTTAGGAGAGCGATAAACTATTTAGTTATGAGGTTAAAGTTTAGGACAGCAAAAACTTATTTAGTTATGAGGTTAAAGGTTAGGACAGCAATAACCTATTTAGTTATGAGGTTTAGTTTTAATTTATATTAGTTACTGTAAACATTCCATTAACCTGCTCTTTTTTTAGCACGCCTGTCAAATTTACGAATCCATTGTGACCCGAGACTCAAAAAGTTTGCCGACCCCTGGTCAGTTTGTCGTTGTATTTATCGACCTAGCTAAAAAGTCGGACCGGTCAATACACGATGTCAAAACATTGGCTCCTGTATAGACACAACCAAATTAGTCATTTTAAAATTTAATTTATTCTAGATTCAAAATTGTAATGGCTTAAAATAGTTCAAAGATAGTTTACCACCCGTGACCGTAAAGGGAACAATAGCCTATAAAATTAGGAATCCAAAAGTATTTTTATTACAAATTAAGTTCAGATTTTGATGCACATTAAGTTCAGATTGTGATGCACATTAAGTTCAAATTTTGATGCACATTAATCATGCACGACAGATGCCGCCGATGACTGGCAACGAATAAATGTAATAAATCCGTGAATCAAACTGCGGATTCTCCAATTAAAAAACAAGTCATGATAAAAACAAAGTTTTTAAAAATAACCGTTTTCTAAAAAAATATTTTTCGTTAAATTACACAATTTCATTGCCCCATTTAAACATGATTAAAATTCATTGTTTGTGTTTCGTTAAATTTATTAAATTAAATTATTAATATTTTATTTGTTCAATTCAAAATGAATAAATTATCTTTTAGATAAGGCCTTTAATCCATGACAAAATGTTTCATTATGTAATTGGAAAAAAAAAATGACTTTTTTTCTAACTAATTTTTTGTATCTGTTTATTCATTTTATTAATTCTAAATGTTTATTTCCTGGCTGAATTCGATGACCAGAATGGAGAAAGTGTTAAAGGTAAGTTAATTATAATAATATTTTTAAGGAAACATTCTTTTTACTATCTTAATTTCTAAATTGTATTGTTGATTGTATTAAGTTCTAAAATTATTTTAAAATTTAAAAATTAAATGTTATTTTAAAAATTTTGAAATATTTATTTCACAGATGAAACTGTTTGACACACAGAAGACTGTACAGAATGTTTAGACCATTTGTATGGTAATTTTTTGAAATTGTATATTATCATTGTAAATGATCTCAAAAATTATTTTTAAATGCTACTAAAATACATCAACAACATCAGAATCATATTCTAAAAGGTAAAGAAATATTTCTTGATAAACAACAAAATGTTTCCTATTTTACTATTTTGGTTATTTAGACAAATTGATTGAACATTACTAAAATAACAATCGAAAATGAGGGTAGGTAAATTGTAAAATGGCTATAAAAAATATTAAAAAAAAATATTGTCAATCTTTTAAAAATTTTACTTCAGGTGATCATGAAACTCAGGTGTCAGGTGATGGAGAAGCTGATCTACACAAGCATCTTACTGGCTGTAAGAAGAATCCAGGTCATAGACAGTTTATACCTGTTGATACATTCACATTAAACCATCTACCTGAAGGTCATTGTGACAAGGATTTGTATGAACTCATCAAAGTTACAGTTGAACTGACAGTTAGAGTTGATGTTAAAATGACCGGTCCAGACAGACCAGAGTTTTGGCCAGACACATAAGTTCCATATCCATTTTACAACATGAGCGACCAAACACAATACAGTATAGGAAGTAGGTGGGTGAGTGTTGTGGAGAAGTTTACTGATGGATGTAGAGGTCAGTATGCAATTAAACATGGAAAGAACTACACAACATGTTGGTGCAAGAAATGTAAACATTCGAACAAAGCTAGCCACATTCGGTGGGAGTTAAATGTACATACAGCCACACATGTGGTGTTTGATGCTATTGAGGCCAGCCACACATCGTTGAGATTGTTTTATGATAGAGAAGACAGTCTAGGGGTCATTATTGATAAGGTCAGGGTTGATAATGTAAACGTTGAGAGAGTCTGGTGTGTGTTGAGATGTGTGACATGTGACACAAATCTGGGAGATAAAATAGAAAAGTTGAAGGAACCTTACTTTGTTTTGTGGAGGAAAATCGGAAATAAGTAGAAAAAAACTAGAGATGTAAACAAGTTGAACTTTATAGTGTCACATCCTCATGGATGTATTAAACAGGTCAGTGTTGGTCAATGGGTGGACAAATACAAAGTAGGTGATAAGTTTCATAAATTCACTTATACAACATGTAAGTTAGGGTGATAACTATTTTCATTTTTTTTCGTAACGAAACTGAAACCCCTTACATTCGAGGAACAATTGTATGTAGATGACAGTAACAACATTAATTTTTTTTTTAATTGAAAAAAGTTCCCCCACCTTTTAATTTTTGTTTTCTCATATCGCGCAGTTTCAATTTCACATTGAATTTTTTATATGACTTTCTAGAATGCTTTTAAGCACATTCCAGTCATCTGTTTCTATTTGTTTATAAACAAGACATCTACCCTCATCTTCTAAACAGAATAGGGATCATAGAATTCTGTTGAAAAGCTAATCAATCTCACATGGATGCCGACAAACCGTCAAATTCTTGGAAACTTCACTTTTCTGTTCAATAGCCAGAAACGGCGACTGGATCGAATCAAAATTATGATTACTGATTAAGAATTGCTCTGGAGTGAAATTCTAGACTTTCCACTATTATCTAGCACACTAATCAGAATGAAACTCAATGGTCTAATCGATTTATATGACAAAAACAAAAAGAAACCGTCTGATAACACTTTCTCAGTTATTTGATGTCACCAACGTTAATGGAGAATGGAAAAGCACAAAGGATAAAGAGCTCTATTAGAGTTAACAGTGGAGGAAAGATTGGTTATTCAATGATCAAACAAGCCCCTTTGGAATCATTCCACCCAAGAAAACGAATCCGACTATCAAAAACTCAATCTCAAGCCAGCTCTTCTCAATCACAACCTACAAAAACACATACAACTGTCTCAAAACCTACACAAACACACACAACTGTCTCAAAAACTACACAAACACATACAACTGTCTCAAAACCTACACAGAAACATACAACTGTCTCAAAATCTTGGATTCTGAAACCTCAGCATATTCACCCAAGTCGCCAACTATTTCTTAAACGTCATCTTCTGAATGCAAACCGAAATACCAAAGAGCAAGTACTAGAACGGCGGGTTTACTAATACTGAAAAAAACATTTCTACACATAAAGCGCATGACGTTCTTGCAACCATTGCTGAACAGGGTCATGATGTGCTGGTTCCAAGTCAGGCGGGTGTCTGGAAACGAGTAATCTCTGAAGGACGGAAAATGAAAACTAAATCTGATCAAAAACTTCAAAGCAAAGATCCCTGTTATCTCTAGTTTGATGGTAAAAGAGTGCAAGGGGAAGAGCATCAAGTAGGTTTGCTGAAAAATATGACAACCGAAATCAAACTCGGTATTCTCAAATGTGAGAGTGGTTCTGCCGCGGCCATTCACAATGAACTACATCAGCTAATTGATGAATATGATGCTTGAGAAAATATTTTTATGTTAATTTGCAACACGACCGCAGAAATACTGACCATTTGCACGGGATTGTAAAACTCATACAGGATGATGTCTTGAGCAATGGCTTTCAGAAGCCACAATATATTGACTGTCAGCACCATGTACTCGACCTTCTTCTGAAATATGCCATTAATTTTCTTATTCAAGGGTCAACGAGCAAACCAGAACTCAACTATTCCTTCATTTGCAAATTAACACAAAACTATGTCACTCTTCAAGCTGATTACCGCTTCTTGCGACAGAAGATGTTAGCACAGGCGAGAACCCACGTTGGCCTCGCATCAGCTGGAATAAATTACCAAATTTACACCAGGCAAGATGGAACTCACGTGCAATATTTACTGTTATAGCATTATTTCTGATACCAGAGTGGCGCAGCATTCTCGCTTCTGCCTGCAACTTCATCTGCTACGAATGGGCAAATGCTTGGTTCGATTCGCAACACTACAATGAAGCGTCCTTCAATGAACTGTTTACCTTACTCATCAAGATAAAATGCAAGAAGGCAATTAAGTGTATAAAGACCCATTGGTCAGTCCAGAAGTCATTAATTGACATTCCCAGATCTAACCAAATTGCTGAACGTGCTGTGAAACTGATGGAGGAACTTCATGCGAAATCGAGAAAAATTTAATTTTTGAATCTGAAGTTCATAGGACAAAATATGTTTTGAACATTTCTTGTACATTCTGTACATATTAATAACTGTTCTATATCTTATTTGTTTATAAAAGTTGATTAGTTATCATTATTACTCTTTTGAATTAAGCTTAAAAAAAAATGTCCTTTTTTGAAAAAAAAATATTTTTTCACTTTTTTCCCCCCAAAAATGAGGAGGTGGGGGAACTTTTTTCAAAAAAATTAAAAATGCAATTCATATTCTTAAATAACACATAAAGTTTCCTCGATTGCAAGTGGTTTCATAAAAAAAAAAATTTTGTTATCACCCTAGTGTAGAGTGCTCAACTGCAGAGGTGAGCGACACGTGTTCGAATCTCCTTGAGATTCCTCGGGAATTTTCCAAGATTTTGGTGAAAGTTGGTTACAGTCCACCCTGCTAAAGATGGGGAAATAAAGACGGCTAGTTGTTGTGTTAACCACACAATATATTTCTATCGGCTGTTATAGAAACAGATGGGGGAAATAAAGGCGGCTAGTTGTTGTGCTAACTACACAATATATTTCTATCTAACTTTTATAGAAAATGATAGGGGAAATAAAGGTGGCTAGTTGTTGTGCTAACCACACAATATATTTCTATCCAGCTGTTATAGAAACAGATGAATTATACACCTAATCTGCCCTGATGGCTCTCTAGTGCTAAGGACACTTTTCTTTACTATGTTTCCTATCTGAAAAAAAATGTATTTTGATAAACTATGCTAAAAATACGAGTCCCTCATAAATTATGTCATTAGTTTCGTAATCAGTGGTGACATTGTTATCGATTTCTTTTTGATACGTTAAAATCAAAGTATGTTACAACTACAGAACATTACAATCACAATCCGTTACAATCACAGTACGTTACAATTACAGTACGTTACAATCACAGTACGTTACAATCACAGTATGTTACAATCACAATACGTTACAATCACAGTGCATTACAATCAAAGTATTTTACAATCACAGTATTTTACAATGACAGTATGCTATAATCCAGTTAGGTTATCTATAAAGCTTTACTTTGGCTTTTATGATATAATCAAAATATACTGCTCATGTGTGACAATCAGCCATGATGAACTGTAGAAAAAATTAATGCACTGAAACATACAATTTAGGTGAATAAATCAAAGTACGATTACCTTTCTCGACATGATCACATGACCCTGTCTAAGGAAAAATGGCCCAATTTTATGCAAGTGTTCATTATCTAACACAATCTTGATGTACTTCACTTGTGGCATTTGTTCCTGTAGATAGTTCTCTACGTGAGATGTCATCATTTTGAGGTAACCTTTCCGTCTTAAATGGACGGCAACTCTACTAGCGCTGAAGACAACACCTTGTCCACCATCAATTACTTGACACAGTAAGAAAGCCACCTTTCATTTACACATAATTAAGAATACAAAAAAAAAGTTTACTTTTACGGGGGATAAAACGATTTGAAACGTGTGAATTCATAGGTGGATAAGCTTATGCAAGTATTTTTACTTTAGAAGATAATGGACTACGTGGGGAAATTTTACTATTTTGAAAAATGTTGAAAAGGTTTTACTTTCAAAACTAGATGATTTATTGGGAAAATAGTGTCATTGATTGCTAAATACACTGTTGGGGAAATTTTTTTTTTATATCTAAATGAACTGTTAGCAATGTATTTAAATTAAGAGTTAATTTAACTATTTAAAAAAAATTCTTTAAATTCTTTGCTTAGTGTACGTGTTTAAAGACATGTAATGCTCTTATCTCCAAGTTAATGTTGTTTTTCGTTGACTTGTAACTATGGATTTTTTTGTTGACTTGTAACTATAGCTTTTTTTGTTGACATGTAACTATGGCTTTTTTGTTGATTTGTAACTATGGCTTTTTAATAGACTTGTAACTATGGCTTTTTGTTGACTTGTAACTATGACTTTTTTTATTGACTTATAACAATGGCTTTTTTGTTGACTTGTAACTATGGCTTTTTCGTTGCCTTGTAACTATGGCTTTTTGTTGACTTGTAACTATGGCTTTTTTTGTTGGCTTGTAACTATGGCTTTTTTGTTGACTTGTAACTATGGCTTTTTTGACTTGTTAATATGGCTTTTTTGTTGACTTGTAATTATGGCTTTTTTTGTTGACTTGTAACTATGGCTTTTTTGTTTACTTGAAATCATGGCTTTTTTGTTGACTTGTAACTATGGCTTTTTGTTGACTTGTAACTATGACTTTTTTGTTGACTTGTATTTATGGCTTTTTTGTTGACTTATAACAATGGCTTTTTTGTTGACTTGTAACTATAGCTTTTTCGTTGCCTTGTAACTATGGCTTTTTTGTTGACTTGTAACTATGGCTTTTTTGTTGGCTTGTAACTATGGCTTTTTTGTTGTTTTGTAACTATGGCTTTTTTGACTTGTTAATATGGCTTTTTTGTTGACTTGTAATTCTGGCTTTTTTGTTAACTTGTAACTATGGCTTTTTTGTTGACTTGTAATTATGGCTTTTTTGTTGACTTGTAACTATGGCTTTTTGTTGACTTGTAACTATGGCTTTTTTGTTGGCTTGTAACTATGGCTTTTTTTTGTTGTTTTGTAACTATGGCTTTTTTGACTTTTAATATGGCTTTTTTGTTGACTTGTAATTATGGCTTTTTTGTTGACTTGTAACTATGGCTTTTTTGTTGACTTGAAATTATGGCTTTTTATTGACTTGATGGCTTTTTGTTGACATGTAAATGTGGATTTTTTGTTGACTTGTAACTATGGCTTTTTTGTTGACTTGTAACTATGTCTCTTTTGTTGACTTGTAACTATGGCTTTTTGTTGACTTGTAACTATGGCTTTTTTTTACTTGTAACTATGGCTTTTTTGTAATAAAAAGTACGGTAATTGTTTGATCAGTACATCAGTGGCGTAGCGAGGAAGGGGAAAAACAGGGACATCTAATGGTATATTTACGTATAATATTTTGGATTTCGAATGGGGAAGGGCGCTAAAAAGGTAATGCGCCCCAGGCGCGAAATAAGCTCACTAAGCCATTGCAGTACCAAGAAAAAAATGAATTTGTAAAAGCTAAATATAAAAATTCAACTTTATTCTAATATACATTAGTTTGCTATAGTCAAGAAATGAATACTTACCATTTTACCACTTTCTTTCAACACAAAAGGCTGGAAGGTCTGGTCGTAAACCCATTTATAAAAGTAATGACCAAAATAGTCAGTGCCTAGATGCTGCTCACCAAATGCCATTAAGTCATGATAGTCCTCAACTTGAGCTCGTCGTATGACTCTAGATTTAACTATTCCAGTCGTATGGTGTCTCACTTAAAGACATGAAATGTATCAGATACTATTGGTATGACTCTAGATTTAACTATTCCAGTCGTATGGTGTCTCACTTAAAGACATGAAATGTATCAGATACTATTGGTATAAATATAAATATAGTAACATTTCTATAACCAATGTTAAAATAATATTTTAGGACACCATTGATTGATTCAACCGTGGAATCAAAAGTGGTCGATACACAACACCCTTCCACTCTGTCCCACTCACGAACACCCTTCCATCCTGTACAACTCAAGAACACACTCCCACCCTGTCCAACTCAAGAACACCCTTCCACCCTGTCCCACTCAAGAACACTCTTCCAGCCTGTCCCACTCAAGAACACCATTCCACCCTGTCCCACTCAAGAACACCCTTCCACCCTGTACAACTCAAGAACACCCTTCCACCCTTTACAACTCAAGAACACTTTTCCACCCTGTCCCACTCAAGAACACCCTTCCAAATTGTCCCACTCAAGAACACCCTTCCACCCTGTACAACTCAAGAACACTCTTCTACCCTTTCTCACTCAAGAACATCATTCCACCCTGTCCCACTCAAGAACACCCTTCCACCCTGTACCACTCAACATCACCCTTCCACCCTGTACAACTCAAAAAACTCTTCACTCAAGAACACCATCCGAGCTAGTCATTTTGGGATAGGAGATCTGTCCGAGGTGGAAGGAGAAACCAAATTGGCAAATCGGCAGTTCATACCCTGCTGGTCTGGTCTGTCTGGTCATGTGTTAAAATCCTATTCTCACAGTCATCCCGTCTGTCTGTAAGCATGTATCTAAAATACGTCACTGCTGACGTCATAACATTTTCACACTCCCTTCCATCATGTACCATCTTTCACATTTTAGCCCTTCCCCCCCATCCTTACTTCTTTGACATAAACTAAAGGGCAACCCCCTATAGTTACACTTTGACATAACTAATGGACAACCCCCTATAGTTACACTTGACATAACTAATGGGCAACCACTTATAGTTAGTTACACGTTGACATAACTAATGGACAACCCCCTATAGTTATACTTGACATAACTAATGGAAACCCCATATAGTTACACGTTGACATAACTAATAGACAACCCCCTATAGTTACACTTGACATAACTAATGGACAATCCCCTATAGTTACACGTTGACATAACTAATGGACAACCCCCTATAGTTACACTTGACATAACTAATGGACACCCCCTATAGTTACACGTTGACATAACTAATGGACAACCACCTATAGTTAATTACACTTTGACATAACTAATGTACAACCACCTATAGTTACACTTTGACATAACTAATGGACACACCCCTATAGTTAAACGTTGACATAACTAATGGACCTAGAGTTAGTTACACGTTGACATAACTAATGGACAACCCTCTATAGTTACAATTGACATAACTAATGGGCAACCCCCAATAGTTACACGTTGACATAACTAATGGACAACCCCCTATAGTTACACTTTGACCTAACTAATGGACAACCCCCAATAGTTACACTTTAACCTAACTAATGGACAACCCCCTATAGTTACACTTTAACCTAACTAATGGACAACCCCTATAGTTAAACTTTGATTTAACTAATGAACAACACCCTATAGTTACACTATAGTAAATGACATCCCTGGCATACCAGGTACAAATTGGAACAGCGTAGGATGTTTTATCTCAATTCTAAAACAATTTATAGAATGATAACTTTAGCTCTTCAAAAGCACACACACACACACACATACAAACACACATACATACACACACACATACACACTCACACATACACATACACACACACATACATGCCCAAAACACATATACACACACACAATATAACACCTGTCTTGCTTGTAACTATCAACTCAATATTTAAAATAAAGTATATTTAGTAAACGTACCTGAATATTTCGGCCATCTTTGAAAGCTGAGACATACTTTGCTAAATGAAGAGGTCAGTATACTTGTCAATGGTCGTGTATTCCACATTTGTAACCAGCGATGTTTAGGTCAGTCAAATGAAAGGTCGTATGATAGGTTATCACTTATATCATTCAGTTTCACATGTTTGTTCTAAGATAAAATCTTTTACTGTGAATTAATAAAAATATTTATTTTTATGACTATATGCATCTTTTATTAAAGTAAATTAATTAATATGTTGGTAGTAAAAATGGAAATAAATAAAAAGAAAAATTAAAGATATGTGTGTGTGTGTGTGAAAAGGCAATCTTCTTAACGGAACAAAAAATTTGAAATTATTTATTTGCTTATGTGAAGACAAAGTATGACCCGTGGGCCGACTACATCCAGTGGACTAAGTACTTCCAGTGGACCAAGTACGTCCAATGGACCAAGTACTTCCAGTGGACCAAGTACGTCCAATGGACCAAGTACTTCCAGTGGACCAAGTACGTCCAATGGACCAAGTACTTCCAGTGGACCAAGTACGTCCAATGGACCAAGTACTTCCAGTGGACCAAGTACGTCCAATGGACCAAGTACATCCAGTGGACCAAGTACGTCTAATGGACCAAGTACTTCCAGTGGACCAAGTACGTCCGATGGACTAAGTACTTCCAGTGGACCAAGTACGTCCAATGGACCAAGTACTTCCAGTGGACCAAGTACGTCCAATGGACCAAGTACATCCAGTGGACCAAGTACGTCCAATGGACCAAGTACTTCCAGTGGACCAAGTACGTCCAATGGACCAAGTACATCCAGTGGACCAAGTACGTCCAATGGACCAAGTACTTCCAGTGGACCAAGTACGTCCAATGGACTAAGTACTTCCAGTGGACCAAGTACGTCCAATGGACCAAGTACTTCCAGTGGACCAAGTACGTCCAATGGACCAAGTACATCCAGTGGACCAAGTACATCCAGTGGACTATGTACATACAGTGGACCAAGTACATCCAGTGGACTATGTACATACAGTGGACCAAGTACATCCAGTGGACTATGTACATACAGTGGACCAAGTACATCCAGTGGACTATGTACATCCAATGGACCAAGTACATCCAGTGGACTATGTACATACAGTGGACCAAGTACATCCAGTGGACTATGTACATCCAGTGGACCAAGTACATCCAGTGGACCAAGTACATCCAGTGGACCAAGTACATCCAGTGGACCAAGTACATCCAGTGGACCAATTACATCCTTCGGACCAAGTACATCCAGTGTACCAAGTACACTATGCGTGTAAAGCTGTTTGCTTCAGCCCTCGCTCAGCTCTTTATTGACTTAAGATTAGCATTTATTTTTATTAGTTCATAAACACACTCCATCAATCTTTCTCTTGGTCTGATGTTCATAAACACACTCAATTCATCTTTCTCGTGGTCTAATGTTCATAAACACACTCAATTCGTCTTTCTTTTGGTCTGATGCTTAGACCAAATTTAAAATAGGCGCACTTTGTATTTAAGCCGTCAAAGTCTCCTTGTCTCAGTGACCTCGATTAGGCTCGTGGAAAAGCCCCATGGTGCTGGTACTAAATGACATAAAGGTATTGATGTTTATATATTGTACTGGTACTAAATGAGTGCTAGCTTGTGATGTTCAAGTGCTCTAATGGTACTTAATGACAGCTAGGTAGTGATGTTCAAGTGCTGTACTGGTACTAAATGACAGCTAGGTAGTGTTGTTCAAGTAATGTACTGGTACTAAGTGACAGCTAGGTAGTGTTGTTCAAGATGAAGTGCCTTTACTTCCTCAACCAAGGGTGGGTACGGATTTAAAGCTAGGTGAACGTGATATATATTTAATTAACTTTTTCAAGGACGTGAACTAATCCCCATGGCTCTCGCCGAGGATCAAACGCGAGTCTCTTAAGTCTCACTATAAAACCTGAAATTTTTAGTTCAAGTTCCTTCAGTCTAGAAAAATAACGATAACAGAAATAAAATGTAATATAAATATTTAAAATGCATCTACTAGTCACTGTGACTATACTGAGCGGTGTACTATTAACAACATCAACAAAGGTGTGTATGGATTCAGTTACCATCTCACTCGTTTTCATCAAATATTTAGATAAACAAATTACATAAGAATTTGTAACTATGTGTGTTTATCACACATTTTAATTATTTAAATAAAAAAAAATCAATTTGTCCATATGATCATTTGGGTTCGGTGGCTGTGATGCAGTTAATAGATAAAAGTTTTTATGAACAGGTTATTTCGACCAGGTAATTTATTTACATTTTACAGACCAACTTAAATTAGACAAAAACCACCAGAGGGAACCACTTTAGTAAAATATAGTTCAATTAGTTACAACAGTCCCTCATTTGTGTCTTTACTGCTGTGTTAACCACTGTTTTAGTGAAATATAGTTCAATTAATTATGACAGTCCCTCGTTTGTGTCTCTACTGTTACGAAGTCTATTTACATCTTTCATAAGCCTAACAATATACTAAGAGAACGGTTGGTCCTGTGAGGAAGAGCGCTCGACTGTCGACAGTGGTTCCGAGTTTGAACACCAGAAGGAACCAGGGAATTTTTTTTTCAGGTCTTAATGAAAGTTCCTTAGTTCACCAAGCTTTAAATAAGCACCTGACTTTTTTAGTTGAGGAAGTAAATAAGGCTGACCGTTATGCTGGCCAAACAATACCTAACTATGCCATAATTACATAAACAGATGTATTATACACTTGATCTGTCCCGATAAGCCCTTAGGTTAAATTAACTTTTTTTTTACATCCACATATCCGCTAAGAAAAAAGGATATTCATTAGAAGCAAATTTAGTAAAGAATCCATAATATTGAGTTAAATTACTTACTCATAACTTACTGTAACCATTTCAATAGATCTCATAGTTTGTTAGTCATCTCTATGTCAATGTAGTCATAATTTACTAGTAAACGGAAGTTCTTCATGCACACTAATTAAATGCACATATATGCATTATATACAGTGCAACACCTTCATATGTACATGAAAGAGACATCCTGACACCCAGACACAGTGATGGCGATTGTGATGTTATTGATGTGCTGAAAACAAACAAATTTAAGGAAATTTCATTGCTCGTGCCAGCACCTCGTATTTTTTCTGAGACATAAAGAATGGTACATACATTTGAGTTCAGGGTCTGTGAAAGTTGGCCTAGCATTTCATACATCGAGAATAAGTTCTACACTTTTTTGTCAAAGAAATGTGTCCAGTCCTGGGCCATTGAACTATTGGCTATGATGAGAATGAAAGAATGCGTAATATTCAGCAATAGCCCCTGCTTGATCCTTAAATGCGATTCTTTCTGGTTTTTTGTCATCAAAAAGTCATGTAAAACTAAAAGGGAAAATGTTGGTTTATTTTCAAAACAAAAACTTTTTTAGAATCAAGGTAGAGTGTAAAACAGTTTTTTAATAATCCTAAGGCAAAAAAAAACTTTTGGATTTTCCTTGTTCATTTGTCTTCCAGTTTTTCGTGCAGATTGAATGTCGACACCAATGCCATCTGCGAAACCTTTTGTAACTGTAAATATGTCCTTATACCTATCATCACATATCTGTCGATCAACAGCCAATGTAGTCAACAATTCGTTAATGTATGTTCTACTGCCAGTAAATCTAAATGCACTGACTGCAATTTTTGGGTCACAGCTTCTAGCTTTGATGAATATTTTTGTATAATAACTAAACAAACAACAAATGTACCCCAAACCTAACCTTTTTACAGCACAAAGTAACTAATGTGCAACTTTCTTGCTTTTTTTCCAGATTGTTCTAAATATTTAAGTTGTTTAACAATTTCTGTCACATTTTTCAGAAAAAAATTGTTAAGATTTTATATTTATGTGTCCATCTAGTTTCACATAGCAAAAAACATTTGGAATTAGTTTTCTTTGCTTATTACTTTCTTGGGAAAACACTATAATTGACTTAATTGTTCCTATTGTGTTTGGTACAGCATTCACATTATTTAAATCGTTCACGACAATATTTGGTTTATGTGAACTGCAATATACAAATGCTGCATTTGGGTTTTTTTTGTTCAAATTTTTTGCTTGGACTCCTTCTTTACCTGGCATTGTAGAACATCCATCTTATCCTTGACCAACACGATTTATCATATCTAATCCAAATTCTAATGAATTTGTAATGATGGTGTTCTTTGACAAATCTAACACCAAATGACATCTGCTCAATGCCTGAAATGTATGTGTGTCTCGTCGACAAGTATAGAAAATTCAATTGAATTATTTGCTTCACGAACAATGTCTTCACACAAGAGGGACCCAAAAGTTTCGATCTTGGTTTTTTTTGTGTAGTTGCCGAAATGTACTTAGCACTGCAAGGTCCAATGGACAAATGATTAACAAGAACTTCATCTCCAAGATTCAACACGAAACTCTAACAGGTCATAAAAATTACCAGAATGTAATTCTTTTCCACGATGTGCCAAATCATGCATGCCACAAAATAGAATTGTAGAAATGATGGGACCCAGTTTGATGCAGTTTTCTTGAATTTGTCTTCTATATGATGAGTTCAACTGCTCATCTATAGAAACTGCTTTGGCTCCCAATAATGCAGCAAAATAGCTTGCATCCTTAATAAGAGCCTTTGTGCCAAGTGCTTTGCATGTGGCTACGTGCATCTTCGTTGAAATCTTTAAATTGTGTGCATGGTTTGATGACAAATGAACCCTGAACTCCTGGAATTACTTTTTGCGGAAACAGCACACACTATTTGCAACCAGTACCATTTAACATTTGCGAGTATATAACACACGGTGAATAGTCTGATAAACAAGTACAAATCCTCTTTTTTCACCACTGTCAGCTTCAAAAATCATACTTTTTATCAGGGGTCCAACAAACACCGATCAGCTCTATTTTAACTCATTTGAAAGGTCGTATGTCAAGTAATACCTTCCAATATCAATTTTAGGAAGTGAAGAAGTGACAGCGACAATCAAATTAGAAAAAAGTTGCTTCAGTTGTGTCTGGCTATTGAACGCGTACTGTTTTTTTCAATGCTTATGATAATTCAGATGCTGCAGACGCCCTAAAATCATCTAACAACGGCTTTTCGTAATCCCGCGATTGCTCTACATTGCGTTTTATTGAGCCTGTAAAAATAATTTTTGATATTCATCTTTTTATATTAAATTTAGTGTTTAATGTTTGAATTAATTTAGGATAAATTAAAAAAAATCATTAGTGCCAGACGATTGTAAACTAACAAGAGTTGCCAGATAACAAAAAACCTGAATGCCAAAAACATTTTTGAAAGTCAAATCAAGCTACAGAAGGCCAAATGAAAAAAAATAAAGTCCGAACATACCTGTGCTTGTTGTCAAAATGTTTGAATTTTCAAATACATCTAAGTCAATATAAATAGTTAATGTTATACTTGACTTGGATTTAATTGAGAAATAAACCTGTACGGCATTGTCAGTTAAATAAAAAAACGTGTTTTATGCCTCCCCCTTGAAAAATTCCCAGCGACGCCCATGACAGTATGACAGAGAATGGATAAAAAAAAAACTCATCTTTTATTTTCGTTACTTGGCTAAATGAAGATGATTCCATAACCTCTTTTATATTTATCATAAAACTTTGGCCTTGAATAATGGCTTATAGTGTTGAACTAATTATTATACTGGCCTTCATAGTTAGCATCATTATGTCCAATTTCATTAATGTTGTAATTAGAACTAAATTCAATTGACTTAGAAAAATGAGTGCCTATGGATATTTCCGAATATTATACGGCTGGGAATTACGTCCTTTTCGAATATTTCGGGAATTTCTTAACAGAGATGGCGAATCGGTTTTAGGCAGATTTTTATCTATTTCTTACTAGTGGGTATGGCGCCAGGTATCGTTTACAACAAATAACTTCATTGAAAGGATCTCTACATGTAAGTCTTACAAATAGCAGTTGTAATTAGTGAAATATTGTCTTGGTACAACACGCCGCTGTATTGAATGTAACACTAGATGTAAATTTAACAGAGAGCAGTTGCAATGAGTGAAAACGTATGTTTCTATAACACGTCTTTATATTGAACGTACCACTACATGTAAGTCATACAGACAGCAGTTGTAATTAGTTACACATTTTGTTTGCTACTAAAACATAGGCCCTTTCCTTTTTGCACGTAATCAATACATACAAACCAGTGACGGCCTTATGTAGATTATCTGGGGGAAGGGCCCGTCCCCTCAATAATAGAATTATTTGTTACCAATTTTAGCTAAAATTTAATCAATGTAAAAAAGTATAGTTTAATAAATAAAGTGAGAGTTCTATATATTTCTGTTGAATGTTATTTTGTAAACACTAAATAATTTTCTAATATAAAAATGTATGAAAATAGTCTAGCGACACCGAGTTACAAACAATGATGTCGGGCGTTAGTCATCTATAAGTGTTCATTTCACAAACCAAATAATTTCTCTGTGATCAATTGAGAAACACTACTGAAAAAAATATGTTAAGCAAATAGTTTTAGTTTCAGTCTAACGGCTAGAATTAATAGAAGGATACAGACGAAATTCAACATGCTCATTTTTTTAAGGTAACTTGTTTAGCGTTGTGGCTTGGTACATGGACCACTTGGTCCAGTATCTTATACTTATAGATACCCGATAATGTCACTGGTCATAGATCCCGGGAATGTCACTGGTGAGAAATCCCGGGAATGGCACTGGTGAGAAATCCCGGGAATGGCACTGGTGAGAAATCCCGGGGAATGGCTTTGGTGAGGTATCTCGGGAATGGCACTGGTGAGAAATCTCGGGGAATGGCTTTGGTGAGGTATCCCGGGAATGGCACTGGTGAGAGATCTAGAGAATGGCAACGGTGAGAAATATCAGCAATGGCACTGGTGTGATATTGTCATTTATTTTTATTCGTTCATAAACACACTCCATCCATCTTTCTCTTGGTCTGATGTTAATAAACACACTCCATCCATCTTTCTCTTGACTGATGTTCATAAACACACTCCATCCATCTTTCTCTTGGTCTGATGTTCATAAACACACTCCATCCATCTTTCTCTTGGTCTGATGTTCATAAACACACTCCATCCATCTTTCTCTTGGTCTGATGTTCATAAACACACTCCATCCATCTATCTTGGTCTGATGCTTGGACCAAATTTAAGATAGACGCAATTTGTATTTAAGCCGTCAAAGTCTCCTTGTCTCAGTGAACTAGATTAGGCTCGTGGAAAAACCCTATGCTACTTGTACTAAATGACAGCTAGGTAGTGATGTTCAATTGCTGTACTGGTACTAAATGAGAGCTAGGTAGTGATGTTCAAATGCTGTACTGGTACTAAATGAGAGCTGGGTAGTGAGACGTGCTCTAAACCTTCAATATAGATTTACATTGATAAATACTATGTGTGAAAACAGAAACAAATGAAAACACTAAGCAGCAATAGATTCAAAGTCCCAATTAAAATGTTTTGAGTTCCTTTCTGACATCAACAAATCTAACACTATTTATTGCTGTTTGTAATATCTCAACACTTTCAGTTACTATGACATCTGTATTAAAAAAAGTTTTAAAAACTAAAACTATAAAAATGACATCTCAATAATAAACAATAATGTTTGAACAAGTTGACATTACTTAGAATTTAAACATCGACCTTACTTTACTGACAAAAGTTTAAAATAAAGAAAAAAGTTTCGGATAAAAAATGGTAATAAATAAATTGTCATGATAACCAGTTTGTCTCACCAGAATATAGATAATCAGTTTGTCTTACCAGTCTATAGATAATCAGTTTGTCTCACCAGTATTTAGATAATCAGTTTGTATCACCAGTCTATAGATAATCAGTTTGTATCACCAGTCTATAGATAATCAGTTTGTATCACCAGTCTATAGATAATCAGTTTATCTCACTAGTCTATAGATAATCAGTTTGTCTCACCAGTCTATAGATAATTAGTTTATCTCACTAGTCTATAGATAATCAGTTATTCTCACCAGTTCATAGATAATTATTTTGTGTAGTTTTCGGAATTCCCAAAGATTTAAAAATGGAAAGTACCCCACTATTTATAGAACAATGGAAATGACTCTAAACATGTAGTTTGCAGTGTGGAAAGTTTCCTCTTTGTCTTTTGCAATTCATATCAATCCGAAAAAAAGAAAAGATAAAATTTATGTATCTAAAAACTGAAAGTAAGTTTTAAATAAATAACTCATATATTTTTTTGTGGCACTAATAATATTGTAACAACAAATTTTTTTATTTGTATACAGTTTTTAGCTCCAAGTTTTTATAATAGTTATCTGTAATTCAGTCTGTTTGATCATCATTATTTCAAATCTGAAAAGAAAACTTTAAATGTAATTGAATAGCATTTTGCATTTTATTATTTTTTACTATAATATGAAATATGTGATAGTTAAAGATAATTAAAGTAAACTTAAGATAAATGTATACATTTGAGAAAATACTGGTATAAATATCACACATCTATTTTTAATTAAAAATATCGGTATTATACAGCCAGCAATTTTATTCTTAAATGATATTATTAAATTTGAGGCCGCTAATTTTTGTTATGTTTTTGTTTGTTTGTTTTTCATATCAAAACAACTCAGTGTCGAGACTGAACACACATTATTTTTTTTTTTTTTGCAATTAAAATCTATAGTCATTAGATAAAGGTTTAAAAAAGCAAAAAAGTATTAAAAAGAACCAATTATTTTTACAATTTTGTGTCCGTGCGGTCTATATATTTGCTTCTAAAAGACGATGATTTGATGACTTTTTACTGACTAATCACCAACTCTTTTTAAAGAATACAACACACTGCTTACTAACGACGAAGAAGAAAAACACAAGGCTGTACCAACACAAATCACCAAAGAATCTACTGTTGAGGCCTTAATGTCAGAATGACAATAACATTGATTGATAATGCATGCTTTTGTGACTTTAATTTGAGTTGGTAATATTTTCAAGTTTTTTGATGGAACAGCACAATTTGACCTTTTAATTGTGACAAATGCCAATATGTGGGACGGATGGCCGAGTGTTGTAGATACTCGACTGTCGACCTGAGAGTCCTGGGTTCGATCCTCGGTGAGGCCCATGGAATTTTTCCAGGTGAAATTTGCTGCAAAGTCGTCATACAAGTCCACCCAGCTTTAAATGGGTACCTGACTTTAAGTTGGGGGAGTAAAGGCGGCTGGGCGTTGGGCTAACCACACAATCCCTTCATATGCCGAGGTTATAGAAACAGATGGATTCTACACTTCATCTGCCCCGATGGCTCGTTAGGGCTAAGAAGGGAACTTTACTTTACTTGACTTTATATGTTTGAGCTTAGTGGTTAATTTGCAAACTGTTGATATTAAAAAGCTATTGCCTGTTGCAATTTTGAAACTTTCAACATATGTGTATTGCTTCATTTTGCTCGAATTTCGTAAAATTTTGATATTATATTGCTCTTGTAGTAAGAATTTAAAGCTACAACTTTACCAATACATTATTATTAACAGATGCAAAACCTTGGGAGGGTTGTCTTGCTCTATAGCACACATTTCATTTTTTGCCATGTCTCAACGAACCACCCTATATTTATTTACCTATGCAACGTGTAGCTCTCGAAAAATTATCCTGTCTTGTGGATGAGTAAGAGACTGAATACTTTTGGTGCACAACCCTGCGTTTTCCCTTTTGGTTTGTAGATTTACAAACATTAAGTATTTTAAAGTAATGAGAAATATTGTTTTAATAAGGAATTTATAGATTCTTGATAATTTCATTTTTAATTGAAATTTCATCAAAACCCATTGGAAATGCGTTCGAAACCCACCAGTGGGTGAGAATCCTTCCTTTGAGGACCACTGGTATATTATTTAATTTAATCAGTATGTCATAATTGTATCTTACAAATGAAACTCTTAAATCAACATTTAATGATAAACCGTTTATTACTAAATGTTGTTCTGTAAACAAGTCTACATTTATCACTTTTAAACTTTTTTTTTATTAGTTAATGTGTTGAAACTTATTTTTCAAATTTGATAAGCTTACAGTTGTGAAAGTAAAATAGAATAATGCAAGAATTCTTTAAAGTATGAAACATTGATTTTGAAAAGCTTGTATAATTATAATCATTAAAGCACTTGCGAGAAAGTAACAATATTTTATATTATTAATTCATGAATGTATAAATCCTTCACTATGGCTTAAATAAAAAGAATCTTTTAAATTAAACGTGTAAATTTAATTAACATGACTTTAGCAGAAAGTGAGCCATAATAACAAATAATAATTCAGTAAATATTTAGAATTTTCAAAGAATTTCTAATGTTGGTATTTTTTTTTTACTTTAATTATACTATCAAGTTTAAAAGACAAAAACTTTTAGCTTAATAAAGTTTATTGTATAAACATCTCGGGGATAAAAAAAAAAAACTCATTTGTATACATTCTTTTATGGCAATTTCGCTATTAGATGACTTCTGCGTGAATGTACACATTCAAATATTTAATTTAACTTTTTTTTGAGATCAATGTATTAAGTTAACTAGCTTTAGTTGAAATATTTTCAGTTGTAAACTATAATATTATTTATACGAATTATTGAATTTTTTTTTTATTCAGACTTAAATTGTATTGCAGCTGAGGTACACAGTCAATTGGTGGACAGTGAAACTAACACAATGGGAAACAAACTTTATGGTAAAATAAAACATAATTTATTAATATTGTTTACATTGTGGTAATATAACAGACATAATGTGTGGATTTTAATATCTTAATGTTTAGCATGTTAAAATATTTTCTACTTTACAATTCTAAATTGATTTGTTTGTTCCAGGTAATCATGAAACGCAGGTGTCAGAACGTGGAGAAGCTGATCTATACAAACATTACAATAACTGTACAAAGAATCCAGGTCATACACAGTTTATACCTGTTGATACATTTAGCTTAAACCATCTTCCGGAAGGTCATCGTGACATGGAATCGTATAAACTGATCAAAGTTTTAGCTGACCTGACAGTCAGAATTGGTGTTAAAATGACCAGTCCAGACAGACCTGAGTTTTGGCCAGACACAAAAGTTTCATATCCATTTTACAACATGAGAGACAAAACAAACTTGAGAACAGGAAGTGGGATGGTGAGTAGAGTGGAGAAGTTTACAGATGGATATAAACAATATAGACGCAAACATAGCAAGGACTACAGGACATGTTGGTGTAAGAAATGTCAAAATGTATACACAGCCAGCCACGTGTGGTGGGAGTTTGACGTATACACAGCCACACATGTTGTGTTTGATGACAATGAGGCCAGCCACACGTCCTTGAGATTGTTTTATGATAGAGAAGACAGTCCAGTGGTCAGGGTTGATGAGGTCAGTGTTGGTTATGCAAACATTGACAGAGACTTGTGTATGTTGAAATGTGTGACATGTGACAAAAATCTGGGAGATAAACTGACCATGTTGAGGGGACATTATGTTGATGTCTGGAGGAAAGTCAGGGGTAAATACAGTAAATCTCGAGATGAGGACAAGGTGAACTTCATAGTGTCACATCCTCATGGATGTAGTAAACAGGTCAGTGTTGGTCACTGGGTGGACAAATATGAGTTGGGTCGTGATTTAAATAAAATTACCTACACAACATGTACATGTCCAGGTAGTAGTGGAGCGATGGTTCATTGTGTTGGGTATAAAGGTGGTGATGGTGATCGTGTGTGGGTGTATCAACTTGTCCACAGTGGAAGTTTTAATTCTAAACTTAACTACAGCGGTGCTGGTTATGTCTGGTAAATTGTTTTTAAACAAACAATATGGCGGTGTTGTATTTTATTTGTATGTCATTCTATTATACTATAGCATCAACATAAACATTTGTTGTTTGTTTATTATTGTCGTCAATAGTGTGTTACTAAAAAGTGATATTTCAATAGTTTAGATCAAGGATGGGGTGTCGGAAAAATATTTATACTAATATATAATATAAAATATTTACCGACACCAATGACTGTGTCGGCATTCCATCGAATGGGGGCGGGGGGAGGCAAAGGGAGATTAACTGCCCATTTATTTTCCCTGTATATGTATCATACTATATATAAAGATGCACGTCTAATTTTATATTTATACTTTTTCGCTATCGCTATTTATTGAAAATTTAATGTATACTTTTAATTAATAATGTATACTTTTTCTAATTAAATATATTGCGCTTTATTGAAGTACTAGTAGAACAGGCCCGGTACCCGGACCGGCTATTTGGCACGCAGTTGGAGTTGAAAATGGTGATGCGCTCACAACACCATATCATTGACTAATTTTAATTCATTCATAATATTTTAAAGGACTCTTTCTCAATAGTTCTTTTTTTTAATAATGTATCAATTCTCTTTCACTTAGCCCCACACCCATCCTTTCCTCCATCCCTCCCCCGCCCGCCAACCCCCTTCCACTCAAGACATGCCCGAATCGCAGTGGGTCTCAATGTACAAAATTACAAAAAGGGGCATTTAGTATAACTGCATGTTCACCCTGTTAACAATACCACGTGACACTTCTCCATACTTCTCCCCCCTTCCCAGTTAAACACTCCTTTCCCAACCCTACACCCCCATTCCAGCAGTTCTTTTTTTTTATAATTTTATAATTTATCACGTTTAACATGACGTATTTAAAAAAAGAGAGACGTGTGGTTAAAAAATTAGCGTTGTTGCAACTCGAATCGTCTGCTTGACCCCCCCCCCTTTCTGCAACCATTTGGTTTATTCCCACCCCTATCCCAACCAACTCGGTAATATATATTTGAGCGCGTTAACAATCAGTCTATGTACAAAAAATAGCTTTTTATATAATTCATCCCAAAGAAAATAATCCTCATTATGTGTACAGAAGCTTAACAAAAACAACCCCCGACTATTAAAACATGATTTGCGCACACTACTCCATGTCATTTAAAAATCTTAATTTATTAATAAGAAATCCTTGTTGTGTTAAAAATCTTCAGCATTTCATTTTTTTTCAAGAAAGAGTCATTTGATGAACAAAATGCGCACCAAACATACTCTCATTTAACATACATTGTCTCTTTTCAGTTGCTATAATTTTGGAGTTCCCCAGATTATTTTTATAGAGACGGTCGATGACGCGCGCTTTTTTTTTAACTCCGGAAAGGTGTGACGTAGAACTCAGACATTTTTTTTTAGCGACGTAAGCTTTCAACTCGTGCGGTGCCGTGTATTTGTAACGTGCAGACATGTAGCTTTTATTGCCATGAACATACTTTACACCGCACGGTGTGTAGGTCTGTCGGTCGAACCACCGTCTATGTTAGCCGATTATGTATATAGATGTTTGTTTAATATGCATTTACTTTTGTTACTTATTTATTATAAAATCAATAAATACTTATAATCAAAAGAGAAAAAAAACATGTTTCACTAATCATTTAATGAATGCAGGATGAAAAATAAAAAAGAAAATATACACATATTTGGGCAGGGTCAGCATTAAAACATATTGGGCGTGCATGCGAAACTTATTTATCACCAAGCATATCCCCTTTTTTATTGCGAGAATTTTAAAATAATTTTGCTGGCTAATTCTAAGCCTATAGCGTGAAGTGTTTTAAGTTGTAGTTTAAATTGACTGAATATATTTACTTCAATCATTTGACTTTTGAATGCTACTAAAGTAAAACTGATATAGTTTCGCGATTGATCATATTTTTTTTCAGTACCCAACTGGTACTATTTCCTTCTTTCAATCAGTTGTTTACAACGTAAAAAAAAATATTGACAGTATACCAACATCCTACAGTGTATAATCAAACCGACTGGTACTATTCGTGCACATATTATGCAACTATAAAGTTTAATACAAGTTTCAGTTACCGGTACATTTGCAGCGTTTTCATATCTTTCATATTCATTATCTGGAAATTGCCGTCCTAAAGTATAACCAAATTGGCCGGCTGCCTAGGCGCGCACTTAGACAGTGGTCCCATACCCCCGGACCGGTACCGGTACCATGGATCAAAATGGCACTTGGCCGCCCAATAAAGATTAAATTATTTTCTTTTTATTTATTGTTGTGTATTTCCCTCAGGATAGTGTGACGCCTAACCCTCTCGGGCAGCAGTGAAATTATCAAACGTCGACCGGTCCGCGGCGAGAAAAATGTTGTGCACTAACACACACACACACACACACACACACACGAACGCACGCACGCACGCACGCACGCACGCACGCACACTCGCACGCACGCACGCACGCACACTCGCACGCACGCACGCACGCACGCACGCACACACACACACACACCACTTCTATGGTACCGGTAGCTTTTATTTTGTTTGAGTAAGATAAACATTGCCTGTGTATCGTACTATGCTGCTTTTTAAAAGCACATTGTCGGCATTTTTATTTTCCGACCCCACCATGAATATACCTAATTTTATAGATGAATGTAAAAGTTAAATAAAATTTAAATAAAATGCCCGAACTGTGTAGTTAAATGTGTTTATTTTAATAATTATGCACAGGGCACCGAGCTAGACGGGTTACTGAAATAGTAATCTTGAAAACAATGTCCAGCTTCTAAATCAGTTATGGGCAATCTACGTCCCGTTTAAACGTTTTGATTTGACACACAGTGCACTTCCCTTTCATTCATTTACATTGATAATATTTACATTTATGTTAGCTCGCATAAAGTATTTTAAGCACTCCACTGATCTACTCTTGGTCCGGCCATTCAATAAATTTTAAGAACCTATTGTGTCCATCCGGTAGTCATACATTTGCATCTGTAATCTATGATTTTGCAGCATGTCCATTATTAGTTGTACATGTAACATTGAAAGGTCAGAAAAACACTAGATACGGACATCAAGAGTAGCTGCAGTGAATACGTTGAAGTAACAAAAGTGTATGGTCTAATTCTAGATATGCCACAGTATGCGGGATGTTATTTTTATAGTTAATCTGAAGCAGCCAATTCGCTACTTTTAATAATTGTTCCTTTATGTGTAGGCTTATGCTCAAATATTGGACAAGATTATTACCCACGATTGCCTAAGTCGGCAAGTCACTGTAAAGTACAGACACATCCAACAACACTAGAGCAATGATGCTTGGAAGTTTATAAGTGGCCATTCAGAGAATGCAGAATGTTGAAATAAAATCACGGCAAGGGCGACAGACAATGTCAAAAGATGGTTGTTCCAGTCCTATTTTTATAGAAGAGAGAAACGTATGTAGACACTACATACTTAACAGTTAATAGAGTAAGGAATCGGCATTTTACACCGGAGTTAAACCTGAAATATGTAGTGAAAATGTGATGTGATAGGTTGCACACTTTTCAGAACGGTGGGGGAGGGGGAGGTGCTTTTATGTAGTGCCGTTGTAACGTAGATTGGGAATGTTTCAGTCGGGCTGAGAGAAATTAAGCTTTGAAGAGTGTTAGAAGTGAGTTAACTTTGATTGTAGGAACATTTAAAACAGGTCATTCGTTGAGGTTCTAAAAGACTTGAATAGGTTTGTGTGTAATCTTTCTCCAACATGGATATTGATAGAGCGATGCAAACTAAACATTTTTTATGATATAGAATGAACGAGTGAATAACAGAGTGAACATAGCCAGTAGCCTTCCTATCTGCTTTCAATCACATTTCTGTTAATTTTGACGAGTCGTTGTACCGTAGAGAATCTCGCTTAGGAAAATAATACCTTTGTTGATAAACAGATTTACAAAGTATTTATTTAAAAAGAAAAGAAAAACTTGATTAAAGATTGTCTGAAAACTATCGGACGTTGTTCTGGATTTTTTAATTAAAGTTCTAGTATTTTTTCTCTCAAGTTTTAGCGCCAACACCCAACTGAACAAAAAACAAATTCGGAAATTTGTCCTCCCTATAACGGCGGGTCGTAAAGATTGCCTCTCTATAAAATCGGCCGTAATGAATACCTCCCTATAACGGCGGGTCGTAAAGATTGCCTCTCCATAACAGCGGGTTGTAATGGTTACCTCCCTTTAACAGCGGGTCGTAATGTTTTTACCTCCCTTTAACAGCGGGTCGTAATGTTTTTACCTCCCTATAACGGCGGATCGTAAAGGTTGCATTGCCATGCAGGCGATTCATGCGGGTCGACCTCAATTAGTCTCTATATGTAGCATCTAAAAGATTTCATATCGTCCTTGCATTCTTTTCTTCCGCACCCGGGGCCCCCTATGACCTGAAAATGCTTTTGACTAACATGAAACTCTGTTGCTATTGATCGCATTGGACAAGTTTTGTATGCAATGTTGCGAGATGTATATCTTTACTCAAAGCTTATTTGCCAGGAATATTTCCCTATTGCAGGGACTTAACACACTAAGAATGGATGATTGATTTTTTTACCACAAATGGGACATGTTTTGCATTTCCCTCCTTTAGTCGTCAACATGGTCGAGACTGAAATGGCTCTGAAATCATCACGGAGGGTACTGGAAAGGCGTTTTTGGAACATCCTTACATATAAACGCAATTGTGGGTTAAAGTAAATAACTGACAATAAATAACAAACAAAACAAATAGTAACATCAATATTGATATCAATCAACTGTATTTGTAATTGTCAATCTCTGAAAGTTTATCTGTATTGACACTAATTTGTTAATGATTTAACAATATGGAATATGTATTCAGCCTAATCAGATCTAGTTAGTGCGTGTGTGTGTATGTGTGTGTGTATGTGTGTGTATATGTGTGTGTGTGTATATGTGTGTAAGTGTGTGTATGTGTGTGCGTGTATGTGTGTGTATGATAGTGAAAACCTGCCAAAATGAAATGTCCGTATATGTGTGTGTGTGAGTATGTGTATGTGTGTGGGTGTGTGTGTGAGTGAAGTCCCAGTATTATGACATGAAATCTCTTGGATCCTATATTTTTTCCACATCAGGCTCAATAAAATATAACATCAAGTCTTCTTTGATAAACAAAGCAATGAACAAATGAAACCAATAAGCTTTTTAAATGACCCATGGCAGTCAAAGTAAATAAACCGATAGAATACAGTAAAAACTATTGTCTTTGTAATGATTATTTTAACGGAATAAACACGGCTAGCAATTGTTCAGTTGTTATTAGCATAAATATTAAACACAAATCATATTGACCCCAAAGTTCAAGAAATATAAATACAAGTTTAATCATTTGAAGAATAAAAATATTGTTTTTCACACAAATAAACTTCTTAGAGTACCGGAATTATCACTTATCCATAACATACTCAACAAGTTCTACAATATTTAGCGTTATAATATATTGAAAAGTTCCCGTCTCTATAACTGCAATTAGAAATAAATTAAATGGTTGCTAGATTTTTTTGCATTGAGGACAACAACATAAAGTAAGTTTTGGCTGATACCAAAAAAAAAAGAAAGGGAATGGTCGCTCGTGCAGAAAAAGATTCCCAAAAGAACAGGCAATTTTAAATTGACAGAACTATTGAAATATCAGTCTCATCAGTCACCCAAGCAAAGTAATACTAACAATTAACTTAATCAATTAAAGCCAGTAGCTGAGGAACTACTGGCAGAAGAACAGGCAGGTTTCAGACCATGTAGAAACATAATGGAGCAGATCTTCAACTGTAACTTGCTCATAGATAAAAACATACAACACCAACGAGAACTTCATTCTAACTTCATAGACTTCAAGAAAGACTTTGATCGAGTATGTCATTAGTGAAGCGAAAATTCGGGCAAATATTTAGTCAGCGATGACGGCTATGGCTAAATTAAACAGAATCAATCAGCAAAAACATCAGCCTTCTAATAAAGCTCAGACTTTATAGTGCCCTAATAAGAACAATTGTCCAGTAAAGGTGTGAGACATGAACACTTCTAGCAGTCACGACCAGCAAGTTACAGGCATTTGAAATTTAGTGCAAAAGAAAAATCCTCCAAATCGTCTACCTAAAGCACAAGGCCAATAAGTATGTCCTCAGTCGAAGGCCTTCAGAAAACAATTACGGCAACAATCAAGCGCGTAAGACGGAATGGTTCAGTTATGTCTTGAGGCTTGATAGTCCCTTTTCCAAGGGACTGTAGAAGGAGACAGTCGCAGAAACCCTGCCAAATAATCATCAAAAAAAAGTAAATTTTAAAGACAATGTTCAAATTTACTCCCAATAAAATATTTAATGGTAAATACATAATATAAAAATACTTAACCCGTTTTACCTGATTTATTTAAACCAAATCATATAACATTAAAAGATAGCTTCTTTCACTAGTTTCATCTGCGGGGAAAGGGAGCAGTTATCTCTCTTTTTACAATGTCCATGTTTCGTTAGGATTTAAACAAAACAAATGAATACATTATACTTTATAATTCTCAAAATCATAAAAACGCGCTGACTTATTACTCACAGCCATCAAGGCCGTCATTTGCAAGAAAGGGGGGTAGGAAAAATGTGGATAATTAGAAAAAGTAACAAAGAAATATTTAGTTATACGTTATATATTAACTATTTATTACATATTTTATACTTTTTTAGTTGTAAAAGAATTAAACTTGTCTATTGTTTGCCGTAACTATGCTTGTCTATATAAGTCCAAAAATAGCACACTTAACTATTGCTCTCTCTTCCGTTATTTTAGAATACAATTAGCTTCTTTCGAATTATAAAAAAAAATCAACATCTAATTTTTTTATTAGATTTATAGATTTTTTAATGACTGAAATAAAGCGTGTGTGCCACATTCAGTCCACAACAACTATTTGTGCATTATAGAGATACTTCCTATAAACTGCACGCATGTTAACGATTCTCTGTTTTTTCCGATTGTCTGGTCTGCTGTCAATATAATTTTTATAAGTTGTAAGAACCAGTACCATTGAATAATGTAAATACGGAGTACTATATAGACAATACAATTTATGATACAATAGAATACTCTACAACAGACTTTCTATTATAGAGACGCATGAAATATTTATGACTTTGTAATTTTTGGGTTAAGACAGAGACAGCCTGGTCACAAACATTTAAAATACTCACAATTTTATACAAGACCTAGATAAGACAATTTAGTAACTTTAAATTATATTTAATTTAAGTGTAAGCCTATGCTGGGAAGATGGTGAAGATTATTGTCAATCATTAAGTCAGCAAATTTCTGTAAAGTACTGGCACATATATTAATATCACTACAGCTATGATACTTAGATGTTTGTATTGTGCCATTCTGATGTTGCAAAAGGCTGGAAATAAACCATAGCAAGGGTTACAGACAATGATAAAACAAGAGTGTTACAAACTTAATATTAGAGAAGAAAAAAAAATGTGCGATGGCACAATGTACATTAAAGTGAAAATGTGAGGAAACTCATCTTACCGACTAATCAAACATGAAATGTGTAGTTTAAAATGAAATATCTCGTTAAGGGTTTTACAATTTTCCAAACGATGGTTGGGAGGGGGCGCCTTAAATAAATCGCTCATGGAGCCTTAATGGCAAGCTACGCTTCTGTGGATTGTGTGGTGGCTGGATAAATGAGAACCGAATAGTCAATACTGTACAAATCTCATTGTATTCTGTTATATAATATTTGAGGTTTGGAGATGGTTTCCAGATTTCTGGAAAATCGATAAATTTAATGTAGCTGCCAAAGTCCTTTTTTTAATTACCTAATTACTTTTGGTGTCTTATTCATGATAAATTGACTGTTATACTTCTCTTAATAGGTTTTTTTTACCTCAAAGTCTCTCGTTCATTATATTAAATGTATCACAATTACTTCACCTAATGATTTTCAACATATCAGATATACCTACATTACATAAAGTTAACTTCAGTAGTTTTTATACATTTTTAACAGCTAGTAAATTATTTTTTTTAATCATTTCTTTATCAAAGTATTATAGAGAATTGTAACTTACTTCCATTTAACCAGTACAATCATATTGATTAATCGATAAATGACTAGACTACACGATTTAAAGTAACAGACACATTAATATAATGAGAGCTAACATTCCCTACTATACACGTCAGAATCTCAGATTTTTATTGACTTTTATTATATCTCAAGCCGTTAAAAATGCATTAAAATCATTACAATTATAAATATCCTTGAATTTCTCCAGAAGTTATTTATATCCTCTTCGTGAAAAGTAAAATTTACCCACATATTGGTTATGCTTCATTTAACATTTCGTCATCAACTAATTGTATAGCTGTAGTATATAGATAGGTTAATAGTTACGTACACAGTTGCTGAGATTCAGTCTGATTTTACAAGCCATAAAAGTCATTAAGTCAGTGATATGATCATTTCAGTGGAAGGAACAGACATAAAAAAACAAGAAAGGTAAATATTCTATATGCATGTATATACTTTATTTTATACACATTTTTATACTATTTAATTTATTGTTTTATTTATTTAATTATCTTTTTTTAAAAGATTTTCTGTTTTTATTATTTTAAATATTTTTGCCAAAACACTTTAAAGCTAGATACTGTTTTTAACTCCATGCTGCATTTTTCATTTTACTTTGTGTATTTACAAATATTTAATTTTGTAAAATAGAAATATAGTTGATATAAAAATATGACTGATTTTGATCATATAAGGATAAATTAAATTATGTCGGAAGTAGTCGGAACCTACTGAAAAATATTTTATATCCCACAAGTGTGTCTAAACATTGAATGTGAGAACCACTGGTTTATATTTAAACCATTGTGTTCAAATATCTATTATAATGAAGACTTTGTTTATCATTCACTTGTTTAAACTAAACTAGCGCACATTTATCACTTTTTGTATTCATTGAATAATAACCTGTTACTCTTTGTTTTCCGTTTAGATCTAGTCACATTTGTTACTGCATAACATAACTTGATAGATTTTTTTAATATCGCCTTATTTTTAAAGGCCGGAACATTCGTCTACGCCAAACCAAGCTCAGTCTGCATCTGTCAGACACAGATAGAGGCGCCTGGCGCCCAATGTATCAGGTACCTAGAGGCTTAAGCGGCATCGATACGGAGTAGGGTGGGGAATGAGTTTTTTTAAGGAGACACCCCCCACCCCCACCCCGATAAAAAAAAGATTTTGCTGGGCACTCACCCCTTGTGCCCTAAGTTAGACGTTGCAAAACTTCTTTAGGGAGAAACATTTTTACGAATATATTTAGATACCTATGTACCACAGCATATCACATTATAATAACATAGATTTATATACCTATGTACCACAACATATCACATTATATCAACATACATTGAGATACATATGTAATACAGGATATAACATTACACAACGATTTGAAAGAAAATGTAAATATATATATATATATATATATATATATATATATATATATATGTAAATTAGTATTTTTTTCTAAAAAGTGAGATACAGTGAATCTACAATAGTTAAACTACAAAGACTGAACATTGACTATGGCACATGAGTTTTAAATGCCACAATCTATATTGAGATGTTACGCTCTCTGTTTATTTTGCTTTGATTTTTTAAATTATTTTATGAGCAAAATAAGGATTAATTGTATGGACTATATAATGTAAATTGGATTGCATTGAGTATCTTTACGTAAATTGTACGAACTATCTGTATGTAAATTGTACGGACCATTTTTAAGAAATCGCTTAATATTTGGTGCACGGAGAATATAATGTTTACCAACTGTAACACTTCTATAACTTACTAATATTTCACCATTTATTGCAAGGTATGTTATTTAGATTAATGTAGCCCTACTGTTTAAACAGTCCCATGCTTTAGAGTATTTAACATTCTCTGTTTTCACAGTCATGCCCCATTATCTTATAAAATGTATTTAAAAAAAAAATTAAAAACACAGACTTATAATGAAAAATTACGAAGTGATTGATATGGCAAACTTCTTACTAAAAGTCATTATAAATATTATGCAAAGTTTGATAACTAAATATGACTAGAGTGCCAGGCAAGGAGCAGAAGTCTGAGTAGTACAGAGGGTCTCAAATTTTGAGCCAAAACAAAAATTTCAGGTATTAATTACTAGAAAATATATAGTCCTATTTAGACCTTTTACAGGTTAGAATAAAGACCAACGACGTAAAATACTCTTTACTTAGTTTACTTCCTTTTACTTTGCGGTAAAGTTCACCAACTAGCGCGTCCAGTCATCTTTAGATCTATAAATATACATTTTTTTCGTAGCCTATATATTAAATAAATTTTAGTCATAAATGATTATTTCAAATTAAAATAACGTTTCACTCTGTTGTGGCAAGTATATAAAATAATCACTAGAACTATTTCTTTTATTATTATTTCTTTTAATTCAAGACAAAGTTTAAAACTTGCAAATTGAAAATGATTTAAAAAATTACTTTTATTGTTGTTTTTTTTTTATTTGACATATATTGCTATTTTGTCATAAATTTTATTTTAGAATAAGCTAGTTTTGTCATATTAAAATATTACGATATTTTTTTAACCTAACAGCCTATACAAATACTTTGACTACTATTTTGGTTTTGCAATACACCGTAAAAGAAAATATTTTTTTCGTAACCCATTTGCGAGGAAAAAAAACAAAGATATAGAAATGAAATCATTAAATTTTTTATATATAAATATATACGTGAGTGTGTGTGTGTCTGTGTGTGTGTGTATGTATGCACAGGGTAAATCAAAAGAAGTAGCCTGTCTCCATTGTGAGTAAGTAGGAGACAGAATACTTTTTCGTGCTCAATCGAAAATTTTACCTTTTACTTAGTAGATCTACAAACATTAATTGTAGAACAAAATGTTAAAATATAATGTACACAATTTTTACATGTACAAAGCATTCATTTTGAAAAGCTTGTATATTCATTCAACTAGTAATGAGAAAAAAAAACCATTAATTTCTATTTTTTATTTTGAAAGTATAAATGCTTCACTATGACATAAAAAAGAACGTTGTAGATAAAAATTTAAATTTAAATTAACATGACCTGAGCAGAACATGCGTCATATTACTAATATTATTAGCAAACAAAAAATGAAATAAATATTTAGAATTTTAAAAGAATTTGTGATGTTTTTTTTTTACTTTATCTTTCAAGTTTAGAAGACAAAATCTTTTTACTTAAAGCAGTTTAGTTTCTATAACTCCAGGTGATCAAAACAACTACAATGTCGAAAGCTGGAAAAATTGAATTACTAAAAATAGAAGATTTTTTTTATGGTAGTTGTTTTTATTATATGAATTATGTGTTTATTTTAATCAAATGTTTCTTATTTATATATGTTACGCAACTCTAAATTGTGATCTCTTTTTTTACTAGCCTGAGTTCAGATATTTTCATTTGTAAACTTCAATATTATTTATATAAATTATTGATTTATTTATTTCAGACATAAGTCAATTGGTGGAAAGTGAAACTCACACAATGAACAATCAACTTTATGGTAAAATGAAACACAATTTATTAATATTGTTTACAAAGTGGTAACATAACAGACATATAATGTTGACTAAATATTTTTGATATTTTGTAATGTTAAAAATATTTTCTTATTTACAATTCTAAGTTGATTTGTCTTTGCCAGGTGATCATGAAACTCAGGTGTCAGAAGGTGGAGAAGCTGATCTACACAAACATCATATTGCCTGTCAGAAGAATCCAGGTCATACACAATTTATACCTGTTGATACATTCACCTTTAACTATTTACCAGCAGGTTATCGTGACAAGGATTTGTATGAACTGATCAAAGCTACAATTGATCTGACAGTCAGAGTTGATGCTATTAAAATGACCAGTCCACACAGACCAGAGTTTTGGCCAGACACAAAAGCTTCATATCCATTTTACAAAGAGAGAGACAAAACAAACTTAAGAACAGGAAGTGGGATGGGGAGTGTAGTGGACAGGTTTACAGATGGATGTAGAGGTCAATATGGAGGTAAACATTGGAAGAACTACACAACATGTTGGTGTAAAAGATGTAAACATTCAGACTCAGCCAGCCACGTGTGGTGGGAGTTTAATGTAGTCAAAGCCACACATGTTGTGTTTGATAACATTGAGGCCAGACACACATCATTGAGATTTTTTTATGATAGAGAAGACAGTCCAGTGGTCAGTGTCGATCAGGTCAGTACTATTTATGTAGACATTTAGAGAGATGTGTGTTGGTTGAAATGTGTGACATGTGACAAAAATCTGGCAGATAAACTGGACATGTTGTGGAGACATTATGTTGATGTCTGGGGGAAAGTTAGGAACATATACAGAGAATCTCGAGATGTGGACAAGTTGAACCTTATAGTGTCACATCCTCATGGATGTAGTAAACAGGTCAGCGTTGGTCACTGGGTGGACAAATACAAGGTGGGTGATAGATATAATAAATTTACCTACACAACAAGTACATGTCCAGGTAGTCGTGGAGCCAATATTCATTGTGTGGGGTATAATGGTGATGTTGGTGGGTGGTTCTATCAACTTGTCCACAGTGGAAGTTTAAATTCTAAACTTAATTACAGCGGGGCTAGTTATGTCTGGTGAGTTGTTTGTAAACAAACAATATGGCCGTGTTGGGTTTTATTTGTATCTCATTCTATTGTACTGTGATATAAACATCATCATTTGTTATTGTTTGTTTATTATTGTCAATATGTTTATTAATTCTAATGTTCAAACTTTCAATAGACCTATATTATTGTTTATTTCTGAATAAATGTGAATTTACATTTGTCAGTTCACTAATAATAACAATATTAAAATAATAAAAAAAAACATACGACATGAATTTAAATACTTTATGACGTCAAAACAAATGTTCAAAGAAAGGAAATTGAAAATCTAGGTGAAGCAGTCAGTTAAATATTAACTTGTCAGAGTCAAGTCTAGGTTACTTAGTATAACTTATATATTTATTTATTTTATTTGTATCTACTTATTTCAAAATATATCACACCATCCACCTATCCTCTAACCAATGACACCATTCAGATCCGAGGATTCCAAAAGACTTATGGTTGAGTGAGGTAAAGCGCATTACTGTCAACTTGATAGCCTCGGCGGTAGATTCTTGGTAAAATCCAAACGGAATTTTCCACGTCGTGGTAGAAATTCATTGAAAGTTTACGAAGTACCCGACTTAAGTTGGGACAGTAATAACAGCATAATCTATGCTAACTACACAATCACTTTATACGTCATGACTATAGAAACATTTCAATTATACACTTCATCTGACCCAATGGTCCTATATGTCATGACTATAGTAACATTTCAATTATACACTTCATCTGACCCAATGGTCCTATATGTCATGACTATAGAAACATTTCAATTATACACTTCATCTGACCCAATGGTCCTATATGTCATGACTATAGAAACATTTCAATTATACACTTCATCTGACCCAATGGTCCTATAGGTCATGACTATAGAAACATTTCAATTATACACTTCATCTGACCCAATGGTCCTATATGTCATGACTATAGAAACATTTCAATTATACACTTCATCTGACACAATGGTCCTATATGTCATGGCTATAGAAACATTTCAATTATACACTTCATCTGACCCAATGGTCCTATATGTCATGACTATAGAAACATTTCAATTATACACTTCATCTGACCCAATGGTCCTATATGTCATGACTATAGAAACATTTCAATTATACACTTTATCTGACCCAATGGTCCTATATGTCATGACTATAGAAACATTTCAATTATACACTTCATCTGACAAAATGGTCCTTTAGGTCATGACTATAGAAACATTTCAATTATACACTTCATCTGACCCAATGGTCCTATATGTCATGACTATAGTAACATTTCAATTATACACTTCATATGACCCAATGGTCCTATATGTCATGACTATAGAAACATTTCAATTATACACTTCATCTGACCCAATGGTCCTATATGTCATGACTATAGAAACATTTCAATTATACACTTCATCTGACCCAATGGTCCTATATGTCATGACTATAGAAACATTTCAATTATACACTTCATCTGACCCAATGGTCCTATATGTCATGACTATAGAAACATTTCAATTATACACTTCATCTGACAAAATGGTCCTTTAGGTCATGACTATAGAAACATTTCAATTATACACTTCATCTGACCCAATGGTCCTATATGTCATGACTATAGTAACATTTCAATTATACACTTCATATGACCCAATGGTCCTATATGTCATGACTATAGAAACATTTCAATTATACACTTCATCTGACCCAATGGTCCTATATGTCATGACTATAGAAACATTTCAATTATACACTTCATCTGACCCAATGGTCCTATATGTCATGACTATAGAAACATTTGAATTATACACTTCATCTGACCCAATGGTCCTATATGTCATGACTATAGAAACATTTCAATTATACACTTCATCTGACAAAATGGTCCTTTAGGTCATGACTATAGAAACATTTCAATTATACACTTCATCTGACCCAATGGTCCTATATGTCATGACTATAGAAACATTTCAATTATACACTTCATCTGACCCAATGGTCCTATATGTCATGACTATAGAAACATTTCAATTATACACTTCATCTGACCCAATGGTCCTATATGTCATGACTATAGAAACATTTCAATTATACACTTTATCTGACAAAATGGTCCTTTAGGTCATGACTATAGAAACATTTCAATTATACACTTCATCTGACAAAATGGTCCTTTAGGTCATGACTATAGAAACATTTCAATTATACACTTCATCTGACCCAATGGTCCTATATGTCATGGCTATAGAAACATTTCAATTATACACTTCATCTGACCCAATGGTCCTATATGTCATGACTATAGCAACATTTCAATTATACACTTCATCTGACCCAATGGTCCTATAGGTCATGACTATAGAAACATTTCAATTATACACTTCATCTGACCCAATGGTCCTATATGTCATGACTATAGAAACATTTCAATTATACACTTCATCTGACACAATGGTCCTATATGTCATGGCTATAGAAACATTTCAATTATACACTTCATCTGACCCAATGGTCCTATATGTCATGACTATAGAAACATTTCAATTATACACTTCATCTGACCCAATGGTCCTATATGTCATGGCTATAGAAACATTTCAATTATACACTTCATCTGACCCAATGGTCCTATATGTCATGGCTATAGAAACATTTCAATTATACACTTCATCTGACCCAATGGTCCTATAGGTCATAACTATAGAAACATTTCAATTATACACTTCATCTGACCCAATGGTCCTATAGATCATGACTTTAGAAACATTTCAATTATACACTTTATCTGACCCAATGGTCCTATAGGTCATGACTATAGAAACATTTCAATTATACACTTTATCTGACCCAATGGTTCTCTAGGTCATGACTATAGAAACATTTCAATTATACACTTCATCTGACCCAATGGTCCTATAGGTCATGACTATAGAAACATTTCAATTATACACTTCATCTGACCCAATGGTCCTATATGTCATGGCTATAGAAACATTTCAATTATACACTTCATCTGACCCAATGGTTCTATAGGTCATGACTATAGAAACATTTCAATTATACACTTCATCTGACCCAATGGTTCTATATGTCATGGCTATAGTAACATTTCAATTATACACTTCATCTGACACAATGGTTCTATAAATCAAATGGTTCCCCTTGATATGGTGTTCCCCTTGATATGGTGTTCATGTAGGTTCCCCCTTGATATGGTGTTCCCCTTGATACGGTGTTCGTAGGTTTCCCTACGACCTGTATATGTGACCAAAATACAGCATGAATTAATTATTTGATTTTAAATAGAGCATGATGGCTCTTGACACATTTACTTGACTTTATTTTTAATAGGATTAATGAAACTTTTTTGTAACGGAACTGCCTTGATGATCACGCCCCTAATTGCGCCAGTCACGAGATTATTTATAAATGGTCACCTACAAAAGGCCGCCATTCAACACCTTTCCACTCAAGAGTGGAAGGTCAGTCAACTGGACACGGGATGAAAAGAGTGACTGGAACTAGGGACAAATTGAAAGGTGGTGGATGAAAGACTACGTTTGAGCATATTGAGTGATCATATAAAGCAATGTGACTATCATCTTATCCCATAAGTAAAGTGTTATTATAATTTTGTTACTCTGGGCAGCTTTACTTCCACTATCAACATCGATAATGGTTACTAATTTGATATGACTAGAATAATACTTGAATATACTTCCTAGATATGAATATATTATTAATGTTTAATCACACTATTTATAATGACAACGACATTGCTGGAATATGAGTTAGATATTACAAAAGAGTTATAAAATGGACTACAAAATTTAGATGAAAAGTCACATTTAAAAAATGAAAAAATTGAAAACATATTCGTGTATATGCACTATTCTAAGGTCCTACACTATACACATACATATTATTTCTTGTATACATTATGTCAATCTGCATCCGTCTGTATATATATATTAAATAAGTAAAAAGTTAGTGATAATAAGTGAATAATTTAAAATATTTGACCAGCAAGTGTAAAACAAATGTTAAAAAAAAAATATTTTCTAAATGCAAAAAGACATGAAAGACAAAAAAATCTAAACATTTGAGATTTTTAAAGATGATGTTGAGAAAAAAAATCAGTAAAAGTAAAAATTGATAAAATGTATTTATCTTAAGCTGGGAACAATTAAAGGGTTTTGACATATGTTGTGAGTAAAAATAGTAAAGTTCCCTTAGCCCTATTGGCCATCGGGGCAGATGAAGTGTATAATTCTTCTGTTTCTATAACCTCGACATATGAAGGGATTGTGTGGTTAGCACAACGCCCAGCCGCCTTTACTTCCCCAACTTGTGGGACGACTTTGCATCATATTCACCTGTAAAAATTCTATGGAACTCACTGAGGATCAAACCGATGTATCTAGACCACTCGGTCATCCGTCCCACTATATGTTGTATGTATTAAGCAGATAATATTTCCGACTTACCAGTTGCAATGTTCAGATTGGTATCCATTGGTCAAATTCTGCTAGATACGTTAGGATATCAAAAGCTGAAAACGGTAGTTTGAATCATTTTATACAGTCGCGAGCTGTGTTAACTAAATGAGTCACATGGGGTAGGAGGCTGAGTAAGGCCTGAAGTCTAATAGATACACTGAGATTATAATGTTGGTTTTGTTTGTAAAGAGTTTGTAATTTTAACGATACATGCCAGCGATATCTAGGCTATAAATAAATGTCAATGATAAGTGCCATTGTATTTTCAATAGACAAATTCTTGTGATAAGCTATTAATCCAATGTATGGTATCGTATACATGGCGCTTAAAACATTCTCACTAAAGAAAGTGAAACACCGAATTTAGTGTCTACTAGTTTCTAAATCGAGGAATGAATTTTTAACAAACACGCATATATATATATATATATATATATATATATATATATATATATATATGTTATATGACACTCCATTCCACATCTCCAACATTCCCCTCTCACCAGTACGAGAGCTGAATCAGACCACAGTTGTAGGCGTAGTAGTTATTTATCTATTATTCATTCAAATGGACCTGGTTATCATGTAATATTACTTTCCATGGTCAATGTAGAGTGAGAAATGTTTCAGTCGGCCGGGGGGGGGGGAGAAATGTGTGTTTTAGTGTGTGTGGAGGGAGGGGGAATAACTGTGATTGTAAGAACATTTGGAACGTTTTTCGTTGAGGTTCAAAAAGACATGAATAGATTTCGTCTGTACCATCTTCGACATAAATATAAATAGAGATATGAAAGATGCAAACTCAACATTTGTAATAATATACAAGGATTGAGTGAATGACAGTGAACGATGTCGGGATCTTTCCCTTTTTGCATTCACACTTCTGTTAATTGTAACTAGTCGTTGTACCGTAGAAAATTTCGCTTTTAAAATAATATATCCATCAATATACTGATTTACAAATTTAAATAGAAAATAATTCACTCGATACAGATATTCCACAACAAACTGGCTAAAAACTTTTGACGATGTTCTGAATTATATAATTATATGTGTAGATTTTTTTTACCCCTTAAACTATTGTCTCAGTGTTGGTAGCTTTTCGCGCCGACATTGACTCCGGCTAAAGTATTGACGTTAACACTGATTCTGGACAAAGACCTGATGACTTTTCCCACATCGTCACCGGACTGAGTACTAAAGCCGTCACCGACACCGGACAAACAAACCGACACCGGCTCCGACTACCCATACCTGTTCTAAACAATTCATCACCTGGTCTAGTGAAATGTTCTGATTAAATGAAAATGATATTATTCCAGAACTTCCTGTTAGATATGAAATCTCCTGCAAGTTTCTTGTGACAATGTTCTGAAGTGATTTGAAACTGGCATCTCTTGTAGCTGATATGTCCACACAGTAACAGAGACCTATCTCCCCCACATAGAACTGAGCGAATGTGATAAAGTCCGAACTTGAAATCTCGTCCAAACTGTCTTATAAGTGTTTTGACTGGGCTGGTGTTGAAGCAAAAACACGGTGGTAAGTGCCGGTAATCTCTATACTTATAAGACGCATTTGTTGTCTGTCTGTCTGTCTGTCTATCTGTCTGTTCCCTTATAACTCAAGATCCAGACAAACAAATAACGTGAAATTTGTTACACATACACATAATTACATGGCGAAGGTTATAGGACAGGTTTCGTTTCATCTCGATGGGTAGTTTAATTGTAATTAATTTTTTTTTTAATTTTAGTATTTTACTATATTAAAGTAATCTCGACGGCGCCATAAATAAAATTCCTCTGTGACGTCATTTCCATATGATCGAATAGAACTTGCGCGCTGGTGCTGTATTGTGCCTTTGTGATGCAAAGAATTGTTGTTTTTTCATGCTCTCTGATTTGTACAGTTTGAGGAAGGTAAAGGAATGAAGAAGGATTTTAGAAGAAGTGTGAAGCCATAATAATAAGTGTATATATATACACTTATAAAAAATTTAACTTTTGTGAGTAAAAAGTATATATTTTTAATTTGCTATTTTACAAACCTGTTAGTAATTTTTTACAATTTTTTTTTAACTTAACCCCTATAATGCCCAAAGCCAAGTTCGTGGCTTTATGTCAAAAAATCCTTCAGTGCCATGAGCCACGATTATGATTTTTTTATTTCTCATATAAATGATGTTTAAATTAATTTTTTGGTTATTGTTTTCTTTTCAAAATTATCATGGGGGGGGGGGGGGCTACAATAGGAAAAATGCTAAAAAGTGGCGACTTGGTTTTTTTTGCTCTTGTCCATGGGGTAATATTAACCTACACAAAAATATTTTGGGGTAATGATTAAAAAAATTACCCGACCGCTGCTTTAGGTTATCTATAACAATTTTTTTGGCTTTTATAATAAAATCAAAACATAATTCCCACGTGTGAAAATCAGCCATGAAGAAATGTAGAAAAAATTAATGCACTGAAACATACATTTTAGGTGAATAAATCAAAATACGATTACCTTTCTCGACATGTGTAAAGTCCCTGTAAGGATGAGATGAAATCCCTTAGATCCTATAAACCACTAATGGGACGGTTTTATGGTGCCCTTCTTTCATCCCCACCATAGCCGATAGTGCAATGGCCATGGAGGCACCACGGGAGATATATATATCGACATGATCACATGACCCTGTCTAATGAAATACGGCCCAATTTTCTGTAAGTGTTCATCATCTAACACAATCTTGATGTACTTCACTTGTGGCATTTGTTCCTGTAGATAGTTCTCTACGTGAGAAGTCATCATTTTGAGGTAACCTTTCCGTCTTAAATGGACGGCAACTCTACTAGCGCTGAACACAACACCTTGTCCATCAATTACTTGACACAGTAAGAAAGCAACCTTTAATTTACATATAATTAAAAATGCAAAAAAGTTCATTTCATATGGGATAAAACGATTTGAAACGTGTGAATTCATAGGTGGAAGAGTTAATGTAAATATTTTTACTTTATAAGATAATAGACTACGTGAGGAATGTTTACTATTTTGACAACTTTTAAAATCGTTTTACATTAAAAAAATAAATGAACCGTTAGCAAACAAATATTTACATGTATAACTATATTATTTATTGGGAAAATATTGTCATTGAATGCTAAATAAGCTGTTGGGGAAAACATATTTTAATATTTAAATTAACTATTAGCAATGTATTCAAATTCAGAGTTAATGTAACTATTAAAAAAAAATGTTCAAATTCTTTGTTTATTTGTACTTGTTTATAGAAATTTAACATTGTTATCTCCAAGATAATGTTGTTGTTGTTGTCTTGTAATTATGGCTTTTTTATAATAAAAAGTAACTGTTTGATCAGTACATCAGTGGTGTGGCGAGGGGGGGGGCAAACAGGGGCATCATGCCCAAGCGCTACTCACAAAGTGGCGCCTAATGGTATATTTAACATATAATATTATGTTTTTCGAATGGGTAAGGGCGCTAAAAAGGTAATGCGCCCCATGCGCGAATTAAGCTCACTAAGCCATTGCAGTACCAAGAAAAAAATGAATTTGTATAAGCTAAATAAAAAAGTCAACTTTATTCTATTATACATTAGTTTGCTTTAGTCAAGAAATGAATACTTACCATTTTACCACTTTCTTTTAACACAAAAGCCTGGAAGGTCTGGTCGTAAACCCATTTATAAAAGTAATGACCAAAATAGTCAGTACTTAGATGCTGCTCACCAAATGCCATTAAGTCATGATAGTCCTCAACTTGAGCTCGTCGTATGACTCTAGACTTAACTATTCCAGTCGTATGGTGTCTCACTTAAAGACATGAAATGTATCAGATACTATTGGTATAAATATAAATATAGTAACATTTCTACAAAAAAAATGTTATATTAATATTTTAGGACACCATTGATTGATTCAACCGTGATATCACCCTGTCCCACTCAAGAACACCCTTCCACCCAGTACCACTGAACAACACCATTCCACCCTGTACAACTCAAAAAACCCTTCCACTCAAGAACACCATCACAGCCTGTCATTTAGGGTTAGGAGATAGACACATCGCGCCCTTCTCCGTCTGTTAGAGGTGGAAGGAGAAACCAAACTGGCAATCAGCAGTACATACCCTGTTGGTCTGGTCGGTCTGGGCATGTGTTAAAATCCCTTTCGTCACTGTCACCCCGTCACTCTCTAAGCATTGACCTAAAATACGTCACTGTTGACGTCATAACATTTTCACACTCCCTTCCATCATGTACAATCTTTCACATTTCAGCCCTCCCCCCCCCACTCCATACTTCTTTGACATAACTAATGGACAACCCCCTATAGTTACACGTTGACATAATTAATGGACAACCCCATATAGTTACATGTCGACATAACTAATGGACAACCCCCTATAGTTACACGTTGACATAATTAATGGACAACCCCCTATAGTTACATGTCGACATAACTAATGGACAACCCCCTATAGTTACATGTTGACATAACTAATGGACAACCCCCTATAGTTACACGTTGACATAACTAATGGACTACCCCCTATAGTTACACTTAGCTATAACTAATGGACAACCCCCTATAGTTACACTATAGTAAATGACATCCCTTACATACCAGGTACAAATTGGAACAGCATATAATGTTTTATCTCAAATCTAAAACAATTTAGAAAATGATAACATAAGCCCTTCACAAACACACACACACACAAACACACACACAAACACACATATACACACACATGCACAATATAACACCTGTCTTGCTTGTAACTATCAACTCAATATTTAAAATAAAGTGTATTTGGTAAACGTACCTGAATATTTCGGCCATCTTTGAAAGCTGAGACATACTTTGCTAAATGAAGAGGTCAGTATACTTGTCAATGGTCGTGTATTCCACATTTGTAACAAGCGATGTTTAGGCCAGTCAAATAAATGGTCGTATAATAGGTTATCATTTATATCATTCAGTTTCACATGTTTGTTCTAAGATAAAATCTTTCACTGTGAATTTATACAAATATTTACTTTTTATGACTATATGCATCTTTTATGAAAGTAAATTTATTAATATGTTAGGTGTAAACATGGAAAAAAAATTAAAAGAAAAATTAAAGTTGTATGTGTGTGTATGCGTGCGTGCGTGCGTGCGTGCGTGCGTGCGTGTGTGCGTGTGTGTGTGTGTGTGTGTGTGTGTGTGTGAGGATCGAACCCGAGTCTCTTTGGTCCCACTATAAAAGCTGAATTTTTCGTTCACGTTCCTTCAGTGTGGAAAAATAACGATAGAAATATAAAATGTAATATAAATATTTCTAAATTCATCTACTAGTCGCTATAACTATACTGAGTGGTATATATTACCAACAGCAACAACAAATGTGTCAATTGATTCAGTTACCATCTAACTTGTTGTCATCCTTATTTAGAAAAACAAGTTACATCGAAATGTGTAACTATGTGTGTTTGTCACAAATTTAAATTCTATAAATAAAAAAAAAAAAAAACTTTTTCTATTTCTCCATATGATTATTTGGGTTTGGTGGCTGTGATGCAGTTAATAGATAAAAGTTGTTATGAACAGTTAATTTAGAACAGGTTATATATTAACATTTTATAGACCAACTTAAATTAGACAAGACCCACCAGAGGGAACCAATGTTTTAGTTCAATTAGTTACAACAGTGCCTCATTTGCAGGTCCGTAGAGTGCGGGGTGGGCAGGGGTGCAGCCCCCCTCTGCGTTTAGTCTGGACCCCTCTGCTTGTTTGCTCTCCTTTGTAACATTTATTTCCTGCCCCCCTCCCACCTGTTATTAGCCTGGCCCCTGCTGTAGAATGCTTGGCCCCTGCTGTAGAATGCTTGGCGCCTGCTGTAGAATGCTTGACCCCTGCTGTAGAATTTTCACGCTACAGAGATGCTCATATGTGTATTTACTGCATTGTGTTATGGTGGCATTGAAATGCGTAATATAAAGTGTGAGTTTTTCTAAAATATCATTACCAAAATCTATTTACAATTTTCATAAGCCTTATAATGTAGTATTGCCTAAGGGAAACGTTGGTGCTGTGGGAAAGAGCGCTTGACTGTCGACAGTGGTTCCGAGTTTTGAACATCAGAATGAACAAAGGAATGTTTTCAGGTCTTAGAGAAAGTTCCTTAGTTCCCCAAGCTTTAAATAAGTACCTTACTTTTAGTTGAGGAGGTAAATGAGGCTGACCGTTATGCTGGACAAACAATACCTAACTATGTCGTGATTACAAAAATAGATGTATTCTACACTTGATCTGTCCCGATAAGCCCTTAGGTTAAATTAACTTTTTTTTTACATCCACATATCCGCTAAGAAAAACGGATATTCATTTGAAGTAAATTAAGTAAAGTATCCATAATATTGAGTTAAATTACTTACTCATAACTTACTGTAACCAATTCAACAGATCGCATAGTTTTAGTCATCTTTATATCAATGTAGTCATCATTTACTAGAAAACAGAAGTTCTTAATACACACAAATTAAATGCACATATTACCATGCACTCTATACAGTGCAACACCTTCAGCTGTACATGAGAGAGACATCCTGACACTCAGACACAGTGATGGCGATTTGGGATTTTATCGATGTTCTAAAATAAAACAGATTTAAGGAAATTTCATACCTCGTATTTTTATGAGGCATAGAGAATGGTACATACATTTGAGATCAGGTACTGTGAAAGTTGGCCTAACAGTACATAAACAAAAAATAAGTTAAATACTTTTGTCAAAGAAAGGTGTCCAGTCCTTGGCCATTGAACTATATTACACAGTGGAGCCAAAGTTTATTCTTTTATTCACGTTACATGGCTACATGAATATGATTCAATCACCTCTAGAGGGCTACAGCCCCCCCCCGCCCCCAAATTAATTCTAAAATTTAATTTTTATTATAAAATAAACTTCTTTATCATTGTGTTCCAATTTTTTCTTACATAAAACTCTCCGCACACCCCCCCCCCTCAAGCCGCTCAGCCCCCCCCCCCCCCAACAAAATCCTGGGTACGGCCTTGATGGTTTACATAGAATAATTTTCATAAGCTGATAATTTGCCTGCTGGTGTTGATGACAATAGACATAGGTTTAGTTTATTGTCGTTTTTATTACATTGTTTGAACAATAATTTGTTCACACATTGTAAAAATTGAGTCTAAATTTAATTGTTCATTTCATTACGACAAATTTTAACAATATGAACCTCTTTATAATAGTAATAAATATCACTAGAGTTATTCTATGGATACAATTTTTATTTCTTTTAAAACTTTTGTATCGCTGACTGCTTAAATATTTACCTATAGGGGTTGGTCAGTTCTGTATTATCTTATAAATAAATTCATCACCTGCTAAAGATATTGAAGGTAGAAGTTTATTTTTCTCTTATTTTTTTAAAGTCTGTATTCAGCTCAAAACATTTTAATTCGTTCAATAAATATAAAAAAAAACAACCTTGCGGGTAGAACTGGAAGTTGTTGATTCACTATCGACCTGAGAAACTCGAGATATTTCAAGTTTATCAAATTTTGCCTCTATCGTCATTCCATCCTCATATCTGGACGGGATATAAGCAGACATTCAATAGCCCTAGGGCTTCTTCGACTATTATCAGTCAGTTTTATGGCTTAAAAAATAAGTCAGCAAATATCTAAATCAACGAACTTCTCAAGTATTTGGTTTGTCTCCCCATAGTGGCGGGTCGTAATGGTTGCCTTTTTTTAGCAGCGATTCATTAGAGTTGAATCCACTGAGTGTCTATATGTAACATCAAATACATTTCATCTCATCATTACAGGGACTTCACACACTTAACACCCGAAAGAAGGGAATGTTTATCTATTGATGTTTTGCCCACAAATGGGACAAGTTTTGCATTGCCCTACATTCAACTTCAACATGGTCGAGACTGAAATGTCTCTGGAATCATCACAGTTGGTGGTGAAAAGACTTTATGAGAACATCCATACACTTACAGGTAAATAAATAACAAACGATAATGGTATCTAAGTAAATATTGACATTAATCAATCAACTGTATTTGTAATTGTCCATCAAGTATTTCTGTATTGACATTAATTTGTTAATAACACTGATAAACAAGTTTTGAATTTCTTATATGTCATTAACGTTTTCGGAATCAGTTTTTGATGCTGATTTTGAATCTGTAAATCATTTTGCTCTATCAGCTCAAATTATTAAGATATTGCCGAACAAAGTTTTGTATGCGCCCAAACAGGAATAGACTGCTGACAGCATAATTTTATGCACACAAACGCACGCACCTGCGCGTACACACATGTTCACAAACGCACATACCTCGTAATTATATACGTATATTGGCAATGTTCTTTTTTTTCTGCAGTTTCAGACTTCATAAAAGGAGCAGTGAATGTGGCAATTGCAAGTTGTTTAAAATATGGCGACCAGAGAATGCGTAAATTCACCGGATCTGTTTTGCTATGTGTGCGGCTTTTTCACAAACAAGTCTCATCAGAAGACTTTAACGCCGTTACTGAAGAAAGCTTATCAACTTTATTTTGACTCAAAGGTGGATTGTGGTAAGTCGTGGGCACCACAGTTCATCTGTTCGACATTTTCATGCAATTGACATGGTTGGATGAGGAAGGCAAAGATAAACAACCACATGGCATTCGGAGTTCCTATGATATGGTGTGAGCAAAGCAATCACTCCACAGATTGTTATTTTTGTTTGGCAAACATCAATGGAATTTGTTATAAAACTCGTACAACTGTCAATTACCCAAACGTTCCATCAGTTTCAAAACCAATTCCACACAATCCTGTCATTTGTCCAGTACCACAATTGCCTGTAGAATACACAATAGACGAAGAGAAGGATGAAGAAAGTGATGTTCCGTCTTGTGCCGATGACTCAGACCCTGACTACAAAGCTGCCGGAGAAGGAATTCATTTGATGAATTATGCTGAACTTTGCGACCTTGTGCGAGATCTGGCGCTAACAAAAGGCCAAGCTGAACATCTTGGTTCACGGTTAAATGAATCTAATTTGCTTGCACCAGGTACAGTTACAGCAATTTTTCGTCACAGGCATAAACAGCTTGTTCAATACTTTGATGTGACTGGCAGTATTTGCCACTGCACAGATGTTGACGGCCTTATGAGAAGTCTTGGTGTCGAACACATTGTTGAAGATTGGCGACTGTTCATTGACTCGTCAAAGACTAGCTTAAAAGCAGTATTGTTACACAATGGAAACAAATATGCTTCAGTACCAGTTGGATATTCTGCCCACATGAAAGAGACATGTAAAAACATGTCGGAACTCTTGGAAACAATACGTTATCGCGTGTACAACTGGAATATCTGCGGCGATCTAAAAGTAATAACTATTTTGATGGGAATGCAGACAGGGTACACGAAGTACATGTGCTTCATATGCGAATGGGACAGCCGAGATAAGAGGCACCACTATACAAAAAAGAATTGGTCGATCAGAGACAGAATGCAACCAGGAAACAAAAACGTTCTTCATCAACCGTTGGTTGATCGTGACAAAATTCTCATGACACCGCTTCATATAAAATTAGGACTGATGAAGAACTTTGTCAAGGCATTAGACAGCAAATCGGATGCATTTATATACCTATGCAGCAAGTTTCCAGAGATCAGTTATGCTTAAGTCAAGGAAGGTATTTTCATAGGTCCACAAATAAGAAAAATCATGGCCGATGAAGACTTTCAAAACACTTTAAGTCATCCTGAAAAAGATGCGTGGGTGGCATTCAAGTCAGTCGTAACCAGTTTTCTTGGAAATAAGAAGTCTGTCTACTATGAAACAGTTGTAAAGAAATGCATTAGTGCCTACAAACACCTGGGATGCAATATGTCTCTGAAAATTCATTTACTCGATTCACATCTAGACTTCTTTCCAGAAAACCTAGGCGCAGTAAGCGATGAACATGGCGAACGCTTCCACCAGGACATTTCTGTGTTGGAGTCACGCTACCAGGGCCGATGGAGTGCAGCGATGTTAGCTGACAACTGTTGGACTCTACAACGCGACTTGCCAAGTACTCAGTACAAGCGGAAGTCCACAGCCAAGAAATTCAAACCATGAACATTTTAAACATTTTACACATGCATTTGACTTTAAATGGAATATATTTTTTACACATAATTTTATTAGTTAGAACTGATTTCATGCTTGTGTTTAATATTTTTTTTTTTTACATTAACTGCAAAAGAGAATATATGGTTTAAAAATTTCATTTTTATACATATTGGAGTATTATAACTATAATAAAAAAATTAATATTGCGGATTTCTTAAAATTGGAGGCTGATAGAGACAAATGGTTTGCATATTCGAAATCAGCTTGTGTAAATTGAGTATGATTAGATGATGGGTACCAAGAAATCCACGATAAATTATTTTTTTGTTTTCCAGAGTAATTTAACAATATGAAATATGTGTTTATCCTGATCAGATCTAGTTTGTTACTTTGTGTGAGTGTATGTGTGTATATATGTGTGTATTATGTATGTGTGTATGTGTGTGTGTGCGTGTGTGAAGTCCCAGTTAAGAAAAGATGAAATAACTTGGATCCTATATTTCTTCCACATCAGGCTAATAAAATATAACATCAAGTCTTCTTTGATAAACAAAGCAATGAACAAATGAAACCAAAAAGCTTTTTAAATGACCCATGGCAGTCAGAATAAATAAACCGATAGAATACAGTAAAACTATTGTCTTTGTAATGATTATTGTAACGGAATAAACACGACTAGCAATCGTTCAGTTGTTATTAGCATAATAATTTTGTTTTTCACAAGACATATAAATACAAGTTTAATCATTAATCGTTCAGTTGTTATTAGCATAATAATTTTGTTTTTCACAAGACATATAAATACAAGTTTAATCATTTGAAGAATAAAAATATTGTTTTTCACACAAATAAACTTCTTAGAGTACCGGAACATTCACTTACCCATAACATACTCAACAAGTTCTACAATATTTAGCGTTATAATATAGTGAAACGTTCCCGCCTCTATAACTGCAAGTAGATATACATTAAAAGGTTTGCCATATTTTTTTTGCATTAAGGACAACAACACAAAGTTAGTTTTGTTCGATACCAAAATAGAGAGGGGATGGATGGTCGCTCATGCGGTAAAGATCTCGACTGTCTGCCTGAGGGCACCTGATTCGATCTCCAGTCAGGTCCAAATGATATTTCAGGTCATGGTACTATAGGCAATGGTAGCTATTATAAATTGACCACTCGATATTGATACATCCATCAAATGAGAGCAGCCCACGAGTGTTCAAATTAAACCCAACATCAAATGAATTGTAATTTTTGATAAACTCTGACTCTCTATTTACTTTTCCCACAGCTTAAAACAATAAACTAATTCCTGTGTTGAAGTTTTTTTTTAATGGTCAGTTACTCAACTCACTCGTGCCAACTGGGACTGTTATCTCTAGACTGACGGGAGAACATGGAAATAACACGGGGAGGGTGGTGGACGGGAGGGGGATTAATGCTTACAAAAATAAACGTACTGCAATTTGCCACTGGGGTCAACCCGTCAGTAAATTGAAGCATGTCGGTCAATTCAAAACAAACGGAGGGACTAATTTTTCAGTTGACCCACCCTACTATCACCCCCTTCCCCATCCCAATAAACAAGTAGATATAGTGCTGGGATTTCTGTCATTTGGTGTAGATAGAAGAAATTTAAAAACAGAGCAAAGCTACGAAAGATACAAAACTGACTAACCCATAGGGTACTGCGGGTGTTAAGTCCACAAAAGGGCGCCGAATAGGAAAGGGGCGCCTAATAAATGCTGTTTAAGGTCTTTGAATTCTTTAGATTGGGAGGAGGGCGCCAAAAAGTGTAACTCGCACAGGGCGCCTACAATAGCTAGCAACGGCCCTGGACATATTCAATAACTTCGCGATTAGATTAAAATGGCCACAGTCATTAAATCATGTTTACTCTGATTGAATCATGTTATACTGATTGAATCATGTTTATACTGATTGAATCATGTTATACTGATTGAATTATGTCTATACTGAGTGAATCATGTTTATACTGAGTGAATCATGTTTATACTGAGTGAATCATGGTTATAACTAGTGAATCGTGATAAAAATTACTTTTTAAATGGGCTTCTCTTATAATGGATGGTTGTGGAGTAAAGTGCTTGACTGTCACAGAGAGGGAACCTGGTTCGATCTTCGGTGAGGACCAATGGATATTTCAATTCACGGTTAAGGTCTCCGCTAGATCTCTCTTGGTGCCTCCATGGCCATTGCACTATTGGCTATGGTGGGGATGAAAAAAAGGGCACTGTAAAAACCGCCCCATAGTGATTAATATGATCTAAGAGATTACATCACATCCGGTTTGGTTTATCCTGTGGAAGGGCGATTTTTTAATCATGTGCCACCGACACAAACACAACACCGCACGAGTAACAGCATTCACTAATTGGTGGAAGATAACGACTAGGCTAGGCCGAGTAACAGCATTCACTAATTGGTGGAAGATAACGACTAGGCCAGGCCGAGTAACAGCATTCACTAATTGGTGGAAGATCACCTGGAATAGACAAATTAACTAAGAATTATATAGTAGAAAATATTTAAACATTCTAAACATTAAATATCAACAATACTAAGTCCACATATTATGTAAAAATATTAATAATTTGCGTTTGACTTTATACCAAAAGCTTGTTTCCCATTATGTGAGTTTCACTTTCCACCAATTGACATTTGACCTGAGCTATGTGTAAAGTCCCTGTAAGGATGAGATGAAATCCTTTAGATCCTATAGATACAGGGGATGAAGCTGACCATAGATCCATGGAATTATACTGACCATAATTTCAGGGAATGGCACTTGGCAAAAAAAAAATAACGAAAAGGAAATCGAAAATCAAAGTGAAATATTCAACAAAATATTCATTTGTGATTGTCAAGTTTCAGTTATCTCCAGCGACTTTTTGATGGGTTTTTTTTTTCAAATTCATTTCTGAGTATCACTACAGCCACTATTTATATCTAATCAATGATACCATTCAGAACTGAGGACTCCAATGGAAGAAAGGGAAATGATTAAAAAAAGATTACAAATGAGGGAAAACAACTTTGAACTACTTTAGTAAGTAGGTGAATGTTGTAAACATAAAAGATAAAGCTTATGTTCGGTAAATATAGACATTTTTTTTTAAAAACGGATAATTTTGCGGATGTTGCTGTTGACACTAGATACAGTTTTAGTTTTTGTCGTTATTTATTACAACGTTCACTTTAAAAAAAAAAATATTTTCACTACAATAATAAAAATATAAATAATTGTTAAAATAATGTATAATTTTAGTAACTTGTCCTAATTTTATTGGTATTATTATGACAAAGTTTTAGCAAAATTAACATCATGATAACAGTAAAAAATATTACTAGAGTAATTATATCCATATCTTATGTCTCTGCATTGTGTAGTGGTTGTTGTATTGACTCTTCGGTTGATATTATATCCATATCTTATGTCTCTGCATTGTGTAGTGGTAGCTGTAGTGACTCTTCTGTCGATCCCGGGCAAATTGACGTGGTCTGGATTGACCGGGACGATTGCAAAGTCATTCAATGCCTAGCCGCCACCCTTGGTTGTGGAAAAAGGTCTCACTGGAAACAGCGTTTTCCAATATCAAGCACTATGAGCAAACACAGCGGTACTTAAGTTGGACAATGTGGTGCCACAGTCAGACGGAGTGGCCGTCAAAAACTGACACAGGAGAATCGAGCTGGCACTTATTGCCCAGTTTTGCTATTGGCACTGTCTAATAGGTTCATACTTTTGGAGGTTGAGGCCCAATGTCGATTCTCTTTGCCGAAATTGCAGATAGGTTGAGAAAACCGTACATCATGTGCTATTTAAGTGCCCCTAGCTGATATCGGGTAGCTGTCTTGTCATTGGCGTTTATGGCAGTTCCCAGAAGTTTAGTGACACAACAAGTTTGATTTCACGTGCTCTAAGAGATGAACCTGTCAATGTATCACCTGCTAAACGAATTGAAGATATAATATTAATGATTTCTTTAATTTTTCGGATTCTGTGTATAGTACGGGAAATTTTGTTGGCTCTGGACTAAACTTACCATGCATGTTTCAATTGAGTGATATCCTAGAACCCTCCGTAAATCCATGAGGTAACAACTTTTTAACGTTTTTTTTTTTGTTGTTGTATATATATGTTGTTTAGAACTTTTTAATTTTATTATATCTGTGGATTGACTATTGATAAATTCACCACAATTTTTTCTTTAAATACTCGTATGTATCAAATAAAATCGAATGCACACTCAGATACGTTTAGCCACCATCATCTATATTTCATTGTGTCTACATATATACATGTATATGAATATGTTTTTATTATAGCTATGTAATACATCGACTTTATAATACATTGGCTGTGTAATATATGATAATGTTAATGATGTAATATCACTTCAATTTACTTTTGAATCATTTTCAATAAAGAACATTTATATATAAATTGTTTTTTTTTAATTCTAATATTTTTTTTCTTCACTTGCTTTATTATCATCTATTGAATTTTAAGTAGTGTACGGATGGTCGAGTTGTGTAGAGCGCCTGACTGTCAACCTGGTGGTTCAAGGCTCAATTCTCCATAAAAAAAAACAAAAAAACAAAGAGAATTCTCCTGGTCCTTCAGAAAATTCCTTGAAAGGTCATGAAGTTCCTGACTTTAGTTAGGGATGTGTTAGTTACACAATCCAATTTTAAGCAATGACTATAGAAACATATCAATTATACACTTCTTCTGCACTGATGGTTCTTTAGCTCAATGGGTACTTTATTTTTTTTATTCAATTATAAAATATTGAATGAATGTCATTATAACTTGACTATTAAAATAACAGAAAAAAATATTTACATGCTGTCTAAAAAAAATAATATCTGCTTCACAACAGTGTCATACTAAAAAGTGATATTTCAACAGTTGTAGTTAATCAGAAAATCAAGAGTTAATTACAAAGTTTGATACCTTAAACCTCGCTATCCCACTTCTAATAAAATGATTTTGATTTGTTTAATAAAATTTAAAAAAAAAACATCACGGGTGTAAAGGGGGGGGGGGGTACAGGTAGTTGTGAGGGGTTGTTTATTGACTATCGACTAGATAGTCACAGCTTCGATCTTAGCTGAGACTCTCGAGATATTTCAAGTTCATCATCCAGGTATATAGGCACCTGATATCAACTTAACAAACTACAGTAGTATGCCTCCCTTGTTGCCTCCATCGTCATTGCACCCTCGGATCTGGTCGGGATATAAAGGGGACCATTAGTGATGCAGGGGCTTATTCAATAGTCCCTAATACAGCTTGAACCATCAGGGATATAACCAGACATTCAATAGCCCCTAGGACAGCTTGACCATCATGGATATAAACAGACATTCAGTAGCCCCTAGCTCACCAAATGCCAATAAATCATGATAGTCTTCAACTTTAGCTCTATATTTAACTATTCCAGTTGTATGGTGTCTCACTTAAAGACATGAAATTTATCAGAAACCATTTATATAAATATAAATATAGTAAAATATTCTAGAACAAATGTCATATTAATATTTTAGTATACCATTGATTGATTCAACCGTGGTCAACACACAACACCCTTCCACACTGTCCCACTCAAGAAAACCCGTCCACCCAGAACCACTCAAGAACACCATCGCAGCCTGTCATTTTGTGTGAGGAGACATATCTCGCCCTCCCCCATCTGTCCGAGGTGTAAGGAAAAACCAATCTGGCCAATCGCCAGTACACTCCCAGTTGGTCTGGTCAGCCTAGACAAAAGCTAAAATCCCTTTCGTCACAGTCACCTCTTCACTCTGTAAGCATGTATCTAAAATATGTCTCTGTTGACGTCATAACATCTTCACACACCCTTCCATTCTGTACCATCTTTCACATTCTTTTACCCCCCCCCCTCCATACTTATTTGACATTGGGGGTAATGAAACAACCAATATAGTTACACGTTGACATAACTAATGGACAACCCCCTATAGTTACACGTTGACATAACTAATGGACAACCCCCTATAGTTACACGTTGACATAGCTAATGGACAACCCCATATAGTTACACGTTGATATAACTAATGGACAACCCCCAATAGTTACACGTTGACATAACTAATGTACAACCCCCTATAGTTACACGTTGACATAACTAATGGACAGCCCCTAACAGTTACACGTTGACATAACTAATGGACAGCCCCTAACAGTTACACGTTGACATAACTAATGGACAACCCCCAATAGTTCATAATCATCATGTTTCCTTTTAGTTCCTTGTGGAACATAGGGCCTCTGTGAAAGCTCGCCACTTGTCACGATCTCTAGCAAGTTTTTTTAAGCTCTTCCCAGCTCTTCCCTGATCGCCCGGTCTCATCTAGTATACTGCGTCTCCAATAGTTACACGTTGACATAACTAATGTACAACCCCCTATAGTTACACGTTGACATAACTAATGGACAACCCCCTATAGTTACACATTGACATATCTAATGGACAATCCCTTATAGTTACACTTTGACATAACTAATGGACAACCCCCTATAGTTACACGTTGACATAACTAATGGACAACCCCCTATAGTTACACGTTGACATAACTAATGGGCAACCCCCTATAGTTACACGTTGACATAACTAATGGGCAACCCCCTTTAGTTACACGTTGACATAACTAATGGGCAAGCCCCTATAGTTACACGTTGACATAACTAATGGACAACCCCCTATAGTTACACGTTGACATATATAATGGACAACCCCCTATAGTTACACGTTGACATAACTAATGGGCAACCCCCTATAGTTAAACGTTGACATAACTAATGGACAACCCCCTATAGTTACACGTTGATATATCTAATGGACAACCCCCTATAGTTACCCGTTGACATATCTAATGGACAACCCCCTATAGTTACACGTTGACATATCTAATGGACAACCCCCGATAGTTACACGTTGACATATCTAATGGACAACCCCCAATAGTTACACATTGACATATCTAATGGACAACCCCCTATAGTTACACGTTGAGATAACTAATGGACAACCCCCAATAGTTACACATTGACATATCTAATGGACAACCCCCTATAGTTACACGTTGAGATAACTAATGGACAACCCCCTATAGTTACACTATAGTAAATCACATCCCCTGCATATCCGTTACAGACTTGGACTGCGTGGATATTTCATCTCAAATCTAAAACAATTTAGAGAATGATCACTTTAGCTCACTACAAACACACACATACACAGACATACACACACAGACATACACCACACACATACACACACATGCATACACACATACACACACACACATACACACACATGCACACTATTACACCTATCCTGCTTGTAATTATAAACTCAATGGTTAAAATATAGTCTAGTTTGTAAACTCAGGGGCGCCGAGAGCCAACACGGGGCCCAGGGCAGGACATCATTGCGGGCCCCTTAATAAACAATGAATCGTGAAAAATTGACATGGTCGGGGCGGCCGGGCCCCCTTATAGATGCGGGCCCCCTGGCAATGACCCCGCCTGCCCCCCCCTCTCGACGTGCCTGTGTGAACTTACCTGAATATATTGGTCATCTTTGAAAGCTGAGATATACTTTGATTAAATAAAGAGGTCAGTACAATTGTCAATGGTCGTGTATTCGACATTTGTAACCAGCGATGTTTTGGTCAAATCAAATAAATGGTCGTATGATAGGTTATCATTTATATCATTCAGTTTCACATGTTTGTTCTAAGATAAAAATCTTTTACTATGAATTTATATAAATATTTACTTTTCATGACTATATGTATCTTTTAATTTTATTATAGTAAATTAATTAATATGTTGGTTGTAAAAATGGAAAAAGAAATAAAAAGAAAAATTAAACATGCATGTGTGTATATATACAAAATAAGTCACAATGATTTATGAAATTTTCAACCCACCCAACACAGTAAAAAATGTTCTTAACGGAACAAAGATATTGAAATTATTTATTTGTTCGTGTGAAGACGAAGTATGACCAGCGGCCAGCTACATCCAGCAGACCAGTCACGTCCAGCAGACAAAAAACGTTCAGTTAACCAAATTCGCCCGTTTAGTTGTTTGCTTCAGCCCTCACTCAGCTCCTTATTTACATGACATTAAAACATTTATTTTTATTAGTTCATAAACACACTCCATTCCTATTTCTCTTGGTCTTATGCTCATAAACACACTCCATCCATCTTTCTCTTGGTCTGATGTTCATAAACACACTCCATCCATCTTTCTCTTGGTCTGATGTTCATAAACACACTAAATCCATCTTTCTCTTGGTCGGATGTTCATAAACACACTACATCCATCTTTCTCTTGGTCTGATGTTCATAAACACACTCCATCCATCTTTCTCTTGGTCTGATGTTCATAAACACACTCCATCCATCTTTCTCTTGATCTGATGTTCATAAACACACTCCATCCATCTTTCTCTTGCTCTGATGCATGGACCAAATTTAATTTGTATTAAACCGTCAAAGTCCCATTGTCACAGTTAACTCGAATAAGCGAATGGAAAAAAGCCATGGTGCTGGCACTAAATGACATCTAGCTAGTGATGTTCAAGATGAAGTGCATTTACTTCCTCAACCAAAGTTGGGTACCTATTTAAAGCTGGGTGAACTTGAGAGATATTTAATTAACTTTTTGAAGGACCTGAAGTAATCCCCATGACTATCGCCGAGAATCGGACCTGAGTTTCTTAGGTCCCACTATAAAAGTGAATATTTCGTTCACGTTCCTTCAGTGTACAAAAATAACGATAGGAAATATAAAATGTAAAATAAATATTTCAAAATTCATCTACTAGTCGCTATAACTATACTGAGTGGTGTATATTAACAACAGCAAGGCACGCCGAGAGGGTGGGGGTCAGAGGGGGTCATTGCCAGGGGGCCCGCATCTTTAAGGGGGCCCGGCCGCCCCGACCATGTCAATTTTTTCACGACTCATTGTTTATTAAGGGGCCCGCATTGATGTCCTGCCCTGGGGCCCTTGTTGGCTCTCGGCGTCCCTGTCAACAGCAACAACAAAGGTGCCTATTGATTCAGTTACCATCTCACTCAGTGCCATCAACATTTAGATAAACAAGTTACATCGAAATGTGTAACTATGTGTGTTTGTAACAAATTTAAATTCTATAAATAAAAAAAACAACTTTTTTTTCCATTTTTCTCCATATGATTATTTGGGTTCGGTGGCTGTGATGCAGTTAATAGATACAAGTTGTTATGCACAGTTAATTTAGAACAAGTTATATATTTACAATTTACAGACCAGCTTAAATTAGACAAACCCACCAGAGGGAACCAAGCTTTTAGTTCAATTAGTTACAACAGTGCCTCATTTGCAGGTCCGTAGCGTGCGGGGTGGGCAGGGGTGCAGCCCCCTAGTGTTGTTTTCGTTGACGAAAACTAAAACTAAAACCTTCGTTGACGAAAATGTTGACTTTTCGTCAACGAGAACTAAAACTAAAACTAAAATTAGAAGCAAGACTAAAACTAGACGAAAACTAAAATTATTACAGAAAAAACGAAATAAAAACTGAAACTAAAATGTGACCTGGGACAAAAAAAAAACCCTACAGCCCCCTCTGCGTTTAGTCTGGACCCCTCTGCTTGTTTGCTCTCCTTAGTAACATTTATTTCCTGCCCCCCTCCCACCTGCTATTGGCCTGGCCCCTGCAGTAGAATGCTTGGCCCCAGATGTAGAATTTTCACGCTACGGAGCTGCTCATATGTGTCTTTACTGCATTGTGTTCTGGTTGCATTGAAATACGTAATATATAGTGTGAGTTATTCTAAAATATCATTACAAAATCTATTTACATTTTTCTTAAGCCTTACAATGTACTAAGGCCTAAGGGAAACGTTGGTGCTGTGGGAAAGAGCGCTAGACTGTCGACAGTAGTTCCGAGTTTTGAACATCAGAATGAACAAAGGAATGTTTTCAGGTCTTAGAGAAAGTCCTTTAGTTCACCAAGCTTTAGATAAGTACCTTACTTTTAGTTGAGGAAGTAAATGAGGCTGGCCGTTATGCTGGCCTAACAATACCTAACTAAGCCGTGATTACATAAACAGATGTATTCTACACTTGATCTGTCCCGATAAACCCTTAGCTAAATTAACGTCTAGGAATAAAGGGATATTCATTTGAAGTAAATTAAGTGAAGAATCCATAATATTGAGTTAAATTACTAATAACTTACTGCAACCAATTCAATAGATCTCATAGTTTTAGTCATCTATATATCGATGTAGACATCATTTACTAGAAAACGGAAGTTCTTCATGCACACCAATTATATGCACACTATTGTCATCCACTCTAAACAGTACAATACCTTCTGCTGAAAATGAGAGAGACATCTTGACACCCAGACACAGTGATGGCGATAGGGAATTTATTGATGTGCTAAAATAAAACTAATTTAAGGGAATTTCATAGCTCGGGTCAGTACCTATTGTTTTTATTTACAACTCTTTTGTCAAAGAAAGGTGTCCAGTCCTAGGCCATTAAACTATTGGCTATGATGAGAATACAAGACGTCCTTTAAAATACCGTCCTGTTAGTGATTTACAGAATACAGAAGAGAAATGTGTGTTACAAATCTAACACTAACCTCTGAGACAAGATAAAATTTTGTGATACATTGTGACAGAGACTGATTGGGGGGATATATAAATATTACACAGTATGACAGGGAATTGCAAAAAAACCTCCTCTTTTGTGTACGTTACATGGCTAAATGAAGATGATTTCATAACCTCTTTTATATTTATCATAAAACTTTGGCCTTGAATAATGGCTTATAGTGTTGAACTAATTATTATACTGGCCTACATAGTTAGCATCATAATAGACCAATATCATTAACGTTGTAATTAGAACAATTTTCAATTCACTTAGAAAAAGTATTGCCTATGGTTGTTTCCGAATATTAAACGGCTTGAAATGACGTCCTTTTCGAATAGCAGAAAAACTCACTGGAAATTTCCGATGAGATTATTTCGAGAATTCTTGTACAGAGAGAACAAACCGGTTATAGGCAGATTTGAGCTATTGCTTACTAGTGGGTATGGCGCTAAGTGGAGTTTACGCTTTAGAGTACAACAAATTACTTCATTGAAAGGATTCTACATGTAAGTCTTACAAATAGCAGTTGTAATTATTGAAATATTGTCTTAGTATATCACGCCGCTGTATTAAATGTTACACTAGATGTAAATTTAACAGAGAGCAGTTGTAATTAGTGAAAACATATGTTTCTATAAAACATCATTATATTGAACGTACCACTATATGTAAGTCATACAGACAGCAGTTGTAAATTGTTAAACCTTTTGTTTGCTACTAAAACATAAAAGTAAAGTTCCCTTAGCCCTAACGGGTCATCGGTGCAGATGAAGTGTAGAATTCATCTGTTTTCTATAACCTCGGCATATGAAGGGATTGTATGGTTAGCACAACGCCCAGCCGCCTTACTTCCCAACTTAAAGTCAGGTACCCATTTAAATCTGGGTGGACTTGTGGGCCAACTAAGCACCAAATTTCACCTGGAAAAATTCCATGGGCCTCACCGAAGATCAAACCCAGGACTCTCAGGTCGACATTCGAGTATCTACACCACTCGGCCATCCGTCCTACTACTAGAAAATAAGCCCTTTCCTTTTTGAACGTATTCAATACGTACAAATCAGTGACGGGAATGGCACCGGTGAGAAATCCATGTAATGGCACTGATGAGAAATCCCTGTAATGGCACTGATGAGAAATCCCGGGAATGGCACTGGTGAGAAATTCCGGGAATGGCACTTGACAATATATCCCGGAAATGAGACTTGCTCTAAATCTGCAATATAGATTTACATTGATAAATACTTTATGTGAAACCACAAAAACAAGAGAAAACATTCAGCAGCCATAGATTCAAAGTCCCAATTAAAATGTTTGAGTTCCTTGCTGACATCAACAAGTCTAACACTATTGATAATTTATTTATTGCTGTTTGCTATATCTCACCACTCCCAGTTACTGTGACATCTGTGAGAAAGAGGTTTTCAAAACTAAAACTAATAAAAAATGACCTCTCAATATAAACAATAATGTTTGGACGACTTGACATTTATTTTTATTGAGTTTAAAATTATTTGGAATTTAAACTTTGATCTAATTCTAAGAGACTTTTGTCACTTTATTGACAAACGATTAAAGTTTGGAATAAAAAATGGTAATAAATAAATTATGTCATGTAATCGCTTTGTAATCAGGGTTGTCCAAACTTCCTGTTTATAATTGTGAAACAAGTTGTTACAATAATGTTTAAGTTTTTTAAAGTATAACACATTGATTTTGAAAAGCTGGTATAATTATATTCATTAAAATCAGTAGCCAAAAAGTAATAATATTTTATTTCATTAATCTATGAATGTATAAATGCTTCACTATGGCTTAAATAAAAAGAATCTTTTAAATTAAAAATGTACATTTAATTAACATGACCTGAGCAGATAGTAAGCCATAATAACAAACAATAATTCAGTAAATATTTGGAATTTTTAAAGAATTTCTAATGTTTGTATTTTTTTTTTACTTTAATTATACTTTCAAGTTACTTGTTGTTTAATAAAGTTTATTTTTGTATCTCCAGGTGATCAAAACAAGTCAGATGGAAAATTGAATGACTGAAATAATAGAAGTTTGTTTGTTTTTTTCTGGTAATTTTTATTAGATAAATTCTGTGTTGATTTAAACTATGTTTTTATATAAATGTAACTTTATATTGAGATCACTTTATTAAGTTAACTAGACTGAGTTGAGATATTTTCAGTTCTAAACTATAATATTATTTATATGAGTTATTGATTTGTTTATTTCAGACTTAAAGTTGTATTACAGCTGAGGTCCAAAGCCAATTGGTGGACAGTGAAACTCACAAAATGGGAAATAAACTTTATGGTAAAATTGAACACAATATATTAATATTGTTTACGTTGTGATAATATAACAGACATAATATGTGGACTTCATATCTTTGATATTTGAATGTTCAGCATGTTAGATATTTTCTACTTTACAATTCTAAGTTCATTTGTTTGTTCCAGGTGATCATGAAACTCAGGTGTCAGAAGGTGGTGAAGCTGATTTACACAAACATCTTATTGGCTGTAAGAAGAATCCAGGTCATACACAGTTTATACCTGTTGATACTTTAACCTTAGACCATCGACCTGAAGGTCATCGTGATAGAGATTTGTATGAACTCATCAAACTTACAGCTGACCTGACAGTCAGAGTTGATGTCAAAATGACCAGTCCACACCGACCAAAGCTTTGGCCAAAAACAAACGTTTCATATCCATTTTACAACATGAGAGACAAAACAAACTGGAGAACAGGCAGTGGGTGGGTTAGTGGCAGAGTGCACACGTTTACAGATGGATATAAAGATAATTATGGAGGTAAACATTGGAAGAACTACACAACATGTTGGTGTACAAAATGTAAACATTCAGACACAGCCAGCCACGTGTGGTGGGAGTTTTGTGTGGACACAGCCACACATATGGTGTTTGATGACATTGATGCTAGCCACACATCCTTGAGATTGTTTTATGATAGAGAAGACAGTCCTGTGGTCAATGTTGATCAGGTCAGTGTTGATGATGTAAACATTGAGAGAGACTTATGTTGATTGAAATGTGTGACATGTGACAAAAATCTCGGAGATAAACTGGACAAGTCCTGGAAACATTATCTTGATGTCTGGTGGAAAGTCAGGAACAAATACATTAAATCTCGAGATGTGGACAAGTTGAACTTTATAGTGTCACATCCTCATGGATGTAGTAAACAGGTCAGTGTTGGTCACTGGGTGGACAAATACATGGTGTGTGGTTTTTTAAATAAATTTACCTACTCAACATGTACATGTCCAGGCAGTAGTGGAGCCAAAGTTCATTGTCTGGGGTATACAGGTGGTGGTGGGTTGTGGTATCATCTTGTCCACAGTGGAAGTTTGAATTCTAAACTTAATTACAGCGGGACTGGTAATGTCTTGGGGTGAGTTATTTGTAAACAAATAACATGGAGGTGTAGTATTTTATTTGTATGTCATTCTATTATATTATAATATCGACATAAACATTTGTTGTTTGTTTATTAATGCCAACAATATATTTATTTATTCTAATGTTGTTTGTTTATTATTGTCATTAATATATTTATGTATGTTATTATGTTTGTTTATTATTGTTACGGGTCCTTTTATTGAAGATACTTGTAGGAGGTGTAGTAAATCAGACAACACAAATCACGAAGTTAACTCCAGTGAAGTAACATTAAACAATCTTCAATACTTGAACATAAACTGACATAATGGTAAATCCAGGAGGAGTACAATAGCAAACTATAAATATGCATCCATCTACATCGATGCCCAAAGCTAGACTCTACTAGAACATGCATCCGCATCCTATGATGCACAGAGCTCGACTGACTATATACAAACCATGTGCTCCCAACTGTCGGTTAATATACGTCATTTGTACCAAATGACGTATACACTAAAGCTCCCAATATTTACACTCAAGATGGCGGAATGACGCCATAGATACTGCGGTGGGCGGAGCCTACCGAATTGCGTCATCAAACTTAGACTATATTATTTCTCCACATTCCTCCCCTCTACCTAAGCATGATGTAATCATGCAAAACCCAATACCAACACCGACAAAAGGAAGCCACATGAAACAAAGTTCAATCATAGAACATATCCAAATCATCATAACAACAACATAAATTATACCATGATTAATCAAATCAACATTGCATGGAATTATAAATCAATACATGCAAACAATATAATAAATATCATCAATCATATATGCATAAACATATTGAATTAAATTCAAATTTCTCATCATTTTTTTTTCGTCACTGATATTTATTATTTTATAATCTTTTTTTTTCTATGTGACTTGTTTACTTTTTTTTTTTTATGTCACTTGTTATTCCATTCAATTTTTTTTTTCATGTGACTTTTGTTTAGTTTTTTTTTTTCATGTCACTAGTTATTCTTCATTATTTTTTTTTTCAGTGACTTCTCTTTTTTTTTTTTATCATAATCATCAATTATTATTAAATATCATTATGTCATCATATAAACATATATGTGCAAACATGTCATCATATAAACATATAATACATGTAACATAGACATTATGGTACACAGGATTTCTTACTGCCAGGACATAGTTTGGTCAAGAAAAATATTAAAATCTCTCCAATTCCCATTAATATTTCTCTCCGTGGTTGGGGTGAAACCATATCCTGCTCTTCTACCCTGGTTATAAATATTACAGTCATTCTTACAACATCTCAACAAACATGTTCTACATGAGGGGTGGTAATGAGGGATAAATTCTGGCTCATTAAAATTTACTACATGTCTAACATGGGGATTTTTATGGGGATATCTACTGCAATTATTATAAGTTAGACATCTAACTGTGTTAAAATGGTTGTATCGACCAATAGGTGGGTCCTTCCATTCACGGTTTTCATTTCTTTTATTTTTCTTTTCCATACGACCATATATTTGTTTCTCTGCTTTGATCACCATTACGTCCAGATTTCTTGATTTGAAAATCATAATACTTTCTTTGTTTCTTTTGATCTTCACTGGGTACAATGTAATTTTTGTCTATTTGACAATAATAGTTAGGGTTCTTTCTTTCTTTCAGTATTATAATTCTTGAGGTTTGGTTATTCATTGATTTAAGTTCTCCTCTATGACATTCAGTGGTAAATGGAACCGAGTGTTTTACAATTGTACCTGTAGCATAAGAATTATGTTGCATTTCCTTATTTACGTGTTTGCTTGCTTTATTATCTTGATGGGTTTCTTTGCCATCTCTATTTCTGGGTATGGTTCTCTTGGCTACTTTGATATAATTGGCGTCTTTATCTCCAACTGACGATTCTACTTTATCCAATCTGTTAATTTTATCTTTCAAACTTCCATTAATCTTTGTTTGAGAAGCTGTAACCACATCGCCTGATTCTATTTTCTTAACAAGTTTATTTACAATCCTCTCTATTGCGTCTACCCTAATTGGTAGGTCTTCCAATGTAGTGCGAGTCTTTGATTTAGTACGTAGGTCATTTTCCCTGTCTAAAATCAATTTATTCAGTTCTGCCTGTATTTTTTCCTTCTCCGACTTGAGACGTTTATTTTCCAATTTTAACTTCACATTTTCTTCACGTATGCTGCATATACCATGTTTATCATCCTCAGCCTGCATTATGCCAGTAACATTGCACATATGTTCCTCACTTATCTTCTCAACTTCATTAAATCCTTCCATCAGTTTGTCATTGTCTATTAACACGGTCGATTTTTTCTTCTCTATATCTTCTTTTTGTCTCTCTATACATGTGTTTGAAAAAAATTCACCAGTAAAACTACCTGGCTTGGATGATGGGGTCATTTTATCTCGTGATGGGCGAATATTACTGAATCCTTCCCTGCAATCATCACATGTGCCGCCACAAATCCTCACCAATGACTCTTTCACAACATCACAATTCTTTATTTCACCTTCACCCAACCTCAAACATACATCCAGGGCCTTGCCTCTCACGAATCCTAAAACTGACGCGGCCCATGCACTTTTCGGCATACCCGCACCAGCAGCCAGCACTTCAAACCTAGACAAGCACGTGTCCATACTGTCAACGCCCTCCGCAAAATAAGGTAATTCAAGTGATGTGGTCACTCTATCACCCGCTCCGCCAGCTCCGGGGTTAGCTGACTGTCCATTGTTCTCAGACTCCAAGCGCGCCCCCCCGTTCGCGATTTCCTCCCCTCCCACCTCCCGCTCTGCGGCTCCCTCTTTCCTCTCTCTCTGTTCCTTTTCCTTTCTTTCTTCCCTCTCTCTCTGTTCCTTTTCCTTTCTTTCTTCCCTCTCTCTCTGTTCCTTTTCCTTTCTTTCTTCCCTCTCTCTCTGTTTTTCTTCCCTCTCTCTCTGTTTTTCTTCCATCTCTTTCTTTTCCTTTTCCTTTCTTTCTTCCCTCTCTCTATTTTCCTTTTCTTCTACCCAGGTTTTCAATTCTTGGCCTGTAAGGCCAAGTGCTTTACCAGCTTCAACAATTTTTAAAATTGACGACATGGCAGTAACCAAAACCAATTATAACTAATAAATGAAAATGTTTGATACTATATATCACACAAAAAAAATATTCTATAATGTCATCAACATACAAGTACTATCAAAATAAATACAATATTCCTTTTCAAAAACCAGCAAATTAAATGTTTTGGCTGCTCAGGGTGGACCCTATTTTAACCTCTACTGTATTAAATACAGAATTCCACCAAGAACAACAAACAAATAATTACACCAGATTTCAATAATACAATATTCTAATTAATAAATATATATAAAAAAAAATATGCCAACTTACATATAAAGAAATACACAATAGTAAATTCTGTTCCTTGACTTCGATGGTTGATCCTCGGTGATCCCGGTCCGCGATGTTCGATGTGGGGTTGACTAGCACACGGGTTGATCCTTGGTGATCCCTGTCCGCGATGTTCGATGATCCTTGGTTGATCCTCGGTGATCCTATGGTGGGGTCCTCTGACGATGAGGAGGTGATTCAACACGGTAACGTCGGCCCCGTCAGTACACAGCAACTCTGGCCACTTTAAGCAGTAAAGTTGGCCACTTCAGCAACAGTAGGGCTGGCCTCTTCAGCAAACAGCAAGGTTGGCCTCTTCAGCAAACGGCAAGGTTGGCCTCTTCAGCAAACAGTAGGGTTGGCCTCTTCAGTTGCAGCAAGGTAGGCCTCTTCAGTAAACGGCAAGGTTGGCCTCTTCAGCAAACGGCAAGGTTGGCCTCTTCAGCAAACAGTAGGGTTGGCCTCTTCAGCAGCAGCAAGGTAGGCCTCTTCAGCAGACGGCAAGGTTGGCCTCTTCAGCAAACAATAGGGTTGGCCACTTCAGCAAACAGTAACGTTGGCCACTTCAGCAAACAGTAACGTTGGCCACTTCAGCAAACAATAGGGTTGGCCACTTCAGTAAACAGTAACGTTGGCCACTTCAGCAAACAGTAACGTTGACCTCTTCAGCAAACAGTAACGTTGGCCACTTCAGCAAACAGTAACGTTGGCCACTTCAGCAAACAGTAACGTTGGCCTCTTCAGCAAACAGTAACGTTGGCCACTTCAGCAAACAGTGACGTTGGCCACTTCAGAACACAGTTTTCACGGCGCACACCCAGGGTGGTGGCCGCCACGTAATTCACCGATGAATACTTAACCGGTAATTACAACGAGTCTTAATGTACTCACTCCGCTGCCCCTGAATCCAGCTAAGTCAGTCAGTTCAACGTCGGAGGTGCCAAATATATGTTACGTACTCCAGATATATGTAGGGTAGCCTACTCCGTCGGAGGTGCCAAATATATGTTACGGGTCCTTTTATTGAAGATACTTGTAGGAGGTGTAGTAAATCAGACAACACAAATCACGAAGTTAACTCCAGTGAAGTAACATTAAACAATCTTTAATACTTGAACATAAACTGACATAAAGGTAAATCTAGGAGGAGTACAATAGCAAACTATAAATATGCATCCATCTACATCGATGCCCAAAGCTAGACTCTACTAGAACATGCATCCGCATCCTATGATGCACAGAGCTCGACTGACTATATACAAACCATGTGCTCCCAACTGTCCGTTAATATACGTCATTTGTACCAAATGACGTATACACTAAAGCTCCCAATATTTACACTCAAGATGGCGGAATGACGCCATAGATACTGCGGTGGGCGGAGCCTACCGAATTGCGTCATCAAACTTAGACTATATTATTTCTCCACATTCCTCCCCTCTACCTAAGCATGATGTAATCATGCAAAACCCAATACCAACACCGACAAAAGGAAGCCACATGAAACAAAGTTCAATCATAGAACATATCCAAATCATCATAACAACAACATAAATTATACCATGATTAATCAAATCAACATTGCATGGAATTATAAATCAATACATGCAAACAATATAATAAATATCATCAATCATATATGCATAAACATATTGAATTAAATTCAAATTTCTCATCATTTTTTTTTCGTCACTGATATTTATTATTTTATAATCTTTTTTTTTCTATGTGACTTGTTTACTTTTTTTTTTTTATGTCACTTGTTATTCCATTCAATTTTTTTTTTCATGTGACTTTTGTTTAGTTTTTTTTTTTTTATGTCACTAGTTATTCTTCATTATTTTTTTTTCAGTGACTTCTCTTTTTTTTTTTTATCATAATCATCAATTATTATTAAATATCATTATGTCATCATATAAACATATATGTGCAAACATGTCATCATATAAACATATAATACATGTAACATAGACATTATGGTACACAGGATTTCTTACTGCCAGGACATAGTTTGGTCAAGAAAAATATTAAAATCTCTCCAATTCCCATTAATATTTCTCTCCGTGGTTGGGGTGAAACCATATCCTGCTCTTCTACCCTGGTTATAAATATTACAGTCATTCTTACAACATCTCAACAAACATGTTCTACATGAGGGGTGGTAATGAGGGATAAATTCTGGCTCATTAAAATTTACTACATGTCTAACAAGGGGATTTTTATGGGGATATCTACTGCAATTATTATAAGTTAGACATCTAACTGTGTTAAAATGGTTGTATCGACCAATAGGTGGGTCCTTCCATTCACGGTTTTCATTTCTTTTATTTTCTTTTCCATACGACCATATATTTGTTTCTCTGCTTTGATCACCATTACGTCCAGATTTCTTGATTTGAAAATCATAATACTTTCTTTGTTTCTTTTGATCTTCACTGGGTACAATGTAATTTTTGTCTATTTGACAATAATAGTTAGGGTTCTTTCTTTCTTTCAGTATTATAATTCTTGAGGTTTGGTTATTCATTGATTTAAGTTCTCCTCTATGACATTCAGTGGTAAATGGAACCGAGTGTTTTACAATTGTACCTGTAGCATAAGAATTATGTTGCATTTCCTTATTTACGTGTTTGCTTGCTTTATTATCTTGATGGGTTTCTTTGCCATCTCTATTTCTGGGTATGGTTCTCTTGGCTACTTTGATATAATTGGCGTCTTTATCTCCAACTGACGATTCTACTTTATCCAATCTGTTAATTTTATCTTTCAAACTTCCATTAATCTTTGTTTGAGAAGCTGTAACCACATCGCCTGATTCTATTTTCTTAACAAGTTTATTTACAATCCTCTCTATTGCGTCTACCCTAATTGGTAGGTCTTCCAATGTAGTGCGAGTCTTTGATTTAGTACGTAGGTCATTTTCCCTGTCTAAAATCAATTTATTCAGTTCTGCCTGTATTTTTTCCTTCTCCGACTTGAGACGTTTATTTTCCAATTTTAACTTCACATTTTCTTCACGTATGCTGCATATACCATGTTTATCATCCTCAGCCTGCATTATGCCAGTAACATTGCACATATGTTCCTCACTTATCTTCTCAACTTCATTAAATCCTTCCATCAGTTTGTCATTGTCTATTAACACGGTCGATTTTTTTCTTCTCTATATCTTCTTTTTGTCTCTCTATACATGTGTTTGAAAAAAAATTCACCAGTAAAACTACCTGGCTTGGATGATGGGGTCATTTTATCTCGTGATGGGCGAATATTACTGAATCCTTCCCTGCAATCATCACATGTGCCGCCACAAATCCTCACCAATGACTCTTTCACAACATCACAATTCTTTATTTCACCTTCACCCAACCTCAAACATACATCCAGGGCCTTGCCTCTCACGAATCCTAAAACTGACGCGGCCCATGCACTTTTCGGCATACCCGCACCAGCAGCCAGCACTTCAAACCTAGACAAGCACGTGTCCATACTGTCAACGCCCTCCGCAAAATAAGGTAATTCAAGTGATGTGGTCACTCTATCACCCGCTCCGCCAGCTCCGGGGTTAGCTGACTGTCCATTGTTCTCAGACTCCAAGCGCGCCCCCCGTTCGCGATTTCCTCCCTCCCACCTCCCGCTCTGCGGCTCCCTCTTTCTCTCTCTCTGTTCCTTTTCCTTTCTTTCTTCCCTCTCTCTCTGTTCCTTTTCCTTTCTTTCTTCCCTCTCTCTCTGTTCCTTTTCCTTTCTTTCTTCCCTCTCTCTCTGTTTTTCTTCCCTCTCTCTCTGTTTTTCTTCCATCTCTTTCTTTTCCTTTTCCTTTCTTTCTTCCCTCTCTCTATTTTCCTTTTCTTCTACCCAGGTTTTCAATTCTTGGCCTGTAAGGCCAAGTGCTTTACCAGCTTCAACAATTTTTAAAATTGACGACATGGCAGTAACCAAAACCAATTATAACTAATAAATGAAAATGTTTGATACTATATATCACACAAAAAAAATATTCTATAATGTCATCAACATACAAGTACTATCAAAATAAATACAATATTCCTTTTCAAAAACCAGCAAATTAAATGTTTTGGCTGCTCAGGGTGGACCCTATTTTAACCTCTACTGTATTAAATACAGAATTCCACCAAGAACAACAAACAAATAATTACACCAGATTTCAATAATACAATATTCTAATTAATAAATATATATAAAAAAAAATATGCCAACTTACATATAAAGAAATACACAATAGTAAATTCTGTTCCTTGACTTCGATGGTTGATCCTCGGTGATCCCGGTCCGCGATGTTCGATGTGGGGTTGACTAGCACACGGGTTGATCCTTGGTGATCCCTGTCCGCGATGTTCGATGATCCTTGGTTGATCCTCGGTGATCCTATGGTGGGGTCCTCTGACGATGAGGAGGTGATTCAACACGGTAACGTCGGCCCCGTCAGTACACAGCAACTCTGGCCACTTTAAGCAGTAAAGTTGGCCACTTCAGCAACAGTAGGGCTGGCCTCTTCAGCAAACAGCAAGGTTGGCCTCTTCAGCAAACGGCAAGGTTGGCCTCTTCAGCAAACAGTAGGGTTGGCCTCTTCAGTTGCAGCAAGGTAGGCCTCTTCAGTAAACGGCAAGGTTGGCCTCTTCAGCAAACGGCAAGGTTGGCCTCTTCAGCAAACAGTAGGGTTGGCCTCTTCAGCAGCAGCAAGGTAGGCCTCTTCAGCAGACGGCAAGGTTGGCCTCTTCAGCAAACAATAGGGTTGGCCACTTCAGCAAACAGTAACGTTGGCCACTTCAGCAAACAGTAACGTTGGCCACTTCAGCAAACAATAGGGTTAGCCACTTCAGTAAACAGTAACGTTGGCCACTTCAGCAAACAGTAACGTTGACCTCTTCAGCAAACAGTAACGTTGGCCACTTCAGCAAACAGTAACGTTGGCCACTTCAGCAAACAGTAACGTTGGCCTCTTCAGCAAACAGTAACGTTGGCCACTTCAGCAAACAGTGACGTTGGCCACTTCAGAACACAGTTTTCACGGCGCACACCCAGGGTGGTGGCCGCCACGTAATTCACCGATGAATACTTAACCGGTAATTACAACGAGTCTTAATGTACTCACTCCGCTGCCCCTGAATCCAGCTAAGTCAGTCAGTTCAACGTCGGAGGTGCCAAATATATGTTACGTACTCCAGATATATGTAGGGTAGCCTACTCCGTCGGAGGTGCCAAATATATGTTACGGGTCCTTTTATTGAAGATACTTGTAGGAGGTGTAGTAAATCAGACAACACAAATCACGAAGTTAACTCCAGTGAAGTAACATTAAACAATCTTTAATACTTGAACATAAACTGACATAAAGGTAAATCTAGGAGGAGTACAATAGCAAACTATAAATATGCATCCATCTACATCGATGCCCAAAGCTAGACTCTACTAGAACATGCATCCGCATCCTATGATGCACAGAGCTCGACTGACTATATACAAACCATGTGCTCCCAACTGTCCGTTAATATACGTCATTTGTACCAAATGACGTATACACTAAAGCTCCCAATATTTACACTCAAGATGGCGGAATGACGCCATAGATACTGCGGTGGGCGGAGCCTACCGAATTGCGTCATCAAACTTAGACTATATTATTTCTCCACAATTATTGTCATCAATATATTTATTTATTCTAATATTGTTTGTTTATTATTTTCATCGATATATTTATTCATTCTAATGTTTTACCTTCTGTACATTAATGTGTCTAGATTGAAATATTTTCAATAAAATATTCATTTTGCCTATATTATTGTTTATCTTTGCTTATTTCTGTTACGTGATGTTTTTGTTGATATGCTTATTAAATCAATTTGTAAATTTTAACAGTAAATAAATAATCAAATTGTGACGTCGTAAACCAAAGTTACGCCTAATTAAATTTATTTTAATACACAATTATATATCGAAAATAGGTACACAGTCGGCTGAATAATAGCAGAAGGTGTAAAACGAAAAAAATGTGAAAGTAAATTGGTCAGTTTAATAATAATAAACAATATGTATATAAAAAATAAATCAACATACAATCGTTTTGAATTTATGTTTAATATATGTTAACATTTTATTACTTCTAAAATAAAAAAATTCAAGAAAATTGGATTTTCTAAGGGAAATAATCTGGACAATTTCTACTTTTCATAGTCAAGTCTCGTTTTTTTTTTTTTAATTTTTGTTACTTTTTACAAAATTTCTCTCTTAGTATCAAGCAAATTGCAAAAAAAAAAAACAAGCTCGATTTTAAGTTTCTTTGTTTATTAGTGAAATGGTATGCTGTTTTATTTGAGATCAATATAAATAGCAAAACATTTCAATAAAAAGATCTTGATTAAAAAAAAATTATTAAACAATGGTATGCGACTGAAACTATGCTACACAATTATGGAATAGATGAAGATTTTACCAAAAAAAAATTACAACAGCTTAATCTTTGGCTGAATAACTCAGTATTGAGGCAGTGGTCCCAAACCTTTTTCTTGCGATGGACCTGTCAATGTTTGATAATATCACCGCGGCCCGCTGGTGGGAGGGGGGACGATTATTATTTTTGTTATAGAATGTTTCATTTCACAGTGATTTATTTGGACTTTTGTATGCATTAGAGAACTGGAGAAAGTTTATAAAAGAGAAGCTTTCAAAGTTTGCTTGGACCTTCAATTAGCTTTAACATCTGAAAACGAAGATTCAAATAACTGTGGAATGAATTATTTCCTTTATCAAGAGGAACTAGTAAACAAAGGACCGGCGAGTAGGCACAGTTGGAGTTTAAAATAGTGATATATATTTGAGCACGTTAACAATCAGTCTATATACTCGCAGTTGCCCCAAAGACATGAACAGATTATTGTAGCCAAAATACATTTGAGAATAGGGACACCCTATAAAGCATCAAATAAAGTTCATATGTTAAATAGTTCCTGCCAAAGAAAATAATCCTCACTATGGGTAAACATAAACAACTCTTAACATCAGAATTCTTTTAGAATATTTAATAGACTCATTTCCAAACAGTTATTCTTTTAATGTTTTATGATGTTCAACATGGCGTATTTAAAAAAAAAAGAGAGACGTGAGTGAGTGCTTGTGTTAAGCGAAACGCTACAAGTTCAACGGGTGGTTTATTTACTGTTATACGCATTGTAGCATAGTACAATTAACTAAGGAAATATTGCCAACCCGGCAGTGCAGAACCTAGGGATTTAGGGGCCCTGTGGGCTTGGCTTCTTTGGGGGCTGCCCCTGCATTTTAATATGAGATAATTTTTTGACGCTTCTCAAGCTTGGTCCTGAGGAGAAAGAATCGTTATGTAGCTTTTAGCTGAGCTTCAATTAAAAACATAGTATTCCATCAACGCAGTTGAGGCCACAGACGCAGAAAATATCAGGGCTTTAAAAACAGGAAATATCAAAGCTTTAAACATTATAGTTCTGTGAAGCCAGTGCCGAACCTAGAGATTTGGGGTTTGTCCTGTACGGGGGCCCCTGAATGTTGACATGAGATGATGTACGTAATATTTAATGTAAAAAAGATTTTCTGGGGCCCACGTTAAGCTGCGATAATATTTAGATCTCATTCCCAAGAGAATAATCTTCAGAAGCTTAGCAAAAAGAACCCCCGACTATTAAACGTTGAATCTAACATCCAACTATAGCCTACATAATTTGCGCACACAAAACCTTATCATTGATAAATCTTAATTCCTTGATAATATTTTAGTGGTTTCCTTTCCAAACAGTTCTTCATGTTATATTTTATGATGTTCAACATGGTGTATTTAAAAAAAAACGCTACATGTTTAGCAGGTGGTTTACTTACTGTTATACACATTGTAGTATAGCACAACATATCGTACTGAGAATATACTAAGATAATACTGCCAACCCGGCAGTGTTGAACCTATGGATTATAGGGCTCTGTGGACCTGGTCTCTTTAGAGGTCTCTGCATTTTGACATTCAATGTGAAATTAATATTTAATGTTAAAAAATTTTTGGGGCAACTCTCAATCTGGGGCCCGGAAAGATATAATTCATTTAAAAAAAAATGTCTGCCAGTGGATGTTTCCGATTCTTAAATGGTTGGGAATTACGTCCTATTTATAGAACTAGCAGAAGGGGATTATTTCTGACATTCTTAAACAGAGATAACAATCCGGTTCTATGTGATTTTAGTGATTGCTTACTACCCTATGTGGCCTGGTGCTAAAGGGGGATTTGTGCTTTGAAGTACAAGTGACTTCTTTGAAAGGAACTCTACATGTAAGTCTTACAAATTGCAGTTGTAATTAGTGAAAAATCGTTAGTATAACATGCAGCTGTATTTATTATAACACTACATATAAATTTAACAAAGATCAGTTGTAATTAGTGAAACATTGTGCTAGTATAACACGTAATTATATTAAACGTATCACTACAAGTAAGTCATACAGACAGCAGTTGTAATTAGGGAAACATTTTGTTTACTATTAAGAAATTTCTTCTTTTTGCACGCATTCAACACAAACAAACCAGTGAAGGCCTTATGTATATTGACTGGGGAAACGGCCCCTGGTCCTACACTTGAGAAAGGCCCGGAATAAGAGATTTTGTTACCTATTTTCAGTAAAATTTAAGCAAGTACAAAGTAGTTGTACAAACCATGTACAAAATCATGTTTCACAAATAATGTGAAAATTCTATATAATTCTGTTGAATGTATTTAGCAAACACTCAACTCTAATATAATAATGTATGTAATTATTCTACCGACATAGTATTACAAACGTTTTTTAAATTCAAAATTTTTGCAAGTAAAATATAGGCCATGGCTGAGAGAGGGGCTGAAGGGACATAACTTTAACGAAGTTTAGGCGATATGACAGTTATGCCAGGAGTTAGTCATCTATAACTGCTCATATAATAAAAGAATTTCTGTATGATCAACTGAGAAACTCTATTGAAAAAGATAAGCTAAGTAAATACTTGTTTTAGTTTCAGTCTATCGGCGAGAGTCAAAAGGTCTATTTATAGCCGTATGCAATATCTCGACGCTCCCAGCCACTGTGATATCTGTAGGAAAGAGGTTTTAAAAACTCTCAATAATAAACAAAAGATTGTTAACGATTTCACATTTATTTTGGTTGAGTCTGAAATTACTTTGACTTAAAACTCTGACCTTATTCCTAAGAGACTTTATTCACTTTGCTGAGAAAAAGATAACAAAAAATAACAAAAAAAAATGTTCTGATAATAAACAGTATTCATTTAATCGCTTTAAATCAGGGTTGAACAGTTTGTCTCACCAGTGTAAAGATAATCAGTGTGTCTCACAACTATAGCTAGTGATCCCTTAAAAATTATGTTATACACTTTGACGTGTTATAGTTGATGGTTATTACTGTATCATTGGAGGCCACTTAAAGACACGCCTATGCTTAGAGATTTATTTTGGGATTTATTTCAAGTATTTAAAATGTCATTAGAATGATATTTCTGGATCATTAATACTTTTTCTTGAACAGCTACAGTTGGAGTGTCAATATTACCGTATCAAAATACTGCTCCTAGCCACGTTTGCCCTTATGGTACGCTTGTAAAAGTAATGCTGTTTTGAAACTAGAAACTCAGCCCCGTAGCCATGGGGGGACCACTGGGGCCCTTTACCCCCCTCCCCCTAGGTGTGGAGTGCCCTTCCCGCTTAAAAAAGAAGAAAAGAGGAAAAAATAAAGAAAAAGTAATGGTGCCCCCTTGCTGCGTATTGGTGACCCCTGCTTACTTTGACCTGGCTACGGGCCTGTAGAAACTGTGAGATAGCTGAGAACATTAAGGAAAGGAGGGGGGGGGGGGGTTAAGGAAAAACAAAACTTGATCGTCGGGGCCATAAATCTGAAATACGGCCCTGTTAAAAAGTATATTTTTTTAAACTACTGGATTGAGGCTCTCAATCCCTTTGTATTGTGCGTGAGTGTAGGACAAAACCCCCAGCGGACAAAACGCCCACGGACAAAGCCCCCAGCGGATAAAATACTAAGCGGACTAAACTAAAAAAATATGATTGAATGTATGTCGATATTATTGATACTTCAATATATATATATATATAATTTAGACCATGGGCTAAGGAAAATGTTTGTCGATATGAGAAATCATGTTTGTCAATACAGGCTGTCAATAGGACATGTTCCTATGTTGTTTTATGTAGTTAAAGGATAGCCTTCAACCACTGTGGTTCTCATGCTGTTTATTTTACTTTCTGCCGTAAAAGTGTGTCTTGAGTGAGACTTAAACGGCAGAATTCAGATACGGTTAGTTTTTTCCTTGAGCTAAAATTATTACTTTTATTCGTTTTACCTGGTAAGATAAGCTTCCCGTTGATGTAAAGTTAATAAGGGATTGACTTTTGATCATTGTGGCTCGACGGGCTAATAGAGCTTATTGGGGTACTTTGAAAAAAAAAATTCACCTATTTTATATGTATTTACATCCAGGTATTATATATTACATTTTAAAATAAAATGATGGCCAAATAATAGATTGAATAATAAAAATAGAGTTTAGGACCAGAGGGGTGTTTTGTCCGCTTGAGGTTTTGTCCGCTATGGGGTTTTATTTATGGGGGGGGGGGGTCCGGATACCATTATGCATGGTCTTAGCTATTTTAATAAATATTAGTCTCTATTACGGGCTCTGTAAATATTCTCTATACATGTTGCTGTCCTCTTCAATTGAATACGTAAATGTTGCGGGCTTGTTATCTCACACACAGTCGTAGAAACAGATGACACAACACTTGTTAATGTGAAGTATAAAATAAATGAACTTTATTAGAACAACTCGTGACTGCACGACTCTCTCAAAACTCTAATCCAACACAAACTAACTCGTCCAGTCTTATCGACTTCTCGCCCCTGAATAAGGTGGGAGGGGAGGTAGTAGCAGATGGGTATTTCGTACATTAAAGACTGACTCAGAGGTTTTGCTGTAGGGCTTTGATCTCGGTCAGTTGCCACCGGTTCTAAATCAAATCTTCGTCCAGCTTCCGAGCTCTGCTGACCACAGATCTAGAGGGGGTTAGGATGAGGGGTAACATGATATAAGGGGTAGCTGTGATATTGAAGGGGACTGCGATTTTAACAGTCACATTTTCGGAACTTCACAATATTTAAAAATGGAAAGTACCATACTATATATTAAAAAAAAGAAAATTACGTGAAGTATGCAGTACGGAAAAAAATCGTGAGACAAACTGGTTATCTATAGTCTGGTGAGACAAACTGGTTATCTATAGTCTGGTGACAATTTTTGTGTAACCCTAATGATATTGTAACTACTAAATCTACTAAATCAAATTTAATTATTGTAGACAGTTTATATATATATATATATATATATATCGACTAGATTTATATCTAGTATAAACAACAAAACACGTTAAATCAACAGATACTAAAATTATTCTGTATTTGCTGACATTTCGGTACTTTTAAGTGCTTCAAAATTGTTCATTATTTTTTTATCATTTCAAGTCCTCTTATAACTATTTTTTATATATATATATATATATATCAAAGGAGACAACTAAAAGACTGTGACAGGAAAATATTTCATGGTTATCTCTTTGATTAAAGTAATTATTTCTTTTATTTTGTTTGTGTGGTATTCATGACAGTTTATATATATATATATATATATATATGACCAATGTACATTCACATTTGTTCAGTTCTACACTATCTGCTTAAATTCGGTCGATTGATTACCAATTTTCGATATTTGTTTATTTTTAAACTAATTTTATTTTCTAGTGACGTCAAAAATTATTTATTTTTTACTAATTGATTTAATAAACAAAAACATGACGTGACAGAAATCTATAAATTGTACATCATGTGTTCCGGTTTCCGTTTATCTCGACTTCCGTCTGTCATCGCTACTTTTGTCTCATCGCGACTTCCGTCTGTCATCGCGACTTCCGTCTGTCATCCAAGATGGCGGCATAATATGAAAAGCTTAATCATAAAGATTTATTACTAAGTGTAACAACAACAACAAAACAAAATGACAAATTTTGAACGTACTATAAAAAATTCAAAGCAAAAGTATAAAAAAAGAACAAGACCAATTTGATAAAATATTCTGGGTACACACTAAAAATGACCAACACCGTTGTCCTAGGGTCACCTGAGGTCGGAAAAATAACTCTTTAGGTAGAAAGTTTTGTATTTTGGAGCTTAGCACTGGGAAAGACAGCAAATTTAGAAGGCTTAGCATCAAGGGTTAAGAATCCATTGTCTTTGGTTATTTTTTTAAATGAATTATCTCTTGAAGGACTTTGAACCAAGATTTTAAATTTTAACATTAAACAAATTTGCAATGAATGTCAGAGCAGAGCCTCTGAGGCCAGGTCCTAGAGCCCTATAATCCATAGGTTCAACACCAGGTTGGCATTCATATATAATGTATTATCATTGCAATTATTTGTGCTATACTACAATGTGTATAACAGTAAGTAAACCACCTGCTAAACATGTATTTTTTTTTAATACACATATTAGGCATCTAAATATATAACAGAACTTATTTGGAAAGAAATGCAAAATAACTATTGAGAATTAAGGATTTATCAATGGTAAGGTTTTGTGTGCGCAAATTATGTAGGCTATAGTTGGATGTTAGATTCAACGTTTAATAGTCGAGAGTTCTTTTGCTAAGCTTCTGAAGTTATTCACGGGAACTGAATCTAAAAATATTATCTTAAACCACTAGGGAGCTGAAAATGTTAAATGTCCACCTTTTTATATCTATAACAGCCTAGAGGCCCCGTACAGGACAAACCCCAAATCTCTAGGTTCGGCACTGGCTTCACAGAACCATAATGTTTAAAGCTTTGATATTTCCTGTTTTTAAAACTACAATCTTTCTGTCTACGCTATTCAGTTGAGCTGGAATACTATGTTTTTAATTGAAGCTCAGCTAAAAGCTACATAACGATTCTTCTCTTCAGGACCAAAACTTGGGAAGCGTCAAAAAAACCCTACCATATCTAAAATGAGACGACCACAAGGGAATAAACCCACAGGGCCCCTAAATCCCTCTGAGTTCTGCACTGCCGGGTTGGCAACATTTCCCTTGGTTATTGTATACTCTGCAATGTATAGTAGTCAACTCAACCACCTACAGAGCTTGTACGTGTTCGCTTACCATTAGCACTCACTCACGTCTCTTTTTTTTTTTTTAATACGCCATGTTGAACATCATAAAACATTAAAAGAATAACTGTTTGGAAATGAGTCTATTAAATATTCTGAAAGAATTCTGATGTTAAGAGTTGTTTATGTTTACCCATAGTGAGGATTATTTTCTTTGGCAGGAACTATTTAACATATGAACTTTATTTGATGTTTTATAGGGTGTCCCTATTCTCAAATGTATTTTGGCTACAATAATCTGTTCATGATTTTGGGGCAACGACGAGTATATAGACTGATTGTTAACGTGCTCAAATATATATCACTATTTTAAACTCCAACTGTGCCTACTCGCCGGTCCGGGTACCGGGCCTTTGTTTACTAGTTCCTCTTGATAAAGGAAATAATTAATTCCACAGTTATTTGAATCTTCGTTTTCAGATGTTAAAGCTAATTGAAGGTCCAAGTAAACTTTAAAAGCTTCTCTTTTATAAACTTTCTCCAGTTCTCTAATGCATACAAAAGCCAAATAAATCACTGTGAAATGAAACATTCTATAACAAAAATAATAATCGTCCCCCCTCCCACCAGCGGGCCGCGGTGATATTATCAAACATTGACAGGTCCATCGCAAGAAAAAGGTTTGGGACCACTGCCTCAATACTGAGTTATTCAGCCAAAGATTAAGCTGTTGTAATTTTTTTTGGTAAAATCTTCATCTATTCTATAATTATGTAGCATAGCTTCAGTCGCATACCATTGTTAAATAATTATTTTTTTTTAATCAAGATCTTTTATTAAATGTTTTGCTGTTTGCTATTGATCTCAAATAAACAGCATACCATTTTACTAATAAGCTAAAAAGAAACCAAAATCGAGCTTGTTTTTTTTGCGATTTGCTTCACTACTAAGAAATTTTGTAAAAAGTAACAATAATTAAAAAAGACAAACAAACGAGACTTGACTATGAAAAGTAGAAATTGTCCAGATTATTTCCCTTAGAAAATCCAATTTTCTTAATTTTTTTTATTTTAGAAGTAATAAAATATTAACATATATTAAACATAAATTCTAAACGATTGTATTTTGATTTATTTTTTATATACATATTGTTTATTATTATTAAACTGACCAATTTACTTTCACATTTTTTTCGTTTTACACCTTCTACTAATATTCAGCAGACTGTGTACCTATTTTCGATATATAATTGTCTATTAAAATAAATTTAATTAGGCGTAACATTGGTTTACGACGTCACAATTTGATTATTTATTTACTCTTAAAATTTACAAATTGATTTAATAAGCATATCAACAAAAACATCACGTAACAGAAATAAGCAAAGATAAACAATAATATAGGCAAAATGAATATTTTATTGAAAATATTTCAATCTAGACACATTAATGTACAGAAGGTAAAACATTAGAATAAATAAATATATCGATGAAAATAATAAACAAACAATATTAGAATAAATAAATATATTGATGACAATAATAAACAAACATAATAACATACATAAATATATTAATGACAATAATAAACAAACAACATTAGAATAAATAAATATATTGATGGCATTAATAAACAAACAACAAATGTTTATGTCGATATTATAATATAATAGAATGACATACAAATAAAATACAACACCTCCATGTTATTTGTTTACAAATAACTCACCCCAAGACATTACCAGTTCCGCTGTAATTAAGTTTAGAATTCAAACTTCCACTGTGGACAAGATGATACCACAACCCACCACCACCTGTATACCCCAGACAATGAACTTTGGCTCCACTACTGCCTGGACATGTACATGTTGAGTAGGTAAATTTATTTAAAAAACCACACACCATGTATTTGTCCACCCAGTGACCAACACTGACCTGTTTACTACATCCATGAGGATGTGACACTATAAAGTTCAACTTGTCCACATCTCGAGATTTAATGTATTTGTTCCTGACTTTCCACCAGACATCAAGATAATGTTTCCCAGGACTTGTCCAGTTTCCTCTCCGAGATTTTTGTTCATATGTCACACGTTTCAATCCAACATAAGTCTCTCTCAATGTTTACATCATCAACACTGACCTGATCAACATTGACCACAGGACTGTCTTCTCTATCATAAAACAATCTCAAGGATGTGTGGCTAGCCTCAATGTCATCAAACACCATATGTGTGGCTGTGTCCACATAAAACTCCCACCACACGTGGCTGGCTGTGTCTGAATGTTTACATTTTGTACACCAACATGTTGTGTAGTTCTTCCAATGTTTACCTCCATAATTATCTTTATATCCATCTGTAAACTTGTGCACCCTGCCACTAACCCACCCACTGCCTGTTCTCCAGTTTGTTTTGTCTCTCATGTTGTAAAATGGATATGAAACGTTTGTTTTTGGCCAAAACTTTGGTCGGTGTGGACTGGTCATTTTGACATCAACTCTGACTGTCAGGTCAGCTGTAAGTTTGATGAGTTCATACAAATCTCTATCACGATGACCTTCAGGTAGATGGTCTAAGGTTAAAGTATCAACAGGTATAAACTGTGTATGACCTGGATTCTTCTTACAGCCAATAAGATGTTTGTGTAAATCAGCTTCACCACCTTCTGACACCTGAGTTTCATGATCACCTGGAACAAAGAAATGAACTTAGAATTGTAAAGTAGAAAATATCTAACATGCTGAACATTCAAATATCAAAGATACCAAGTCCACATATTATGTCTGTTATATTATCACAACGTAAACAATATTAATATATTGTGTTCAATTTTACCATAAAGTTTATTTCCCATTTTGTGAATTTCACTGTCCACCAATTGGCTTTGGACCTCAGCTGTAATACAACTTTAAGTCTGAAATAAACAAATCAATAACTCATATAAATAATATTATAGTTTAGAACTGAAAATATCTCAACTCAGTCTAGTTAACTTAATAAAGTGATCTCAATATAAAGTTAAATTTATATAAAAACATAGTTTAAATCAACACAGAATTTATGTAATAAAAATTACCAGAAAAAAACAAACAAACTTCTATTATTTCAGTCATTCAATTTTCCATCTGACTTGTTTTGATCACCTGGAGATACAAAAATAAACTTTATTAAACAACAAGTAACTTGAAAGTATAATTAAAGTAAAAAAAAATACAAACATTAGAAATTCTTTAAAAATTCCAACTATTTACTGAATTATTGTTTGTTATTATGGCTTACTATCTGCTCAGGTCATGTTAATTAAATTTACATTTTTAATTTAAAAGATTCTTTTTATTTAAGCCATAGTGAAGCATTTATACATTCATAGATTAATGAAATAAAATATTATTACTTTTTGGCTACTGATTTTAATGAATATAATTATACCAGCTTTTCAAAATCAATGTGTTATACTTTAAAAAACTTAAACATTATTGTAACAACTTGTTTCACAATTAAAAACAGGAGGTTTGGACAACCCTGATTACAAAGCGATTACATGACATAATTTATTTATTACCATTTTTTATTCAAAACTTCTTTCGTAATATTTATCGTGTTTCAGTAAAGTGACTAAAGTCTCTTAGGTTTAGGTCAAATGTTTAAATTCCAATTGATTTCAGACTCAATAAAACTAAACGTCAAATCGTTCAAACGTTATTGATTATTATTGAGAGGTCATTTTTTATTAGTTTTAGTTTTGAAAACCTCTTTCCTACAGATGTTACAGTAACTTGGAGTGGTGAGATATAGCAAACAGCAATAAATAAATTATCAATAGTGTTAGACTTGTTGATGTCAGCAAGGAATTCGAAAATTTTAATTGGGAATTTGAATCTATGGCTGAATGTTTTGATTTATTTGAGTTTTCACATAAAGTATTATCAATGTATATCTATATTGCAGATTTAGAGCAAGTCTCATTTCCGGGATATATTGTCAAGTGCCATTCCCGGAATTTCTCACCAGTGCCATTCCCGGGATTTCTCATCAGTGCCATTACATGGATTTCTCACCGGTGCCATTCCCGTCACTGATTTGTACGTATTGAATACGTTCAAAAAGGAAAGGGCTTATGTTCTAGTAGTGGGACGGATGGCCGAGTGGTGTAGATACTCAAATGTCGACCTGAGAGTCCTGGGTTTGATCTTCGGTGAGGCCCATGGAATTTTTTCCAGGTGAAATTCGGTGCTTAGTTGGCCCACAAGTCCACCCAGATTTAAATGGGTACCTGACTTTAAGTTGGGAAGTAAAGGCGGCTGGGCGTTGTGCTAACCATAAAATCCCTTCATATGCCGAGGTTATAGAAAACAGATGAATTCTACACTTCATCTGCACCGATGGCCCGTTAGGGCTAAGGGAACTTTACTTTTATGTTTTAGTAGCAAACAAAAGGTTTAACAATTTACAACTGCTGTCTGTATGACTTACATATAGTGGTAAGTTCAATATAATGATGTGTTATATAAACATACGTTTTCACTAATTACAACTGCTCTCTGTTAAATTTACATCTAGTGTAACATTTAATACAGCGGCGTGATATACTAAGACAATATTTCAATAATTACAACTGCTATTTGTAAGACTTACATGTAGACATCCTTTCAATGAAGTAATTTGTTGTACTCTAAAGCGTAAACTCCACTTAGCGCCATACCCACTAGTAAGCAATAGCTCAAATCTGCCTATAACCGGTTTGTTCTCTCTGTACAAGAATTCTCGAAATAATCTCATCGGAAATTTCCAGTGAGTTTTTCTGCTATTCGAAAAGGACGTCATTTCAAGCCGTTTAATATTCGGAAACATCCATAGGCAATACTTTTTCTAAGTGAATTGAAAATTGTTCTAATTACAACGTTAATGATATTGGTCTATTATGATGCTAACTATGTAGGCCAGTATAATAATTAGTTCAACACTATAAGCCATTATTCAAGGCCAAAGTTTTATGATAAATATAAAAGAGGGTATGGAATCATCTTCATTTACCCATGTAACGTACGAAAAAGAGGAGGTTTTTTTTGCAATTCCCTGTCATACTGTGTAATATTTAAAATATCCCCCCAATCAGTCTCTGTCACAGTGTATCACACAATTTTATCTTGTCTCAGAGATTAGTGTTAGATTTGTAACACACATTTCTCTAATGTATTCTGCAAATCACAAATAGGACGGTATTTTAAAGGACGTCTTGTATTCTCATCATAGCCAATAGTTCAATGGCCTAGGACTGGACACCTTTCTTTGACAAAAGAGTTGTAAATAAAAACAATAGGTACTGACCCGAGCTATGAAATTCCCTTAAATTAGTTTTATCTTAGCACATCAATAAATTCCCTATCGCCATCACTGTGTCTGGGTGTCAAGATGTCTCTCTCATTTTCAGCAGAAGGTATTGTACTGTTTAGAGTGCATGACAATAGTGTGCATATAATTGGTGTGCATGAAGAACTTCCGTTTTCTAGTAAATGATGTCTACATCGATATAAAAATGACTAAAACTATGAGATCTATTGAATTGGTTGCAGTAAGTTATTAGTAATTTAACTCAATATTATGGATTCTTCACTTAATTTACTTCAAATGGATATCCCTTTATTCCTAGACGTTAATTTAGCTAAAGGTTTATCGGGACAGATTAAGTGTAGAATACATCTGCTTATGTAATCACGGCTTAGTTAGGTATTGTTAGGCCAACATAACGGTCAGCCTCATTTACTTCCTCAACTAAAAGTCAGATACTTATTTAAAGCTTTGGTGAACTAAGGGACTTTCACTAAGACCTGAGTACATTCCTTTGTTTATTCTGATGTTCAAAACTCGGAACCACTGTCGACAGTCAAGCGCTTTTTCCCACAAGACCAACGTTTCCCTTAGGCCTTACTACATTATAAGGCTTATGAAAAATGTCAATAGATTTTGTAATGATATTTTAGAATAACTCACACTATATATTACGTATTTCAATGCAACCATAACACAATGCAGTAAAGACACATATGAGCAGCTCCGTAGCGTGAAAATTCTACAGCTTGGGCCAAGCATTCTACTGCAGGGGCCAAGGATTCTACAGCAGGGGCCAAGCCAATAGCAGGTGGGAGGGGGACAGGAAATAAATGTTACTAAGGAGAGCAAACAAGCAGAGGGGTCCAGACTAAACGCAGAGGGGGCTGTAGTGTTGTTTTAGTCCCAGGTCATATTTTAGTTTCAGTTTTTATTTCGTTTTTTCTGTAATAATTTTAGTTTTCGTCTAGTTTTAGTCTTGCTTCTAATTTTAGTTTTAGTTTTAGTTCTCGTTGACGAAAAGTCAACATTTTCGTCAACGAAGGTTTTAGTTTTAGTTTTCGTCAACGAAAACAACACTAGGGGGCTGCACCCCTGCCCACCCCGCACGCTACGGACCTGCAAATGAGGCACTGTTGTAACTAATTGAACTAAAACATTGGTTCCCTCTGGTGGGTCTTGTCTAATTTAAGTTGGTCTGTAAATTGTAAATATATAACCTGTTCTAAATTAACTGTTCATGACAACTTGTATATATTAACTGCATCACAGCCACCGAACCCAAATAATCATATGGAGAAAAATGGAAAAAAAAGTTTTTTTTATTTATAGAATTTAAATTTGTGACAAACACACATAGTTACACATTTCGATGTAACTTGTTTATCTAAATATTGATAGTACATTCGACGGTGAGATGGTAACTGAATCAATAGGCACCTTTGTTGTTGCTGTGTGTCAGGGGCGTTGAGAGCCAACAAAGGGCCCCAGGGCAGGACATCATTGCAGGCCCCTTAATAAACAATGAGTCTCGTGAAAAAATTCGACATGGTCGGGGCGGCTTCGGGCCCCCTTAAAGATGCGGGCCCCCTGGCAATGACCTCTCTGACCCGTTGTCCTCTCATCGGCGTGCCTGGCTGTTGTTAATATATACACCACTCAGTATAGTTATAGCGACTAGTAGATGAATTTGTGAAATATTTATATTACATTTTATATTTCCTATCGTTGTTTTTCCACACTAGAAAGAACGTGAACGAAAAATTCAGCTTTTATAGTGGGACCAAAGAGAGTAGGGTTCGTTCCTCGGCGAGAGTCATGGGGATTAGTTCAGGTCCTTCAAAAAGTTAATTAAATATCTTTCAAGTTCACCCAGCTTTAAATAGGTACCCAACTTTGGTTGAGGAAGTAAATGAACTTCATCTTGAACATTACTAGCTAGATGTCATTTAGTGTCAGCACCATGGGTTTTTCCATGCGCTTATTCGAGTTCACTGTGACAAGGGGACTTTGACGGTTTAATACAAATGGCGCCTATCTTAAATTTGGTCCATGCATCAGACCAAGAGAAAGATGGATGGAGTTTGTTTATGAACATCAGACCAAGAGAAAGATGGATGTAGTGTGTTTATGAGCATCAGACAAAGAGAAAGATGGATGGAGTGTGTTTATGAACATCAGACCAAGAGAAAGATGGATGGAGTGTGTTAATGAACATCAGACCAAGAGAAAGATGGATGTAGTGTGTTTATGAGCATCAGACCAAGAGAAAGATGGATGGAGTGTGTTTATGAACATCAGACCAAGAGAAATAGGAATGGAGTGTGTTTATGAACTAATAAAAATAAATGTTTTAATGTCATGTCAATAAGGAGCTGAGTGAGGGTTGAAGCAAACAGCTAAACGGGCGAATTTGGTTAACTGAACGTTTTTGGTCCGCTGGACGTAACTGGTCTGCTGGATGTAGCTGACCGCTGGTCATACTTCGTCTTCACACGAACAAATAATTAATTTCAATATCTTTGTTCCGTTAAGAATTTTTTTTTTACTGTGTTGGGTAGGTTGAAAATTTTATAAATCATTTTGACTTATTTTGTATATATACACACACGCTTGTTTAATTTTTTTTTTTATTTCTTTTTCCATTTTTACTACCAACATATTAATTAATTTACTTTAATAAAAGATACATATAGTCATAAAAAGTAAATATTTATATACATTCACAGTAAAAGATTTTATCTTAGAACAAACATGTGAAACTGAATGATATAAATGATAACCTATCAAACGACCTTTCATTTGACTGACCTAAACATCGCTAGTTACAAATGTGGAATACACGGCCATTGACAAGTATACTGGCCTCTTTATTTAATCAAAGTATATCTCAGCTTTCAAAGATGGCCGATATATTCAGGTACGTTTACCAACTAGACTTTATTTTAACCATTGAGTTGACAATTACAAGCAGGACAGGTGTAATAGTGTGCATGTGTGTGTATGTGTGTGTGTATATGTGTGTATGCATGTGTGTGTGTATGTGTGTGTGTATGTGTGTGCTTGTAGTGGGCTAAAATGATCATTCTCTAAATTGTTTTAGATTTGAGATGAAATATCCTACGCAGTCCCAGTCTGTAACGGATATGCAAGGGATGTGATTTACTATAGTGTAACTATAGGGGGTTGTCCATTAGTTATGTCAACGTGTAACTACAGGGGGTTGTCCATTAGATATGTCAATGTATAACTATAGGGGGTTGCCCATTAGTTATGTCAACGTGTAACTATAGGGGCTTATCCATTAGTTATGTCAACGTGTAACTATAGGGGGTTGTCCATTAGTTTGTCAACGTGTAACTATAGGGGGTTGTCCATTAGATATGTCAACGTGTAACTAAAGTGGTTTTTTCGTTAGTTATGTCAAATAAGTATGGAGGGGGGAGGGCTAAAAGAATGTGAAAGATGGTACATGATGGAAGGGTGTGTGAAGATGTTATGACGTCAACAGAGACATATTTTAGATACATGCTTACAGAGTGATAAGGTGACAGATGACAAAAGGGATTTAGCTTTGGTCTAGACTGACCTGACCAACAGGGAGTGTACTGCCGATCGGCGAGATTGGTTTTTCCTTACACCTCGGACAGACGGGGAAGGGCGAGATATGTCTCCTCACCCAAAATGACAGGCTGCGATGGTGTTTTTGAGTGGGACAGTGTGGAAAGGTTTTCTTGAGTGGGACAGTGTGGAAGGGTTTTCTTGAGTGGGACAGTGTGGAAGGGTTTTCTTGAGTGGGACAGTGTGGAAGGGTTTTCTTGAGTGGGACAGTGTGGAAGGGTTTTCTTGAGTGGGACAGTGGAAGGGTTTTCGAGTGGATTAGGTGGAAGGGTTTTCTTAGAGTGGATGAGGTGGAAGGGTTTTCTTGAGTGGGACAGGGTGGAAGGGTTTTCTTCGAGTGGGACAGGTGTGGAAGGGTTCTTTAGAATTGGATGATGTGGAAGGT